>CM062810.1:777859752-778282674 GCA_031772625.1 Pinus tabuliformis
TTCTGCAAATGCTTACAAATTGCAGTTACCCCCAAGTATTGGAATTTCACCCATTTTCAGTGTAGCAGACCTGTACCCCTACATTGCGACAGAGGACGAAGACACTTCAGAAAGACGAACACGGGACACCCAGAAAGATAATGATATGTGGATTAAACAAATGCCCCCAGCAAAGCCTCTAGAGATCGAACAGATCTTAGATACCCAGGTGGCTAGACGGACTCGACGGAAGGAATATTTGCAATACCTAGTCAAGTGGAAGGGTCATCCTATTGAAGATAGTTCTTGGTTAGACGTTGGCCAGATTCACAGTGCTAGGTACTCCATTGAAGAGCTCATGGACAGGAGCCATGAATTTTATTTACCCCGAGAGCCTGATGCAGGAGCATCCGAATGAAGAGGCGACAGCTAGGAAGTATTTTTTGTTCTGTTTTAATTTGTTTCATTTTAAATTAAGGCTGAATCAGCAATTGTTAGATCTTAAATTAGGCAAACAGATTAAGTTAGGATTAGTTAAGAACTGTTTGAAGAAACTGTTGAGAAACTGATGAATAATTCCTCGAAATGTAAGAGAAACTACTAATGATGTATTGAAAAAGGGAAACAAGAGAGAAGAGTAGGGGGTTGGCCGAATTAGAGTAAGATTGTAAGCCTACGGACAGAATGTAAGAGAGGCCAATGGTATTAGGAGAGCAGACCATAGAGAGAGACAGAGCCTCAATATATATCCTTTGTTTATCTCTTATGTACAAAGATAAATTCAAATCCATATAACTGTGTGTTTCGAATGATTGAATGATGAATTCAATGTGAATTAGAGATTCTGTATTATATATATATGTGCAGGTGAATTTGGCGGACACAAAGAGGATATTGAATACATAGAGAAGAATTGCTCTCGGCATAGCAGAAAGTGTGATAAGATCCGAACAATAGAGGAGCGAAAGATTGAGAAAGTGACGCTCAGGGACCGTTGGATCCAACAGATCAATGGTGGAGATTGAATCAGCGAATGGAATAACCCCGATCTCGGGCGATCACCAATTGCGATCAAGTGATTGAGTGAGGACCGTTGGAACTGTGGGAAGGATCAACGACGGAGATTTAATCGGCGAATGCCGACGCGATCATCGGAGTGATCGCATCGCAACATTCAAGGGTGTTTTTCAGCAGAGGAGTATCGATGCAAGTGATAAGACAGGCCCGATGACATTTATAAGTCCCGATGCATAAAATTTGAGATCTGGCTTATGCGTTCGGAGTGGGTTTTCCTTTGTGTTCCCGTGTTTCCCATATTTTTCGATAGAATGAATGGTCCGGGTTTTTAATGTAAAAACGCCATTAAAGTGTTCCGATAGTGTGATCACATATTGGGGAAGTGGAAGGAATGGATAATGTGACCCGCGGAGGAGCGATACCCGATTGCGATAAAGGGAAGCCCTCGGGAAATGTGAAAATACTATGGAATGAGCGGGGAAAAGGTGTGTTACGCATGTTTTATGTGTATTTCCTTTATAAAGGTTTTATAACGATTATAGCACCGATGTGAAGGATTCATGTAATAAATCCAATATAACCAATCTTAAAGAGGAGTGGCTATATGTATGCGGGATTGAGGATTTAAACGGTTATAAAGGGTTGTAGAGTTCCAATAGGAAGAATCGGTGAAGGTAAAATAATGGGTCGTTGAATTGAATCATTCCACAAAGATTGTTTAAAGGGGCCGTAACCAATAAGGTTTGGAAATTAGTGCACGCAGGTAATTGACGGCATCAATTGAGAATTATTAGTAGTTGTTGGAGGCATGGATGTACTCTGTTTGTGTGAATCCCCTCTTCTTTTGATTGACCTTCAGATGACATCTCACGACACTATAAAATTTCAGGGACGAATTACTAATTACAACAATTGATTGTTATAATGATTTTAAATGTCTTTTGATTGACCTTCAGATGACATCTCACGACACTATAAAATTTCAGGGACGAATTACTAATTACAACAATTGATTGTTATAATGATTTTAAATGAAAACTACAACAATTGATTGTTATAATGATTTTAAATGAAAACCGGGAAAAGAGCACACCATTTCAATGACACATACGACTCACTAGTTAAAACTGAATATATATATAAAACCAGCCATCTGTCTTTCAAAACAAATCTAAATTAATCTTCTCAACGGATTTTGTAAGACGCAACTTGTCCTTCACGAGGAACATGTCAATGTGGGATTGACATTATTAGTTATAAAGGTGACGTAAATTCGATGACTTAAGGTGTGTATTCCCATTTAGATATAATTTTTTTTTAGCTGTGATGTCTGTGACTTCTTATTGCTAAGATGCGTTTGACAATGATCAAGTTCATTCTGGGAATGAGATTACTATTGATATAAATATATATTTTTCCTTGTACAAAGATAGCAATTTTATTTAATATTAAACAATATACTATTACCAAGTCCTAAACCTTCTTATCAAATGGTGATGATAAATATAACATAAAGAAATTTATATAACATAACATTACTCGAATAGATATTACCTGCAGTTCCATTAAATATGTTCAAAAGCTATTATTTTAAAGAATGAAATTATTTCTAATCATAATTAATATAACTAATTATAACCGTTTTAGTATAGGGAATATTTTATTTTATAATTTTTACATCTAAATATAAGTAGTTTTTTTTACACAGTGAGATAATTTATCATAATTTAATTGTCAAATCATCTCCGGCTACTAACCACGAATGCAGACTGACTCATCACCTAAAATAACTCATCGGTAATCAGTGAACACACCTAAAATAACCAATTGGTAGTCTGTAAAAAGACAAACTATCTAAATATAAATAGTTACTTAAATATAAAAAATAAATAATTTTTTAATAAATTAATAAGAAAATATATTATTAGATAGGTAATGTTAATATATTCAACATTAATATATATTAATTTAAAATAAATTTATATTAGATAATCAATTATCCAAATATAAGTAGTTACTTAATTATAATAAAAATAAATAAAAATTAAACCAATTTAATAAATTAATAGGAAAATATATTATTAGATAGCTAATGTTAATATATTCAACATTAATATATATTAATTTAAAACGAATTAATATTAGATGATTATACGCCTGCAAAAAGTTAAAATAAATTAATATTAGGTAATTGTATGCCTGCAAAAAGACAGGAAATAGCATTTATCCAAAATGATATATAAATAGAAATGGGAATGAAATTTGATAGGTAAAAAATGTGTTGATTTATATCAAAATAGTATTTTTAATTGAGGGTTTAGTCATATAATAAAAGCTATTTTAGAATTTTTTATTTTACTATTTTATGGACATATAATTAGTTTATAACATCAAATTTCCTTATTTCATTCAATAATTTTAAGATAAAATTTATAACTTTTGATGTTTTTATTATTATTGTTTGTCTTATGAGCACTAAAAAGGTCAACGTTGTAAATGTCAAATTAATAAGATTGGTTAAAGTTTTATCATTTTTTTACTTTTTATTATAGATATGCTTCTTTTCAATAATGTTTCCCGGTGAAAAAGAAAAATGGTAGAAAATCTTAAAGTTGTAAAAAATAATTACATGCCTATATAAGTTAATGTACAAATATGTGCCATTATTATCAATAATATAGATGTACATGTAGAAAATATGCCATAACAAACTTTTTATTTAATCATATTAATATTCAAGAAGGTTCAAATATATTAGTTTCCTCCTAAAACAAAATGCATATGAGGAGAGAGATTAGATATGATTGTTGGAGGACTTGGGACAAAGATCAATATTTAGTGTAAACATGGCTATAAATGAGGGAAATATTAGTATTTACAAAGGTTATATTAGAAGGAATTACATTGTCATGACATTCTTCACTGTACCTTTAAAAGGAGTATGGGAGAATATAAGGAAAAAAACTTCAAAATTTGATTGGTAGGAAAAAGAAAAATGAGAGAATATTTCTACTGAAAACACAACTAAGCTAAAGGTTGTAGGTGGTTGGGCTTCAATAATATTCACATATGTGGAAAAATATTTCCAACAAAGAAGAGTCTATGCTTCCCAAAGGGGTTGGATGCAATGGGGGAGAGAAAGAGGATTTGCATCATTGGGAAATGTTTAAAGCACATAAGGGCTTATCCTGGAGCCAACAGGAAATGTTGAATTAGTGGTTAAATGTGTGGTTTCACCTAGACATAAGTAGATCAAAGACACTTGCATGTCTTTCTTTAAAAACCCCATAGATGGTTCAAAATGGTGATATCATATCTCATTAAATGGGTTGGGAGAAGTGTTTGGGGAAACAAGACATCGCACACTTGGAATTCCAATGTAAAAATGATTCATGCAATTGCATTGATGATGGTTCATAAGTCTCATGACCAATGCACACATAAGTGGATCAAATACCACATTCATGTCTTCCTTTGAAAACCCCATAGATGGTTCCAATTGATGATCTCATATATCATTAAATGGGTTAGGAGAAGTGGTCGGGGAAATAAGACACCACAAACTTGGAATTCCATTGAAAAAATGATTCATGCAACTGCACTGAGGATGGTTCATAAGTTGAATGGACTCCAGTTAAGCAATTTGATGGCCTCCCCTATCCTTAACTCCCATAGTTCTCGTACTTGTAGTGATGCAATAAAAATGATGGAAGGGAAGGCAGAGTCAAAAGTGGGATGTGATAAGAAAGGGTAGTCATGAGATTGGAACTTGATGTTGTTATGGATGTATTCCCCTACAACATCGTGTTTTTATCATCTAAATAGTTGGGAGAAATTTTAGCAATCATACCAAGAGTGTTTATCCTATATTGTTTAAATTTAAACTAAAATTAGAAATTTGTTAGACATGCGATCTTGATAGAGCTTACTTTATTTAGAAGGGATATTTCTTGGTAGTGCTTCCTTAGCAATTCATTATAGTTAAGGTGATTGTTTAACCTTTCTTCTTGATTTTCATGTTTGAAAGTTACAAACATTGTTTGGTTAGTTAACTTCCCCTCCTTTGGCACTCTTTTCTTTTATTGGTCTACTGGATTTCTTTTTCTCTTGGAGGCTCAAGGGAAGCACAACGAGCTTATTTTGGGGGATATCCTATTGGCCATGTTAAGCTCTAATTTTTCTAGAAGATACATTTTGATTCATTATCTTAGCATTACATATTAGGAGTGGAATTTTTCAATGTGTTTAAGGGGAATCTCATCTCTGCTCCTTCCCAGGTCTCCTTGGCACCCCTTTATCCGCATGCCTTCTTCTGTTCTTTCATTAAAATTATGCAAGTCTTTATTTTTGTGCTCCTCTTTCTCTGAGCTCGTCATCTTATTTTGGTTCCCTAATGGCACATATCCACTCTCAATCTAGGAATTGAACTCATTAGTTAGCTTAGCCAACCTATGATGCTCTAGTCAAATTAGCAGTTGAGAACTGGATAACAAGCATGTTTCCGATACTGGATTTGAAGTATAGAGAGTCATCAATAAAGAACAATAGGTAAGTTTTAATTGTATATTAATCTATGATGAAGATACAAGCAAAAGTAGGATTTTGGATCCTTGAAAGAGGAAATACATGAACTCGACAGATAAGATATCTACATAAAAAGTTAATCTACATTAGCAACTAAAGACCATCATGGAAAAAAATATTATCGAAATAAAAAGGACACAACAGGAGATTCTCCTGAGCATGGATGAAACTTAGAGACAAATCAGGAAGCTAGATGGCAAGGTCACTCTAAATGTCAAAAGGATGGAAAACGTTAAAATCGTCAATTATTATGAAGAAGCAGGAACTATGACAACCATCCAAGTGTACTCACCCTCAAACTAAATGAATATTTGAAATATATTTGGTTATTGTTTTAATTCCAGAAATGTTGCTAATTATCGGAAAATAAGGTCTCTAAATTCTCATAGTTTTCTACATATCATGAGGCTTTTAATTAGCATTGAAAATAAGATTTTTAAAATTCCAATAGCATGAACACAAGCTATTTTGCTATGCTACTAGTTTGGTATCCCTGGTGATATGCTAGTAGAGATAGGAATAATATTAACTTTACTTTTTTCAACACTAATTTTCCTAACCTTACAAATAAAAAAAGAAGAGCCTATGGTGTATATAATTTAATAAACAATGTGTGGAAGCAAATAACAGAGTATAAATATACAAGGTTGTGCACTCGAATTTATTAGATCAGGAACCGCGGTAAGAATGTTAATAACGACACAAATCACTAGAAGACACTTGGTCAAGCCATTCCTATGATTGGGAATTAGTTATCTTATAGGAGGCGACATGGTGAACATGTGAGAATTGGATTGAAACCCTATATAATTTGTAAGTATATAGCATTATTTCCAAATGAATTAAGAGAACCCCTTCAAGAACAAGGATACATTGCCCATGACGGTGAATGTTAAACTCCTTGCGATAGGTCAGTTCAACCCTTAGTTTAGTCTTAACAAGAACAAGGATACATTATGCTTAACCACGTGGCGAACCTAGGAGCAATGAATCCCTCGTAAGAATGATATGTCACTGGTCAAGTTTCGGTATAGGAAGGTTAACATGTAAACTTGTGAAATCTATATGTTGATAGTATTATCAGAATCATATGTTCACATGGTTTATAAATAAACATTAGCGGAGTAAAGTACTCATTTTGTGAGACAATCAATATAAAGAACCAAAAGCTAAATCCTTTCACAGTAAATAAAGAATGTAAAAATGTTAAGTGAATAGATAAATTCATGCTAAAATGAAAAATATAATATTAATGATCAGACTTGATTACACCTATCTTAAAAGCGATAAGTGAATATAAAATAAAATAAGGTAATAAAGAAAAATTACGTATCCCTATTTACAGAGAAATGTCTTCTTATAAATGGAGTTGTCTTTAGTGCGACTTTTTGGACTTTCTCTTGTTGGAATCCGAAGAAAAATTTGAGGAGAAATCTTGATTTGTGTTATTTAAAATGGATTTTTCACTGTATATATGGATTCATCATCCTGAAAAACTCCTACGGCACTTCGATTGTGCAGAGTTATCTATCAAGCTTGTGTTTCAATAAATTTCTACCAGATTTTAGAGAAATTAAACCAGGAAAACCCACAGAAAGACTTCCAAAAATTATCACTAAAGACAACTCGTTTTATAAATATTATTTTCATAATTATATAAAATAGTGTAACTTAATGAGATTCCATTATAATCATCTTAAAAATCCATAAATATCCTTTTATAAATATTAATTTTATAATTATATAAAAATAATATAATTTAATGGGCTTCAATCCTTAAACTAATATGCTCTTAAAAAACTAAAAAAATCAAATATAAATGGTTTTTTATAGTTTTTTTTGTTGGTATAATTGTATAAAATTAACAAAATTTTATGAGAATCAATCGTTAAACTAGCTAAGAACTTAGTTAGAAGCTCAAAGAAATAGAAAAATACGCACTACATTAATAACTTGTTCGTTAATAATTCAAAATGACTCTAGGTAACTCTTTCAAAAATAATGTTACTATATGGTTTACCATGCGGTAAGCCTAGGGATGAACAACCAAACAATAATAAAAATAATACAATTTAATGGGGTTAAATCTTTAAACTAACATGTACTAACTAAGAAAACAATAAAATATAATTTATTTATTTTTATATATGGCTTTTGTATAATTCTATTAAAAAAAATAGAATTTAATGGAAATCAAAACCTAAATCACATATGTACTGAGAAACTCAAAGAAACAGTACGCACCAAATTAACAAATTGTTTGTTAATAATTCAAAATTAGGATAGTGTTATTATATGATTAACCATGTGACAAATCTAGAAACAACCAAATTCTAGTAACAAGGATAAGTGAGTGCTCAAGCTTTAAAAGACTAGAGGGAACCACTTAAATTTGGACAATGCACACTCTATTCTATATTCACATCAAATAAGGTTACATATAAATATATTTAGTGTTGTTTCAAGATAGATAAACTAACTTGGACACATAATCACTTGGTTGAGAGAATATCTCAACCACACACTAATCTAGGAAACATCTAGATCTTAACAACTACTAAGGAATAGGGAAAAATTGCTTTAAATAGTAAGAGTTACATTTGAGACAAGCAGGAATTAAATTTCCAGATCGCCCCTTTAATGAATACTTGTCTCAATCTCAATATGAAAAGTCTAGTTGTGGTAAAAAATGACAAAATAAGATGTCAACGTCCATATAAATGAACAACCATCCAGCGGAATGCATAGATGCCCAACCGCTGCAACCGCCTGTCTACTAGGATGTCCTCTATATACATGGTTTTATCAACCATTATCTGCATAAATGTACCTAAACCTGCAAATCCCCCTCCATCATCATCATTAAGGGTTTTATCAGATTACTCATAACCATGCTTTGGGTTTTATCGAATTACCCTCAACCATGCCCACAACGATTCTCAGCCACCAAGGCTCAACATAGCCACCAAGGCTCAACTCAGCAACTAAGACTCACATTTTAGCCAACAAGGCTCACCACAGACCCAATTCAACCAGGCCCATGGTTTTCTCACCTCACCCTTAACCATGCAAGGTTTTTGTCAGTTGACCCTAACCCTGCCTACAGGAATCCCTGTCCACTTCACACTCACATGTGGTCTCTAGCTTACCACAAACAAACATTGCAAAGTGGTTTTAGGGTTACCACAAACCTGGAATTAAAAAGTGATTTTAATATTACCACGAACTTTATGGGAGTACACATACCTCATCGGGCTTACATTACACACTCCAACTCTTGGAGTTACCAGGTACATACTTTCCAAAGACCACTACTAAACATTCTAAACTTGCTTACAATTAATACGTGTAACTCATTTAAGATCATGCTAGTGAGTTTATTCCACAAACTCACACTAACTCACACAAACATTCACTGAGTTGTCCATCGTCCTTTAATCTCCTATGTTGTTCCAACCACTATTTGTTGATGTCATTTTCATGGTCATGTCTTCATCATATCTTGTGGTAAGTCTTACAAATAAGCTAATGTTGGAATGACCAATTCCAACATAGACTCAAAATTGTGACAACAGTTGGCAGAATAAATGCCATGACAATAAGCATCTCATTCTTTCAATAAGATTTATACCACTACATTTTCCAAGACTTGATAAACTCTAACAACTTGACTTTGACTTTTACTAAAATTAATTATAATCAAGATCAAATTTGTAGAGTAAGACCGTCGTCTAGAAATGTCAAATTTCACACAACTATAATATCAAAAAAGAAATTCACTTCCTATAACATCCCAGGTGGTTAACAATACCGTTTTGCCTCACATTCGCCACTTCAACACTTAACCATGGTTGAATCTCAGACGACGAAAGCCCTATCAATGATATTGGACCCCACCATAAAAATCCATAACTGCACACAATAGCTCCACGTCATCCACACATTGGACGGACTCCAGCGCTTTCGAACAAATCTTCAACGTCATCGGCCAACAACTTTGTGATAATATTTGGTCGACAATGGTAGCCGCATTTTCCCTTAGATTTGCATCAAGCACCTAGATGAGCGTCCCGTCATTGATTCTAATAAACAAAAAATCCCTTGAGAGACCTCTCAGAGCTCGAAGGTGCGGGCCGATTTGCGATAGTGGAAGCCATCGACTGAGCATGTCAAGACTAGATGCCCTGTAATCGTACTTTAAATATATGGTACAGACTTGACCAATAAAGATATCGAAATTCTTTTGTTTTCCTTCGAAAATCATTCAACTCTTTCTCAGTTTCCAAATCCTTAAAGGGATAAGATAGCCTCTCACTGCTCATAAAAGACCGATTAGCTAGAATTCTACACGAGAATTGGGCACACGAATTGACATGAAGAGGAAGACTCCACGCTTCCTCTACTCATCTCACCACAGGCAGACTTAGAAATTAAAACATAAAACTCACCAACTTTTATTAATTTCTTTACTCAATTACATCATGCTTATATAGGAATTCCTAACCACTCATAACTAACTCTGTTCAACTGTTTATAACTAATTCTGTTCAACTGCTCCATAACTAAATCTATTTCTGCATTATTTTCACATCCTCCCTTAATGGAGAAATGGATTTTCTACCATACCTAACTGACTTCTAGAACTTGTACTTTGAACATCTGCACTTTGAACATCTGTTGTATTCTCTAGATTGATCTAGCTACTGCATTAACAGAGGGTAGTTGGAATTAATACCTTTCTACCACTCCCCCTTAATTCCAACTATATAACAAATATATACTATAGCACGATATACAAGAAACTATATTCTTAATCATGACGACTTAAACTGTAACTTGCCTGCTGGTCTAAGTCTCAGCTAGGCTTACAACAAAACATTTCATTTTTGTCTTCTTATTAAAAGGTCCATACTTGTTCCTTTTCCATTGCTGGGGCAGTTTCATCTTCACCTTTTTGGGTTTCCTTATGAAATTCCTTTGCTCCTTGCTTACATACTTAACCTCAACAGCCTCTTTTGGATTGAGAGGCAATGCAAGATCTCGAACGAGGTAATTTAATTCATGTTCTCCCCACTTTCCATGAGGAACCAACGAAGGAGTCACCAAAATGCAGTCATCTTTGAACATGAGCGGCCTTCGAAGAACATCCATGGTAGTATCCTCCAAAGTAGCATTCATCTTGAAAGTAGATCCAATAAAACTTCTAACAACCGGGCAAGTTTTAATCTCAGTGATTTCTTCAACAGCGTGATCCTCAACAACATGAGTGATTTCTTCAGGGACATGAGCTTCAACAACATGAAACTCTTTGTCAATGGACTCAAAAACACTGCTAATCCCAAATGGGTTCATGAGAAAATGATCATTAAAAAGATCATTGTCAAAAAAGTCTAAAATAATAGACATATCAGTTAGCTTTATCACACTTCAAACAAAACGCCTTTTCTACTGCCTCGCTCTGCTCTCCTTGGCCCTCCGGGCTCCTCCAATCAGACCCGCTGTCACAAACGGTGCTCACTAACAGCACTTTCTTGAACAAGACCCACTTCTCCACCAATGACTCAATTCAAAAAAAATAGCAAGCTTCTTACAAACGCTATTCCAAAAAAAAACTTCAAACAAAACTTGCAAAACACCTTTAATAATATGCTGCCACCAACATCGTTAGAAAGAGATTACTGCTATCGTTACACCGATGTTGAATCAAATGGAACGCCGTTGGCTTCTGGCAATTGGCTGTGCAATACCACGGCTTCTGGCAATTGACTGTGCAATACCAAACCGATAATTCACCTCACGACTTCTGGCAATTGGCGGCAATTGGCTGTGCGATATGCACACTTCACCTCACGGCTTACTGTGGCAACTGTGTCTCCGAGAGTGGAATTCAATACAACAGGGTTATATGAAAGAGACAGTACCCGCAAGGAAATTGAGGGGAAAACACACTGATCAAGAGGAAGTTGCGGCTAGCAATTCCACTTGGACGCAGGCTCTGTGCCTTTTGTCCACACGCAGCAACCTTTTGTCCGCTGCACCACGAACTGGCCTCACACAGCAAAAAAAAAATGCACGCAGAAGGATCTTCCACGACTTTACACAGCCTCTCACACAACAGCTTGGACTCACGCCTTCGCTTCAGGCCAGACTCACTGCCCTTTGGCTCTGATACCAAATTAAAACATAAAACTCACCAACTTTTATTAATTTCTTTACTCAATTACATCATGCTTATATAGGAATTCCTAACCACTCATAACTAACTCTGTTCAACTGTTTATAACTAATTCTGTTCAACTGCTCCATAACTAAATCTATTTCTGCATTATTTTCACATTAGATCATCTCATACATCCGTTGTTTTATATCCACACCACACTTTCCGATCTACACCAGCACCAACAATGTTGCCCTCACACATAGGCATGAACAACACACTCTAGATCAACAACACAACTCTGCACTGGAGGTTGCCTTCTCCTACACAAATTCCACGACTAATACCATGCAAATCTTCTCTAGTGACTATAGCCATCTGCCAGGCAATCTGCCACTCAAAACGTAAGCCACAGACAAAACAAATTCAATCCACACGCAGAATCGAAATTCTTAGATCATATTGGTCAAACAAAGGGAGATTCGATGCACCACGATAGATCACTAGACTTCTGAGGCTCGCCAACAGACTCTGCTCAGCGTTCCACAACTTGCCTTCGAGGAATCGACCCTCACTTAATCATGCGGCAATATTCCACACTCATCGCACCAATTTCGACTTTGCAGTCTCTACAAACAGAGATCTATTTCTCTTCAACTCCTCCTCGGGTCCAACGATGGAGATGTGATGCACAAACCACTTAAGATTAGCCACAAGTTTCGACTGATGATGGACAAACATACACATTCACCCAACTCTTTATTTCCCTCGACCCAAAAGGGGCCAAGGCCAAGCCCAAAAGGGCTCTGATACCAACTTAAATTTGACAATGCACACTATATTCTATATTCACGTCAAGTAAGGTTACATATAAATATATTTAGTGTTGTTTGAAGATAGGTAAACTAACTTGACACACAATCACTTGGTTGAGAGATCTAGGAAACATTTAGATCTTAACAACTCCTAAGGAATACAAACTCCTTTATATAATAAGAATCACCACTGAGACAAGTAAAAATTAAATTTCCATGTAAACCAAAAAATTAACTACTTTATTAATAAATCACAAATAAATATTAAAAAAATGAAACTAAAATAACAATTATAATACTAAATAAAAATAATTATAATAATAATTATAATAATAATTATAATACTAATGATAAAATATGATTATACCCGACCATAAATAAACACAGCGAAAAAAAAATTATCCTTATTTTATGAAAATGCTTTTTATAGTTGTAAGGACATAATTTAATAAAATTTGATTATATTTATTGTAAAAAGTCGTAAATGAAGCTAGGACATAATTTAATAAAAATTGATTTTTATTTATTTTAAAAAATCGTAAATGAAGCTAGGATGAAAAGGACAGAAAAATTATTCTGGTGTAAAATTAACATAATTCAATAGTACTCAATATACACTTACCTAGAAAAGTTAAAAAACCAATTAAATATATACCAATTGAAATGTCTTTTTGTAAACGTACTATATAATTTAATAAAACTCACTCAATCTTTAAAGTAGATATAAACCGTTAGAATTTTTTTTAAATAATAATAATAAAATATATATTTAATTTAACAAAGATTAAAAAATATTAAAAAAAAAAAACTACTTATCTTTATTCATGGATAAATGGTTTTTTTAATAAATATTTTTAAATAATTGTATAAAGAAAATATAATTTAACGAAACGCAGTCCTTAAATTAACCAGACGCTTACTTCAAAGGCTGGAAAAAACAATAAAATATCCACGAAACTGACAAACTGAGATTTAGACGCTTACTTCATGGGATGCTCTGTGAAAGGTGCACTGTTGGTGTAGACTCGTTGGGAGCACGCACTGATCTATCACATCATCTAGAATAGAGAATACGTACGTACGTTTTCTATATTGTACGGGAATCTAAATAAGATGCAACTTGGTTTGAAAGTTCAGAATTCCCCAAGGAAAATTTCGTCTAATGCCTGGCCACGAAATACTGACCTATGAGTTATCACAAACGAAAAGTACAGACGGTTGAGGGATGCACTTCTTCGCCGAAAGGATGAGGACAATATCCCGCCGGCTAATAAAATGCCCGTATACTGAACAGCTATGGACAGATGTTACAGGTAACAGTTATAAAAAGCATCCAGCCTAAGTCAATTGAAGAATGAATGAGAGGTCGGTAAAATAAAAAAGAAAGAATCGCACGATTTCAATGTCTTTCCTTGCTTCATTATTTAGGGTTTTTGGCTCTCAAATAGCTCCAAATTATGAAGAAAAACCATTTCCTTTTTAACGTATCAATGCAGATCAAAGCAATCATTCAGTATGCGATTATAAATTTAGAGATAGACAAAACCGAAGCATCGTGCTTTTTTCACGTGCCAAAGAATTAGAACTATGGTACAATGCCATGAAGGAAGAGATGAATTCTATAAAGAGTAACGAAGTCTAGGATCTTGTTGAGTTGCCTAATGGTGCAAAAGCCATTGGATGTAAATGGGTTTTTAAGACAAAGAAAGATTCATTGGGCAACATTGAGAGATACAAGGCAAGACTTGTTGCTAAGTGATTCACTCAGAAAGAAGGAATCGACTACACAGAGACCTTTTCTCTTGTATCTAAGAAAGATTCCTTGCGCGTTATTATGGCATTCGTAGCCTATTTTGACTTGGAGTTGCAACAAATGGATGTGAAAACGACTTTTCTTAATTGAGATCTAGAGGAGGAGGTTTACATGAAACAACCTAAAGGATTCCCCTCTAGTGATGATGAGCAATTGGTTTGCAAGCTCAAGAAGTCATTATACGGTTTAAAACAAGCATCCTGCCAATGGTATTTGAAATTCCATAATGTAATTTCTTCTTTCGGTTTTGTAGAAAACATTATGGATCAATGTATATATCTGAAAGTTAGTGGGAGTAAAATTTGTTTTCTTGTTTTATATGTGGATGACATTTTGGTAGCAACCAATGATAAGGGTTTGCTACATGACGTGAAACAATTCCTCTCTAAAAATTTTGATATGAAGGATATGGGTGAGGCATCTTATGTTATTGGCATTAAGATCCATAGAGACAGATTTCGAGGCATCTTGGGTCTATCACAGGAAACCTATATTAATAAAATTTTAGAGAGATTTCAGATGAAGGATTGTTCACCAAGTGTAGCTCCCATTGTGAAGGGTGATACGTTCAATTTGAACCAATGCCCGAAGAACGACTTTGAAAGGGAACAAATGAAGAACATTCCATATGCTTCTGCTGTCGGAAGCCTAATGTATGCTCAAGTCTGCACAAGACCTGACATTGCATTTTTTGTGGGAATGTTGGGACGATATCAAAGTGATCCAGGTTAAGACCACTGAAGAGCTGCAAAGAAAGTAATGAGGTACCTTCAAGGAACCAAAGACTACATGCTTATGTATAGACGAACGGACAACTTGGAAGTAATTCTCTACTCAGATTCTGACTTTGCTGGATGTGTTGATTCACGCAAATCAACATCAGGTTACATTTTTATGATGGCCGGTGGAGTTGTATCATGGAGGAGTGCCAAGCAGACCTTGATTGCCACTTCCACTATGGAAGCCGAGTTCGTCTCCTGTTTTGAGGCTACTTTACATAGTGTATGGCTTAAGAGTTTCATTTCTGGGCTTAGAATTATGGATTCTATCTCTAAGCCATTGAGAATATATTGTGATAATTCAGTTGCTGTTTTTATGGCTAAAAACCACAAAAGTGGGAGTCGAAATAAACACATCGACATTAAATATTTAGCTATAAGGGAACATGTTAAAGAAAATAAAGTGGTCATAGAGCACGGCAGCACTGAGTTGATGATCGCTGATCCTTTGACTAAGGGCATGCCACCATTTAAATTCAAGGATCATGTAATGAATATGGGACTTGGTCTCATTATGTAGTTTCTCATTGTATGGACAATGTTATTTTAATGAAATTCTTAATTATTGTGATGTTTTTCTCATATTTATGTGCACCTTAAGTTGATTTGAGAAAATTCATTTAAGAAGGACCAAGAATAAACATAAGGTTTATTCATTAAGAAATTGCTACCACATAAATTATAATAAGAAAAAATACATAGTAATACATGGAAGATAATACTCGTTATAAGAGGACTTATCGCCATGATTCATATATCTATTACTTAATATAGATTATCAATGGGTTTTAAAATGAGACATTAAGTCTAGAAGTATGGATCAAGTGGGAGAATGTTAAGCTCCATTAACTTTTACCAACTGTTGCATACAATTATGGAAGTAAACTGCAGTTTTTCCTTAATTTCTGGAAACCAGCTGCAGTAATTTCCTTAAATTAAAGAAATCAACTGCAGTTAATTAATTTTCTTGTTGGGAGCTTCTGAAGTGGTCCATTACTCCATCTGGAGTTCTCTACCTTGAACTGTGGAACACCTAACACATAGCTATCAGAAGCTTGATGGAAGCTTGGCTATAAATTTCTCTGTTTGGTCCCCAAGCTAGCATCTCAATCCCCTTCAGTTTTTACACCATCAAGCTGAGAGAGCAGAGCTTGGAAGTACCTTCAGATTTTCTGTATTCTTTTCTTTTTGCTTGGGTGAAGATTGTGTTACGTTATTTTTACCGTTGTTGTTTTTGGCTGTTGTACGCTCCCATAGTTGGAAGCTCTACAAATTCTGCATTGAAAGCTCTGCTTTTAGATTTAATGCAGTTGTAGGTTTATATGCATTTGACAGCGCTGTTCACATAAATTTTTGTTTTACATATATGATCCATCCGTCTGATTTAAACTTGAACACTGTTCTTCATTACAACACATCAGAGTATTTGCAGCGAAGGAATAATTAGATAGGTTTCCGCGAATCCACCAATAGCCGTGGAGCGTAGCGTAGCGTTCAGATTGTGCAGCATAAAATCACGTGTTTTTGCATCCGTCTTCGTGAGCACTGGTTAAGAGGAAGGGACTGTTTCAAACACCGCAGTGAGTTTGGTTTGCAGCAGAAGTAACATCAATGGCTTGAGTAAGCATACTTAGGCATCCAGTATTTATGATTTCTTTAAAGTTCTAATTCCGCATATAGAATCGCTGTGATAAACTAACATTTTATTCAATTGTCGAGTTTAGTAATATTTAGTTAAGTAATTAAATGGACAGAAGTGAGCTCGAAAAATTAATCCGATTCTAAAATATTTATGAAATCAAATACATCCTAATCAGCGGCGTGATGCTGAAATCTTGTATTCAGAAATTCAGATGTTAACAAACTAAACTGTAAAATCGAATTAGGGATGGGAACTAATAGTTACGCTGAGTTTGTGGCCTTCAGATTATTCCCAGAATGACCATCCGGATCGAATGTCACGAAAGATCAGAATAATTCAGAAATTCGGAGACTCCAATCTAGTTATCAACTTTATAAGAGCTTCTATTCAATTAGACCAGATGAAAACGGCAGCAAGTTTTTTCAAAGCCAATTCCTTTACTTGTATTATTAGGAACTTCTGAAAAAGGAGGCAGATGCACTGTTCAAGGAAGCCCTGCAAGTTGCAGAAGGAACCTTGATTCTGGAGGAAAACAGAAAAGAACTTTTGCCATCCCTGCAGTCAGCTTCTAATCCAGATTTCTCTCTGTATTTGGTCGATGTATAGTGCTAACTGGTAAGCCTGGTTTTGGGCTATTTCTCTCTAACGAGGCTTATGTTTTTGGAGGATGATCCAAACTCTTTTTTGATGCTCCCTAGAGGTATACTGTTAGAGACTTTGTATTTTTTTATGTGGAGCCTGTGGAAGATGATATTTTCAATACAATAGATTGATAAGTTCATACACTTATAACTGCAGGTAACATCTTAACAAATTACAGATTTTTAGGAAAAAAAACTAAATTTTAAAATGTTACATTAAAAATTATAACATGTTTTATAGATATGAAGAGAGAATCATATTTATTATATAGCTGATATACTTCCTGATTATGTAATTAATCAAAAAGTTAATTTCAGAATTAATATGGATCACAAAAATGTGAAATGGAAAACCCATTGAGTCTCCGAAGCGGATATCGCAGGAATGGAATCGTATCTCAGGATTGTAATATAGCTGTAAGGTATTCTCTGAGGAAGCATTTCTCCCATTTTTTTTTGGTTATAACCATAACATAACTGAATGTTGTAAGCGAACAATCAATTGACAGTTGTTGTAAAATCTATCTAGAGGAACTGTCTGATAATACTATGATAAATGTCTGATATTCACTGCCATTCCAAACAAGATCAAACCGAAAGCAAGGTAATATTGAATTTCAGATTATAGAATTTGTTTTAAAAATTTTCGTATAATGTAATATTCTAGATGTAAAAGCTCCCCAAATTATATTGTCAGATTTTGGAAAATGGTTGACGGGCAACATCCACTGCAGGAGGTAATACTGTTAAACGCCTTAAACAATATTACATACCAGCTGCTCTGGCGAGAAAGCTCCAGCGTCCTCCGTGTAAATTTATAATACCAATAAGCTGCATGTCCTCTTCGACGGTCCATGGACCCTTCCTCGTATCGGCTTCGTTCTCATCATCAAAGTCTAAACCTCCCTGCCAGTCTCCGTTCGCCATTAAAATAGCTAAGCCATACAAAGCCTCTGAATTTCTACCGTGAATGCTTCCAATAGGCTCTGCACTCTCGGCCTTTTATGGCTGCCGTCGACTAGAGAGTCCCCTTCATATAATCTGGCTTCCGATGGTCAAATCTTTTTGTCGTCGGCCATTTATATCAACTGCATAGGATACCCTTACACGTTCATGATTCGGATCATCAAAATCAGCCTCGTTCCCGTGCCAGCACAAGAGAGTGAATGACATGAAAAGATCTTCTTTGAAGCATATAGCTAAAAAGGCAACTAACAGAACATCCATACGCGTGGAATAACCGTTTTCAGCTCCTTTGCACGACGTTTGGTCGCCTCCATTTTGCCGGAGGGCTGCCACGTAAAGTCTGCAGGACCACTTATAGGGCATCTATTGAAAAGATCGACATATATATTCAGACAGGGGGCCGTGGTGACAGGGAGCCGTGTCTAATCGTACATAAATATATTTTGAGTCTCAGATATTGTCGGGGTAAGAAAACCATTAAATCTAAAAAAGGAAAAATTATTTGTTCAAGGCAACTCCTCCATCATAAGTTCAAGAATTCTAAAATGGCGGTATAGTTTGTTACTAAAATTATATATTTTAATGTCATTCACTTGAATTTAGGCAAGTTATCCTATCGAAATTGTTTTTCACATTATTATGGTTATTCATTGACATTTTATTTGCGTGAATTAACCCAATTTAATTCTAATGGATTAATAATAATTTATGATATTAAGAAGTGTGTTTATTTTGAAATAAAGTTTTTATAATTTTAATTTAATTTAATTATTAATATTGATTATTTTGAAATAAAGTTTTTATAATTTTAATTTAATTATTAATGTAATTATATAAATTAGATGGCTAGTAAATTTTCAAAAACGTCAAATTATAATAAAAATTTAAATATTTTTTTTATTATACAATCTTAAGTTGCTAAAATTAAAAATGCCATAAAAATTAACTAAATTATTATTCTATTTAAGATAAAATAATTATACCTCAAGTTGCTAAAATTAAAAAATATATAAAATTAACTAAATTATAATTTTATTTAAAATAATAATAATAATAATTATTATTATTATTATCTAATTTTAAGGTCACAACCAAGCCACCAAATTAGTGTATGAGACCCCTTTGTTTGTGGGACAAGGTACCCATCTCCGTGAGCGATTTGCATGCTAAGTTCACCAAAACATGCATGCTCTATCCCTCTCTAGTTTTGAATAATGATAGAAAGAATTAATACATAAAAACATATATATTTAAAAAATATATATGTAACAAGATTTTTAACTATGGATATCCACCCCCACTTTATCATAGAGATTCTTAATTTATAAATAGATCTTGTTACAATACCATTGTTTATAAATACCATGGCTGATTAATACCACATGCCCAAAATACCATAAAACATTTCATATGACACTTCATATAACTATTTTTAACTTAATTAATTTAATTAAAAGGGAACAAACCTATAACTAATTTGGAAATAAACCTCAACCCTTAGATTTATACTACTAAGAATATTCTAAAATATTCTATGGAGGTCACATCCCTACCATCTACTTAATAGTTATTAATTTTGATTTAATAATCAATAACTATTAGGTGAATAATATTCTAAAATACTCTATGGAGGTCACATCCCTATCATTTACTTAATAGTTATTAATTTTGATTTAATAATCAATAACTATTAGGTGAATAATGGTACAAATTTGACCTTCATAAAATATTATAGAATATTTTTAGTAATACACATAAATCAATATTTGAGATTTATTTCAATTTGTTCTACATTCTCGGCATATTTTCTGATGAAATATTCAGAGAATCCAACATCGATTTCTTGGAATCACATGTATGATTTATGAATTCTCCACAATCCTAACATCCTAAGGTTCTTCAAGGAATTGAATATATCTTTGCATTAAAAATGTGTTTTAAACAACAAAAACTCACCATATGGCTAAAAATAGTTTCATTGGATCTATCTTTCTTTTTAATTAAATTGATGAATTATAAAAATAAGTTACACGAACATATGTGATATGAACCGTTATGGTGTTTTAGGGCATGTAGTATCAGTAACCCATGCTATTGTAGCAAAGCCTATTAAATAATAAAGTAATAGTGAATCTTATAGCTAGAAATTTTGGTGTATACTTTTCTAAATGTATATATATTTAAGTCACATATTAATTCTGTTCATAATTAATAATAATAGCAACAATAATCATAACTTAAAATAATATTATATTTTAGTAAATTTTAATGATTTTTTTTAATCTTGATAAATTTGTTTTTTGATACTTCATTATATTTATCAATTATTTAACATATTTATCAATCATTTAATTTATATTATATTTGATACTGCACTATAAACAATACAAAATTTATTTAAATTAAATTTTAAATACAAATTAATTTAAAAATAAATATTAAATATTATAATATTAAATTTTTTATACCAATTTCATAACCAATAAAATTTACACCATAACTTTAATCACTTTCCTATTTCGAACATAAATCATATTTAATGCAAACTTAATGTTTATTAAGAATCTATTCTAATGTAATCTAATCGAATCAATGAAATTTATATTACATCCTTAAGAAAATATCAGCGAGCAAATACGATCAATCCTAACCATGAAATTATTTTTCACTGAACTAGACAAACGGGCAGCGATGTGGTTGCAGATGGTTGAGTTAAACAGCCATTATTTATTGAAATTATGACAGCGGAGATTTTATCCCAACCTGCAGTCAAATCTGAAAACGTGAGATTTTTTTTATTAGCATAGATTTTTTTTATGATTTTGTTATTAATTTTTTAATTAAAAACATTTAAAATCTATCTTTAACATTATGAATTAAATTTATTATTTTTAAATATAATTTATTTTTATTTAAGGGATATATTTATTATTTTTAAATATAATTTATTTTTATTTAAGGGATATATGATTGGTTGAAATGTCTATTTTCTTATGGTTTAATGATAGAAAAAATTGACTATTGTGTATTCTGTTATTAATTACCATGTATTATATTACTAATTATTATGTACAATAAATATAAATAAATTGAAAAATAATATTATATATTAATTACTATGCATCATAAACACAAATAGTTTGTAATTAAATTCAAAATTTTCATTTTTCATTGGTGTATTCTATTATTAACTACTATGTACTATATCACTAATTACTTTCTACAATAAATATCAATAATTTGAAAAATAAATTATATATTAATTATTATATATCATAAACACAAATTGTTTGAAATTAAATTCAAAAATTCCATTTTTCCTTTAGTGTAAAGTATTGAATAGACGATTTTTATGGGTTTTTTTTTAATTTACAAAAAATTATTTAAAAAATATAAATTTGAAAAAAATATATAAAAAACATTTGTATACAACTCTAATTATATCGGTCTTTTATATAAATATATATAAAACTAATTTTTATTTACCCAAAAAAATATAATTATATTAAAAAATAAATAAAAAATATTAAACAAATAATTTATTTGACAATTTTATTATTATTTAAAGTACATACAACATATGATATTAAAATATTTTATTAAACGAAAAAATAAAACTATAAAATTTTATTTTCTATTTACTTAATCCAAGAAATAGATTAAAATAAAAAACAAAAAAGTTAAAATAGAAAACGAAAAGCCTTGTAAAATAACGAGCCGGTCGTTTTTCGTGGCATATGGTAAAATAGAAAACGAAAAGCCTTGTGAAATGACGAGCAAGAAAAAGCATTGCAAAATGGCCACCGACAATTGCAGAAATAAGTATCAGCCAATGGCCTTGAGACAGAGATTAATGGAAATCTAACCCAGCAATTTTATTATAAAACAACTACTTTTTCTTTGAAGTACAACCGGCAATTGCAGAAATAAGTAAAAGCCAATGGCCTTGAGACAGAGATTAATGGAAATCTAACCCAGCAATCTTATTATAAAATAACTACTTTTCTTTGAAGTACCATACGAAGTAATAAAATATAGCAAGAATATAAAAAAGGAAAATTTTTATATTTAGAAGCTTTCACATTAAAAAGTTTTATAATGGTTTACCTATAATGTAATTCATTATACAATTTATTATTAATATTTTGAGCGAGTTAAAAAAATTATAAAATAATATTGTTAAAAGATTTATTATAAGCTAGTTATTATATGGGTAGTAGAGATACTTATTATTAATTATTACTTTTTAATATAATTTTATTAATATTTTGAGTGAGTTAAAAAAATTATAAAATAAAAGTGTGAAAAGATTTATTATAATTTAGCTATTATATGGATAGGAGGGATATTTATTATTAATTATTATTTTTCAATATAAATTTATTAATTATCAGTATTGATGAAAAATTATGTCGTTTCAAATAATTTAATGATGGTTTCTAAGAATTTAATGATGATGGTTTCTAAAAAATTAATGATGGTTTTTAAGAAATTAGTATCGCCATTACTTGTTTCTCTTCATCTACAAGAAAGACAAACTTTAAAAAAAATAAAAATAAATAACAAAAGTAAAATGCACACTCTTAAAATATATGTTTTTAAAATAATTATAATAAATGTATTTATATTCATAAATAAAAATATTATTCTAATACTAATAATCATAATTAAATTAATATTTTTTGTTATCAATAAAATTATTTAGACTAAAAAAATATAATATTGTTTCACACATAATCATATACAAATATATTTTTTTTTAATTAACAAGAAAAAAAAATCATTATTTAAAAGAAATATAAATTCTACATAATTATTACTCTTATTTTATTGATATGACATTGATAAGTGCCACTATATTACACAAATATATATTTTCTTAATTAACAAAAAAAAAGATAATTTTTTTCATTATTTAAAAAAAATATAAATTTTACATAATTATTACTCTTAGTTTATTGATATAACACTGATATGTGTCACTATGTTATGCAATAGCATTGTTATAATTTGATTTTTTATATTAATATTTAGAACAAATCATTTTTATATTTCAATTTTTTGTATTTTCATATATTCATATCATTTACACCCTTTGTCCATTTAAATTTAGAACTATAGACTTCACTTAGAAAATATAAACTTTACTTTGGCAACTATCTAAAAACCCATGTTCATATTACATGCATTTTTTAGCATCACACATCTATAACGTAGTCATCATACATTTTATGGCATGCCATGGTTGAGGAAGATGAAAGGTGTTAAAATTTAATTTCACCTAAAGCTTCACTTTATTGAGACAACTATCTAGACACCAATGTATATATGATATGCTCTTTGAGTATCGTATATTTAGACCATACAATTATTGTACACCTTTTTATTTTGAAGATTATGAGAGTTTCATCAAAGTTTCATCTTCTAATATTTGTATTCTCTATGTTATTCGTCGATGATTTTATTATTTCACTACTTAGTAGTGACATATATGATCGGTGTTATTATGTTATTTCATTTGTATAAGAAAAAAAATTCACTCATACAAAAATGATTTTGTTGACTTTGGTTTTTGGTTTCCTTGGAACAATGTAAACTATGAAACGGGAACTATAAACTCAAAACGGGAACTCTGGCCAAAAAACCACAAAAAAACATCAAAAACAGTGCTCAAAACGAAAAGTGTGTATACTGGAACGATGTTTTTATTTTTTAGGCGTCAATTTTGAACATGTTTTAAAATTGGCAGTGACTACAAAATTTACTATGAAATTTTCGTGCAAAATATAGCTTCAAAATGAAACTGATGACACTGGAACAATGATTTTTTTTTTAGGGTCAATTTTCAGTATTTAAAAAAAATGCTAATAAAACCAAATTTCTATGTGTCAAACAAAGTTGTTTATGCGGGAAAAAACACACTAATGTTTTTGGTAGAATATCATTTTTCTTTCCTAAGTATAAATTTAACATGTTTTCAACCATAACATGCTAGATACAAAAAAAATTGAAATTTTTTCAACTATAAAATAAAAAAAACCATGACATTATGAACAAATTACATCACTAAATGCATTCAAAAGTCATTATTTGTATATTGAATAAAACATATTTTATATCTCTAATTTAATATTGCATTGTAGATATTTTAAACAATAAAATTTATCATAACTAAGACATATAATCCAACAACATAAAAATGCCTCATAACTTCTCATTTAACACCATATGGAAAACATTAATTTTATTTGAAGATACGATGCATACATCAGTTATATAAACTGTCTTAAACAACTATTCAAAATCACTCATGTTTTCTGGCACACCATCAAAATTCACATCTTCAGATGAGTGACTGGATGCTGACGAAGATGTTCCATATTCTTCTCTTTCATCAACTAGTGCCCCATCTGAGTCCACATGCATGCCCAACATTTCAGGTCTCAAAATTCTTCTAGATCTACGACTGGTTTCAGGTGACTCCCATGTCAACACTATTCCTTCTGGTAACAACCTTTTTAGAATCTCTATCGTCTTGAAGCGAAGAGTTCCTCTCTTTGTTAAATTGAAGTCATAAACAAGTATGTCTACATCCTCCAATTTTAATATGTCTGTGCGGCGGCGATTTACATTTGTACCCTTTCTTTTTCTTTTTCCGCCATTTTTTTTGTCAACTACCATCTCTGGCTTATACACACCATTGAATGGGTGTGTATTTGTGGCATACCAATGTACTTCAACACTTGTAACATCCTCATTTTCTGTAAAGACCTTTATAACTTTAGCAACCCAAAATGGATAGCCATTGGGATCTCCATCTGCTAGCACTGCAATCATGCAACCCTCCTTAATATCCTGTACTGAACCCCTATAAAGGTCTTCCATGGCTTCACGTTGTGCACGAGATCTTCTGGAACCAATATACATCTCTCTTTCCTCTGCTTGTGAAGAATTAATAATACCTTGAGATTGTTGCTGTTCAACAATGTTTACTTCCTCATGTTCATTCGACACATTATGTGGCCAAATAAATGGATTTTTCAAAGGTATATCTTCATTTATTGTTGTCGAAATGATATCACTTTGATTATTGAAAAACGACTCCCACCAAACAGAATCAGCAATGTCAAAGTACTCATATGTATATCTAATACATTTTTTAATTTCTTCCAGGCAATCAGAATAATTTATAGCCCTGTTCTGTCTACGTGCATTCTGAACTTCACCAACTGATTGTAATAACAATATTTTTTATGCAAATATTGGATGATCTGGAATGAACTTCAAAAATTTCAATCCTGATGACGGTGCCCATTCTGTAGTAGTTGAATACTTCTTGCCCCATATTAGTGTGTTCCCATCAATTTTTTTGATACGAAATTGATGTTGGAAGCTAATGTCATTAAGTTGTTCAATGCATCTCCCCTCACCATATGATCCCAGAATAAACCTTCGCATGTCAATAGTTTCTTCCAACACATCAAAAGTAGGCTCTGGCATGTATGATTTCTTAATACATTCAATTAGTGATGGCAAGCTACCAACTTCCTTCCTCCTCAATGTGACTGAAAAACGGCTGAACATCTGATCAATATGGTCATGAGTGTGCCCAACAAGAAGGAAACCAACCTTTACCTTCTGAAAAATTCCCAATTCAACAAGCATGTTTAGATATCCAAAAACAACCTGATTTTTGTTTTCACAGCAAGTGTTGTCCAATTGTAGATACAAAACTTCAGGAAGATTACCAGACCAATGAGAAATCACATCATGAATTATAGTTATGGTCAGATTTCCATCATTGTGAATATTTGGAGCTGTGAAGTACACCCTTGGCAACATTTTCCCATTGAAGACCATACAACCGACCAAGTGAAATTGAATAAAGTTTTCCTCCTGTAAATTTTTGGGTGTGCGAACAAAATGTGGTAAAAGTGTTTTCTTCTGGTCCATACCATCAATTATCAAACCCAAATATTTATTCGGATTATCATAGCACTTTTTTCGATGCTTGTACAACTTCTTCCTTTCGTTTGTTTGTTGTTCGCGATGCTCCTGAAGTTGTTTGACAATTAAATCTACACAACATAAAAGAGATTCATTAAGAAATATGTTTTCATAGTTGATGACTATACAATTTTAAAAGTTAAAGTTATAAACGCTTACCTCTTTCGGAGCCTTCACTTTTGTCCCTTTTTGATTTAAGAGAAGCACATGTACTGCAAATCCCCATCCTTGTCTTCTTAGGAATACGGACATTGTTGAATTCTTTCTTCCATACCTTCACAAAATATTGATATGTAATAAACTGGCCATGTCCCTCAGCACCTTCTGCATATTCTTTGTATAAGTTGTAGATTTCTCGTCTTGAAAAATTATCTGGAATATGTATTGTCTCTCCATTTGGCATACACTCTCCATGCTTTGAAAAGAAATCTTTCATCCATGACATTGCAATATTTGATAATTGACCAAAGTTTTTTTTATGACGTACTTCTGAATAAAATGTGGGATCCTTTTCCAAATTTTCTTGAATTCTCGAGAGACGAAAATTCCCAATCGAATGAAACATTTTGAAACCTTTTCTACAGATAAAAAAAGTCCCAATATGATAATCATAACCTGACAATGTAGATTGCATGCACCCAACTAAATATGAATTTTGTATGCTTTTATTCATTGACAAATATCTCTTCCTGCTTTCTAATGCAAATTTGAAATCCATATGTTTCAAGCAATCTTTTTGGCAACATTCACTTGAAATGAGAGCACTGATAGAACTTCTTCTCGTCAGATATTCTGCTCTACCCCTTGTATAACTAGAACAACTTGCATTGATACGAAAAGACCTGCTCCTACTCCTTGATACAATGTTTCTTGGCAACATCTCCATCATTTGATCATCATTTGTATAAGGATTTTCATCATCATTAAGAGGAATGTTATCCACACTATGATCATCCTTGCTTTTCAAATATTGACTTGGAGGATATTCTTCATCTTCTGCTTCTTCAGTGCTACTGTCGTAGTCCTTAGAATTCGGACTGAATGGAAAATCTGACTCGATGTTTAATGGATATTCTTCCTCATATGCATTGCCAGTGCTACTCTCATAGTCCATAGAATTAGGACTACGTTGAAAATGTGACTTACTTATTGAAGATGCTACATCCCGTCCTTTGTCACTGCTACCTTTATACTCATTAGAATTAGGACTAAGTGCATCATCCTGTCCTTCATCACTGCTGCTCTCATAGTCCGCAGAATTAGGACTAAGAGGACACAGTGACACTCTATTATTTTGAAATTCATCATCACGCTCTTCATAACTATTGCTCTCATAGTCCGCAGAATTAGGACTAAGTGGACACTGTGGTACTCCAATATTTTGAATTTCATCATCCCACTCTTCATCACTGCTGCTCTCATAGTCCTTAGAATTTGGACTAACTGGACACCGTGACACTCCATGCTTTTGAAAATCAACATCATGCTTTTCATCACTACTGCTCTCATAGTCCTTAGAATTAGGACTAAGTGGACACTTTGACACTCCATACTTTTGAAAATCAACATCATGCTTTTCATCACTGCTGCTCTCATAGTCTTCAGAATTAGGACTAAGTGGACACCGTGACACTCCATTCTTTTGAAATTTGCCATCATGCGCTTCAAAACTGCTGCTCTCATAGTCCTCAGAATTAGGACTAAGTGGACACCGTGACACTCCCTTCTTTTGAACTTCACCATTATGCTTTTCAAAACTGCTGCTCTCATAGTCCTCAGAATTAGGACTAAGTGGACACCGTGACACTCCCTTCTTTTGAACTTCACCATTATGCTCTTCAAAACTGCTGCTCTCATAGTCCTCGGAATTAGGACTAAGTGGACACCGTGACACTCCCTTCTTTTGAACTTCACCATTATGCTCTTCAAAATTGCTGCTCTCATAGTCCTCGGAATTAGGACTAAGTGGACACCGTGACCCTTCATTCTTTTGAACTTCACCATCATGCTCTTCAAAACTGCTGCTCTCATAGTCCTCAGAATTAGGACTAAGTGGACATCGTGACACTCTGTTCTTTTGAAGTTCACCATCATGCTCTTCATCACTACGGCTTTCATAGTCCTTAGAAGTAGGACTAAGTGGAATATGTGACTCTTTATTTATTTGAAATTCTCCATCCCCTCTTTCATCAGTGCTGCTCTCATAGTCCTTAAAATCAGGACTAAGTGGAAGAAGTGACTTTCTATTCATAGTGGAAGAATTCCCGCTATGTTCATCAATATGAATAGAGTTGTTACGCGATGCAGAAGTTGATGGTGTATAAATCGAAACTTCACTATCAGAATAATCCATCCCTTTCAAATAGAAGATGTTGAATGATACAAATGGAGAGTCTCCTAAAGATATTATATAGCTTAAAGAATGGAATTTTCCCTCCAAAAATTTTCCCTCCAAAAAATTTCGCGAAAATATTTCCCTCCAAAAAGTTTCGCGAAAATATTTCCCTCCAAAAAATCTGTTAAATTTATTTACCTTTATTACTTTGTTCTACAATTTATTGAAAAATGTAAACTAAATTTTTTTATGAAATCATAATTAAAATTGTACACTACAACTTCTACAATTATTATAATAGTTAAACCATATAATATTCGCTTTCCAATACTACAATATTCACTTTAAAATATTTTAAAACAAATTATCCCACATTCAACCTGTTGTAAAACAAATCAATAATATTCACTTTATAATATTGTAAAACAAATTATCCCATATTAATTGTACAGTAAAACATCCTTGTAACTTCACTTACATATTAAAATTTCATTATCACTACTACTAACATCACATCCAGGTTTTCTGAAAATCGTTGAAAGAGGTCGTGAATTTGTGGAGCAGCTAAATCGCTATCAACAACACAATCAACGAAGAATTCTCGTAATTAAAAGGTAAGTTAAATTTTTTTCTTGAAAACTTTCATATTAAATTAGTTTCATGAAAAATCGTGAGCATGGTGGGCCCGGTCAACCTCATTTTCTTAACACCAGTGGGTGCTCCACACCCCCCCTCGCCCGCCCGCATGCCCGCCGGCCCCTCCAAGCACCTTAACAACGCCCCCCCTCACCCGCCTGCCCGGCCCCTCCGGGCGCCCTGACAGCCCCCCCTCACCCGCCTGCTCGGCCCGGGCCCCCTCACCCGCCCGGCCCACACACACCGTCCCCCCTCACCCGCCTGCCCGGCTCGGCCCGGGCGCCCTAACCCACCAGCCCCACCCCTCCGGTCGAACCACCCACGCCCCCTCACCCGCTCGCCCGGCCCGGGCGCCCTCACCCGGGCACCTCACCCCTTTGGATGGGCCACCCACCCCCGGGCACCCTCACCCGCACGGCCCACCCACCCCAAGGTGCCTTGACCCGCCCGCCCGCACGGCACGGGCGCCCTGACCCGCCCTCCCCAAACGCCCGTGGGCGCCCTGACCCACCCGCCCCCGCCCGCCCCGACCCGCCCGCCCGTTCGGCCCACCCGCCCACGGGCGCCCTCACCCGCTCGCCCGCCACACCCGCCCGCCCCACCCGCGGGCGCCCTCACCCGCCCGCCCCACCCACCTGCGGGCGCCCTCACCCACCCGCCCGACCCACACCCGGGTGCCCTCAACCGCCCGCCCGACCCACCCCCGGGCGCCCTCACCCGCCAACCCGCCCGACGCCCGCCCGCCTCACCCACCCTCCGCCCTCGGCCTCACCCGCCCTCCGCCCGCCCGCCCCTCGTGCAGGCGCCACCCGAGCTGCCCGCGCCCTCGCCCGGCAGGCAGGGCGACCCTGCCTGCCGGGCGAGGGCGTGGGCGGCCCGGGTGGCGCCTGCACGAGGGAGGGCGACCTCGTGCAGGCGCCAGCTGGGCCGCCCGCGCCCTCGCCCGGCAGGCAGGGTCGCCCTGCGTGCCGGGCGAGGGCGCGGGCGGCCCGGGTGGCGCCTGCACGAGGTTGGGCGCCCTCGTGCAGGCGCCACCCGGGCCGCCCGCGCCCTCGCCCGACAGGCAGGGGCGCGACCCGGGCCGCCCGCGCCCTCGCCCGACAGGCAGGGCGACCCTGCCTGCCGGGCGAGGGCGCGGGCGGCCCGGGTGGCGCCTGCACGAGGTTGGGCGCCCTCGTGCATGCGCCACCCGGGCCGCCCGTGCCCTCGCCCGGCAGCCAGGGTCGCCCTGCCTGCCGGGCGAGGGCGCGGGCAGCCCGGGTGGCGCCTGCACGAGGGTTGGGCGCCCTCTTGCAGGAGCCACCCGGGCCGCCCGCGCCCTCGCCCGGCAGGCAGGGCGATTCCGGGAATCGACCTGCCTGCCGAGCGAGAACGCGGGCGGCCCGGGTGGCGCCTGCACGAGGGGGGGCGCCCTTGTGCAGGCGCCACCCGGGCCGCCCGCGCCCTCGCCCGGCAGGCAGGGCGATTCCTGGAATCGCCCTGCCTGCCGGGCGAGGGCGCGGGCGGCCGGGGTGGCGCCTGCACGAGGTTGAGCGCCCTCGTGCAGGCGCCACCCGAGCCGCCCGCGCCCTCGCACGGCAGGCAGGGCGATTCCCGGAATCGCCCTGCCTGCTGGGCTAGGGCGCGGGCGGCCCGGGTGGCGCCTGCACGAGGAGGGGTGCCCTCGTGCAGGCGCCACCCGGGCCGCCCGCGCCCTCGCCCGGCAGGCAGGGCGATTCCCGGAATCGCCCTGCCCACCGGGCGAGGGTGCGGGCGGCCCAGGTGGCGCCTGCACGAGGTTGGGCGCCCTCGTGCAGGCGCCACTCGGGCCGCCCGCGCCCTCGCCCGGCAGGCAGGGCGATTCCCAGAATCGCCCTGCCTGCCGGGCGAGGGCGCGGGCGGCCCGGGTGGCGCCTGCACGAGGGGGAGCGCCCTCGTGCAGGCGCCACCCGGGCCGCCCGCGCCCTCGCCCGGCAGGCAGGGCGATTCCCGGAATCGCCCTGCCTGCCGGGCGAGGGCGTGGGCGGCCCGGGTGGCGCCTGCACGAGTGGGGGCGCCCTCGTGCAGGCGCCACCCGGGCCGCCCGCGCCCTCGCCTGGCAGGCAGGGCGATTCCCGGAATCGCCCTGCCTGCCGGGCGAGGGCGCGGGCGGCCCGGGTGGCGCCTGCACGAGGGGCGCCCTCGTGCAGGCGCCACCCGGGCCGCCCGCGCCCTCGCCCGGCAGGCAGGGCGATTCCCCGGAATTGCCCTGCCTGCCGAGCGAGGGCGCGGGCGGCCTGGGTGGCGCCTGCACGAGGTTGGGCGCCCTCGTGCAGGCGCCACCCGGGCCGCCCGCACCCTCGCCCAGCAGGCAGGGCGATTCCCGGAATCGCCCTGCCTGCTGGGCGAGGGCGCGGGCGGCCCAGGTGGCGCCTGCACGAGGGGCGCCCGCGCCCTCGCCCGGCAGGCAGGGCGACCCTGCCTGCCGGGCGAGGGCGCAGGCGGCCCGGGTGGCGCCTGCACGAGGGTTGGGCGCCCTCGTGCAGGCGCCACCCGGGCCGCCCGCGCCCTCGCCCGGCAGGCAGGGCGATTCCGGGAATCGCCCTGCCTGCCGGGCGAGGGCGCGGTCGGCCCGGGTGGCGCCTGCACGAGGGGGGGCGCCCTTGTGCAGGCGCCACCCGGGCCGCCCGCGCCCTCGCCCGGCAGGCAGGGCGATTCCCGGAATCGCCCTGCCTACCGGGCGAGGGCGCGGGCGGCCGGGGTGGCGCCTGCACGAGGTTGAGCGCCCTCGTGCAGGCGCCACCCGAGCCGCCCGCTCCCTCGCCCGGCAGGCAGGGCGATTCCCGAAATCGCCCTGCCTGCCGGGCGAGGGCGCGGGCGGCCCGGGTGGCGCCTGCACGAGTGGGGGCGCCCTCGTGCAGGCGCCACCCGGGCCGCCCGCGCCCTCGCCCGGCAGGCAGGGCGATTCCCGGAATCGCCCTGCCTGCCGGGCGAGGGCGCGGGCGGCCCGGGTGGCGTCTGCACGAGTGGGGGCGCCCTCGTGCAGGCGCCACCCGGGCCGCCCGCGCCCTCGCCCGGCAGGCAGGGTGATTCCGGGAATCGCCCTGCCTGCCGGGCGAGGGCGCGGGCGGCCCGGGTGGCGCCTGCCCGAGGGTCCCGGAATCGCCCTGCCTGCCGGGCGAGGGCGCGGGCGGCCTGGGTGGCGCCTGCACGAGGTTGGGCGCCCTCGTGCAGGCGCCACCCGGGCCGCCCGCACCCTCGCCTGGCAGGCAAGGCGATTCCCGGAATCGCCCTGCCTGCCGGGCGAGGGCGCGGGCGGCCCGGGTGGCGCCTGCACGAGGGGCGCCCGCGCCCTCGCCCGGCAGGCAGGGTCGCCCTGCCTGCCGGGCGAGGGCGCGGGCGGCCCGGGTGGCGCCTGCACGAGGGTTGGGCGCCCTCGTGCAGGCGCCACCCGGGCCGCCCGCGCCCTCGCCCGGCAGGCAGGAGCGGGCGGGTGAGGGGGTGTGGGGTGTGCGGGTGAAGGGGTGCGAGGTGAGGGGGTGCGGTAGGGAGCCCGGGCGGAGGGGGGTTCGAGTGAGGCAAGCGGGTGGGTGAGGGCGCCGGGCGAGGGGGCGGGCGAGGGCGCCGGGAGGGGTTGAGCAGTTGGGTGAGGGGTGCATGATGGGGTGCGGGGTGGGCGGGTTGGGGGAGAGGTAGGGAGCCCGGGCGGAGGGGGGTTCGGTTGAGGCGGGTGGTTGGGTGAGGGTGTCGGGCGGACGGGCGGGCGAGGGCACCCAAAGGGGTGAGGGCGCCAGGAGGTTTGGAGCGGGCGGGTGAGGTGGTGCGGGGTGGGCGGGTGTGGGAAGAGGTAGGGAGCCCGGACGGAGGGGGGTTCGGGTGAGGCGGGCGGGTGGGTGAGGTTGCCGGGCGGGGGGCGATTGTTGATTAAAATTTATGATAAGTTTTCGTTGTTACTTTAAGTCAATATGTTTTTATTATTTACTGATTTATGTGTTTCTATTTTTCAGGAAAATGGCATCAAAGAGAATTTCAGTGAATCTTTCTGGACCAAAGACTCATAAAGGTGCATCTAAAAGAAACATTGGTGAACGAACTCCACCTCAGCTCATGACTACAAATCTATCAAGTGCCTCAAGTGATAAGAAGATGATTTCAGACTAGAAGAATTCGAAAGAGGTGAAATTTCCATCAAGAATGTGGTATGTGAAAGAAAGAGAAAGCACAAATGTGAATATATATCTATATATCGATATACCGAATGATAGTGGAATTTTTGAGGTGATGGGAAGAGTCGTAGATATGTGTTCGGTAACGAACACTGAAGTTGTTTACGTACTTACAAAAGCTCCCAAGTCACATGAAAGGGTTAAATACCAACTATCATATTCATTGTATGACACGAGCGAGGTATCTACAAAGTTGTGTAGTCAAATCGTAAATGAGATGACAGATAACATCGTAAGTATTATTATTTATATTTGTATTTTGCGTTTTTTAAAGTGTCTCACTATATTTTTTAACTTTGTTTTTTATTGACATATGATATTTTGTTTGGCAGAATTTCGTTGAAAGTTGTTCAATTAGGTTGGGAGGCATTCATTTCATTGAGAATGATATCATGAAAGTTGTCAGCAGTTTTTACTCAGTGTCAGAAGAAAATATGGAAAAGAGGCAAAATGAAGTAATTGATAATGCTACAAAACTACATCCAAAGAATCAGAAAAAAAGGTCTCTGGTGGATAAATCTAGCAAGGGTAAACAAGTTACTTTTGAGAACGATGAAGTTGAAATTGACGATGAAACATATGTTGTCATTACTGAAGATGACATTGGAACTGAGAAGAGCCATAAAAATCCAAAAGTAACAATGCCCAAGAATAACTCTGGTGGGAATGTTATGACCAAGAAAAGTAGAGTTGATGATTTTGAAGCAGTCATTACCAGCAGTCAAGAACATAGTGAAACTTCAAAAGAAAGCAGAGAAATCATTACACCAGGAGCTGATTTAGAAGATGGCATTATCAAAACAAAACAAAATGTCATTCGAGAGAATTTGACAAAGAGAAACTTAATTGATGGTGGTCGCACATTTCAGCTTAATGTCAGGCAAACCTATAAAGCAAGTGAAGGACAATGTCAATATCAAGTTAGAAAGCCACATCATCTGCATGTTCACAACTTGAAGACATTGATGAGGTACAATCCATATGCTCATGTGGTTAGTTATGTGCTTCTTGTTGATCCACTTCAAGTTCCCAACAAAGAAGCATTTGATAAGTCAAAATGTTTTGAATACAATTATTATGTGCTTGGGGGGAACCATTCTGTAGAAGCTCAAAGACAATTGATGGAGGAATATCCTAATAACCCACGTTTTGAAACAATGAAATGTATCATTTACGCTGGTTTATCTGATACAGAAGCAAAGTTAGTGGCATGGGATCATAATTCAGATAATGAATATAGGATGTCTATGACTTTCATCCAAAGGGTTAGATTTATTCATAGTGAATTTGAAGAAAAATGTGGTGGGGATAGGACAAAAGTTACTGCAGAGTTCCGAAAGGAATGTTGTATGGAAATAGGATATCAAATTGAAGAGAAAACCAATTCAAAAGGTGGAAAGGGCAACAAACATAGTGATTTATTCAGAGGTGTTGATAACATTTTCCAATTGGCATTTAGAACTGGAGATGTTTGGAGGTTGATTGATGAGATTTTTGGCATGTGGGAAGACATTGCCATTAAAAACCAAAAGGTCAAAAAGTCTAAGCCATTCATATGTGGCAACAGTAAATTAGCTCCTGAAATGAAGCATCTTCCAGACGATATGACTATCACACCTTGGAGGGCGATGCAAGGAGTGAAAGATGAGAAAATTGTCAAAACAATATTATCTCGTGTGAGGTCAGGGGAATTATCAATGGAGGAAATGTCTGAAGAATTTCAAAAGTAAGTTTCTTGAAATATTCTTATTTATTTATAGATTATAATTATATTTTAAATAAAACATGCTGTTCTTGGTAGTATTTGTTATACATATCATTATATTAACTTTTTGTTACTTTATCTATGCAGTCACAAAGTTTACATGAAAATTCAAGAACAAATGGTTAGATTGTTGAATGAAGATAGTTGGGATGATGTCGTACGCAACTATCCAGATGCAAGTTCTACATCAACATTAAAATCTTTTTATCTTGCATTTAAAAAGGTATCTTGATTTATACATTCATTTTTATTCACCTGTGTACTATTTTTAATTTATAACTTACACATATATTTGTTTATTTTATAAAAGATGAGGAAGGATGATAATGGAGTGCCAGATAGTTTCAAAACCTTTATCGAAAAGATAAAGATCGAAAGATTGAGGAAGCAACGTATTAAGGATATTCAACTTGATCCAACTCTTAATCATTTCATTTGGAATGGGCTAGACACTATTCAATATCAAGTAATACAAGGCGACTGTGAAGACATTGCTAAACTCATACCTAAAAGGGATTATGCCCTAGTCATTGCAGATATTCCCCATGGTTTCAATATTCCAAACATTGACTATGATAGTGACCCTTATACTTATCAAGCTTTTAGTAAAGTGGTTGCGGGATTTGTAGAAGTCACGTCATCACCATTATGGAGATTTGTGACATTTCATTCAGACACACAATTGGCAATGATATTGTCAAGCTTCAAGGGGAAAAAAAATTCAAGGATGCAGCTTACATGGTAAGACGTTTAAAATGTATATTTGATTAATGTTGAAAAATTTATTTATGTACAAGTTAATTTAACTTTTACTATTTCGTGTTACAGGGAAAAGCCAAATCTTCTTCACAATGAAGATCAACAATTTATAAATGATTGTGAGTTCATTCATATTGATAGTTGGGCAAAAGATGATAGCCATATGTCTATGATTTTTAATCGGGTAGACAGAAAGAGTCATAGCCAAATACTGAGTTATGATGCTGTTGTGAGAAAACTAACATATGAAGACAAAGAAGCAAAAGGAAAGATAGTTAACATTTATCAAAAACCACAGTTATTGATTAACTATCTTATAGACATTTGTTCAAATGAAGGAGATTGGGTTTTGGATTTATTTTCTAGCTCAGGTAAGTTTTATTATATGGAATTGAATTTCAATATGTTATTTTTTTAATTAATATGTCATTGTACTAATTTAGTTCATTATTTCTTTTGTGCTTGAAAATTAGGTACAACACTAGCATGTTGCCTTCAAAAAGGAAGAAATTGCATTGCAATTGAAAAAGATCCAGTACAGTGCAATTTCATTCAGCAAAGAATTAATGCTCTTCAATTTCTTCCAGATGCAATGCAAGAAATTGGGTTGAAGAAAGGGGACTTTAGTGAATCACGTGTGGCAAAAAAGGCAAAGGAACCCCAACCACCATTACATGGAATGTTTGGAAAGACATACATTGGGAGTTTCGCAGACATCAAAGACCCATTAGAAGAGGAAAATGAGCAAAATGAAACAGAAAATATTGTGGAAGAGGACAATGATGAAACTCTAGAGGACGAAGAGTTTGGATTACGTGACATTGTTGATTAAATTTAAGTTATGCTTGTAAATCAAGCTTTGCAATGTTTTGACTTTGACATTTTATGAGAAGAATAAACACTCAATTATGGTTGTTATACGTTCAATATTGGTAATATGTGATTTTTGCATTGATTTTTAAGTTAATCATTATTTTTTGAAAAAAAAGTGATTTTTATTATTTTTTTGACATGAAATTCATAGAAAAAACTATTATTTAACCATTTTTAGTTAAAATTATCGTATAAAAATTGTGATTTTGACATGTCAATTCTAACAAAAAATTATCAAAACGTGTAGTTTTTTAGTTATATTTATGTTAAAAATGGTTATTTTTATGTCCATTGTTAAAAAATATTGTTTTTTAGAAACAATTATTTCATGTCGATTGAAAAATTAATTAAGGATGTATAAATATGTAGAATATCGAAAAGTCTAAATATCGACCTTCTAATTTAAAAATGCAAAACAGTAAAAACCTCACGAAATTTTTTTTTTAAATTATAATAAAAAACAAGGAAATGTGAAGAAAACGACCACTTCAAAAATTATCAAATTTGCTAAATAATTATTTACATTTTATACATTAAAAAATTTAAAGCCAAAAAACAGGGCTTTTAAGAAAGGAGTGTGATGCAGAATGCTCACTTTTTAAAATCAGCATGAAAATCACTACCATTCTAAAACGTGATGTACATAAAAAAAACTAAAGTGCCAAAAACTATGCTCTAGAAAAAAGATGTGTGTTCTGCATCACCCATTTTCAAAATCAGGTCACTTTTTAGCTATCTCTACGAAACGGGTAACAGTATCAGTTCCCGTTTCATAGTTTACATTGTTTTGGGCGACTAACATTTTTGCACTACCGTAGTAGGGCTCCAAATCTAGAAGTTGGATTCACACTAAATGTAGAAAATTAATGTTATGAAGAAGGTTTGATTGAAGTAACCTTCTTGGGCATTTTGGGAGCTCATCAAAACCACTTTGCTAGGGTATGAATACCTAAAACTAGGATTTGAAACCATAGTGCTTGATGTTTCTCTAACATTGTCTCCCATCCCTATGGAACACTACACCCTTCAACACAACGTCCACATTAGCATGCTTGAACTGGTAACATGCATTTCTCTCTAATCTCCAAACAAAATCGATGGGTTTAAATTCATTATTTTTAGTGGTGTATCAAGGAACACACTCCCTCTTGTACCCATTAGAAACCATTTGGAAAGGTCTAGCACGATCTCATAAGCATCTTCCCTTCTTGAATTGACATGAGTCCAATATATTGTGGACTAGCATGGCCTCCAAGGATGTCATGTCAATTTTATTACTGAAATGTATTATTTCTCTCATGTAGGATTTTTTTTAATAGTTGGACTATCAATTGAGGGGCCTCCCAATAAATGAAGAAATTGTCAATTTTAACATGAACAATCATAAAAGGATCATTGTCATTCCTCATTGTTCTTTCACTTATAGAAAACATTCTTGGCTCATACAAAAGATCTGCAAGGAATCATCATCGGATATTTGTCTTCGGTTGCAGGTAGTGGTGAGTAGCATCTAGGAGAAACATTGAGATGCGTTTCTTTCCATTCTCACAGAGTTATTGATCTATTACTGCTTAGTTTTTATTTGTGTGTGATATCTTTGATATATGCACATGTGAGGAAGAAGAAACATGCACTATGAGTGCATTTAAATGATGCCAACTTGGCTATCTCATCCAAATATCATAATTTCACTTAAATAATTTCAATCGTAATTTCAATCATTGTAAACTTTTTTATTTTGAATATTATGAGAGTTTCATGAATGCAAGAAGTTCCATCATCTAATATTTTTATTCTCTATGTTATTCGTTGATGGTTTTATTATGTCACTACTTAGCAATGACATATATGATTAATATTTCGTTTGTATGAGAAAAAAAATTCACTCATACAAAAACAATTTGGTTGTGACTTTGGTTTTGGGTTTCCCAAGGCAAATGACATTTTTTCGTTGGTGCACTAGCGATACAAATATCAAAGTTGGAGTCACACTAAGTGTACAAATTAATGTTATGAAGCAAGTGCGATTGAAGTAACATTCTTGAGCATTTTGGGACGTTGTCAAACATGGAAATTTTGATTCCAATAAATTCCTACAATACTCTTGGCAAATTTTATCAAAAAATATGCCCAAAAAACCTCAAAACATGGATCATCTAAGCTACATCTATATTAAAGCCATTTTCTAACTATTATATATTTTGGAGTCTTTGTCTGGAAGCGAAACAATTTTTGCTCAAATCATGTTTTTTGTTCTTTAAAATCCAATTTTGAATGCATAAATAGATTCAATGCCCTAAAATCCTCTAGGGGTACTTGGATTATGGAGATTAGATTTTAGACATCATATCATGTTTTTTGTTATTTAAAATCCATTTTTGATTGCATGAATGGATTTAACACCCTAAAAAACCTATGTGGAACTCATATTAGAATTTAAATATCAAACATATGATTCCAACAAAGTCCTACTATTCTAGGAAAATTTGGGTGGAAAGTATACCCATAATATCTTCAAAAAGTAAAGCAAATATAACATGGCTATAGAAAAGGCATTGTCTAACTATTCTAAGTTTTAAATATTTTTTGTTTTGAAATTTGATGAAACAATTTTTCCCACAGTCATATTTTTTTTAAATGCATAAATAAATTCAGTACCCTTTAAAACCCGTAATCACTTTGATTATACATAATTCAAATATCAAACTTATAATTCAAATAAACCCTTATCATAATCTGAATAAACATAACTAGAGAAAATAACAAACAAACCTTTAAAATATAGAACAATCATACTATATCTATTAAAAAAAAAGTGTTTCATCTATTTAAAAATGCAATTTTTTTAAATAAAAAAATAAAAAATAAAAAAAATAAAATAGAGAAGATTTACTTATCTTGATTCACATGGAAATGTTTTTCTATGTGGATAAAGAAAAATTTCATATTCCTATTCACATCGAAATATCTTTTATAAATGTTATTTTTTTTAATTATATAAAAAAAAAAAAAAAAAAATTATCAAATGCAATCTTAAACTAATATGGAAATTAAAATAAATAATAAAATATACACAAAATCACATCAAAATAATATAATTTAAAAAAAAAAATTGTATTAAAAAATATAATTTAAAGAATTCAATATTTAAACAGGTATACACTTAGTTAAAACGCTAGAAGAATCAATAAAATATGCATCAAATTAATCTTGAAATATTCTCAAATGATTTGAAAGAAGATCAAGCTTACATTATGTTTAATCAAGTAGAAATCTAGGAACAACCCAACTATGGAAACAACTAGATTTTAAAGCTTGTGAAATGGATGGTTATCCTATCAATTATGAAATCTATATGTTAATAATATTTATCATAATTATTTGTTTATATGGTTTATTTACATGGTTTAGGAAAATCTCTATGAGAATATAATCTCATTTTTCTAAACGACCAATATTAAAGGGAACTTAAACCTAATTGATTTATTAATAAATTATAAATAAATAAATAAAAACTTAAAATAATAGAAAAATTTAAACTAAAATGAAATACATAATATTAATGATAAATATAGATTGTGATCCTATTAAAAGGCCATAATAAATATAAAATATTTAAAGAAATAAAGAAAACACAACTAGAATAAAAAGCACAGGAAAATTATTTATCTCTATTCACGTCCAGGTGTTTATTAAATGTCCATTTTATAATTGTATAATATAATACATGGTCATTTTAAATGAACATAAATAAATATAGAAATAACTAAGAAAATTAAAAAATTAAAATTAAAATTAAAATTAAAATGAAAAGTAAATAAATTGTTTGTATTTATTTATATCGAAATTATTTTATAAACATATTGCTTGTCTCTATTTACATATGTAAATGTTATTTTTATAGTTGTATAAATTAGTAATTAGCTCTAAAGGTGTAAAATACACATAAGGAATTGAACATGCTTATGATGTTATTACAAAGATGTTGCAGCAAAGGAAAGATAATATCTTAAAGGGTGGAGGATGGAGGAGAGGAAATGACTAAAGTGTCTTGATAATAAGATTAAATAAAGAGCATATTTCACTGGAGTGACTTTCATAAAGATAATAATTTAAAGGGTGGAGGAGCGGAAATGACTAAAGTGTGTGTAGATAATAAGATTAAATAAAGAGCATAATTCACTGGAGTGACTTTCAGATTCCTGGATATTATGCAATCAACATAAATAAAGGAGTGTTTTAGAATTTTATCTATCTCTTTTTAAAAAAATTAACTTAATTTGGAGTCATCATTAATTACAGTTTTAAATTTAAATTTAAATTTAAATTTTGTCTAGCAAAGATTTGTTGGAATTGCAAATTTATTTGGTGTAGTTTACACTCTCCAAGTAAACTTTCAAGGCAGTTGTAGTCATTTATATATTCAAAAATACAATTTTAATAATGAAAGGTTACACATGCTATATTCATATATAGAACCAATATAGATCCATTTTGAAGAAGATTAAATCTATTGAGGTGCATATTTTTTTTCAAGTTTTTCACTCTAAAAGAGGCTCCATAGGCTATTTTTAGCCTTGCAGACATTAAAATTTTCTTTTTTTCTTTCTCATCTTTCCAAAAGTAATTATGGTTTCCTTTGCACAACTCATGCGGATAACTAGTGACCATGTAAGTTAGACCATATAAGTTAACAGTGGTTAAGAAGTCATTATGTTAAGGATGGTGATTCCTAAACAAAAAAATACCTAATAATGTCTTAGGTTGAACACGATTTAAGGTGAGACTTTATCATAGCAAGTTAAAGCAATTCTATGTGGGAGCTATCTCAAGAATCCCCAAAGCCTAACCAACACCAAAAATTTTTATGTTTTTTGTTATTTAAAAAAAAAAAATCTCACGTTATGATCTAGCTATAAATTGGTTGAAACAAATCAAAATTAAGCCCATTTAATTTTTAAATTAAATATTTTATATCATTCTACCGAAAAGAAACCCTTAAACACCTAAAAGAAATCTTTAAAAATACATAATTTAATGTAAATTTCATTGCATTTATTAATATTCTAGCATCATAAATAGTGTAAAATTCCATCCCGAAAATGGCTTGTTTAAATCAAATTTAATTTAAGGTGTTTGTTTCCCACTACATCATAGTTATCATGGATTTTGAATATTAAGCTCCATAAACACATCCTAAAAATGAATATATTTAGTGTTTATTTATGACATATAAATAAATATTCGAAAACACATGACATATATCAAAACCTATGTAAAAGCCTGCTACATAATAGGTATCATGGATTTCTAACATGAAGCTGGATAACCACATCCTAAGAATAAATATATTTAGTTTTTATAATAAATAAATAAATAAATATTCCATTGCACATTACAAGTATCAAAATCAACCTATGATCCTACTCATTTGTAATTTATTTTCAATGTCATATTATAGTCATGTATATTTATTTCTTATTTCTTAGTAATTTAAACATGTAATACAATTGTGAAAAGTAATGTTATTTAAGAGCCTACTTATTTATATTTTATTTTCAATGTTATATGATATTGATGCATATTCTGTTTCTTATTTCTTGGGAATTTAAATAATTTCTTGGGAATTTAAATATGTAATATAATTGTGAAAAGTAAAGTTATTACGTTTTTATTAATATAAAGATTTAAATGTGTTTTTTCTAAATAATGTCAATTAAAATTGTATTAGAACTAGGAGTTTTTTTATAAATAAATTAAAAAGTAATTATATTTAAAAAATAAAATAATTATAATATTCTTTAAGTGGAAATATTTAGTTTAAAAGAAAGTGAGTTATTTAATTAATGTGATAACTTTTCAATCACTCGAATATTAAAATTGTTAATAATTTTGTTATTATCCTTTACTTTTTTTAATAATCAGTGAGTAGACATTTTTCTTTTTCTAGTTTGAAACAATAAGTAGACACTCCTCATTCTTGATTTAAAGGAGTACCTACTAAGCATATGATATACATTTATAGTTTGGAAGGTTTTCACATTATTGAATTGTTTATTTTACATATCTTTGTTTTGTATGTGGAATGGAGAAATTATAAATCTCAATTTCATATTAAAAAACTAAAAATATAAAGGAGAGAAATTTTATATATATATATATATATATATATATATATATATATATATATATATATATAACAAACAACCGTTAAGAGCATTTGTTTCTTTGGTAAAATGTTATAGGTTCAAATTCAAAGAGGATTAAAATATATATACCTTTATAAACTTTAAACGAAAAAATATCATATATCAATTTAATTTCTAATTTAGTAGTAACATTAAAATTAAATTATCATTATTATTATTATTCTTTTTCAAATAAATTAAAAATAAATAAATAACAAACTTAATTTTAATTTAGACATTAAAAATTAATTAAATATATTTATTCCTACTTTGTCATGGAGATTCCCATTACTATAGCTTATCAATACTACATGGCCCAAAAGCTGTAACTCATTTCATATGACACTTATTCATATAACGTTTTTTTAATTAATTAATTAAATTAAAAGGATAAAAAAGATGTCCAAAAATCATAACTCATTTTATATGACACTGGCTCATATAACATTTTTTTAATTAATTAATTTAATTAAAAGGATAAAAAAAGACAACTATTTTGGAGATAAATCTCAACCATTGATTTGTCTATACTACAATGAAAATTATAGCATATTTCATGGAGGTTAAATCCTTACCATCCACCTAATAATTATTGATAAGAATTCATAACTAGTTAATGTGGACCTCGTGACTGCGAGAAAATGGGTGTCTTGATCTTTGTCAATACAATATTAAAACCAAAAAATTTCTAACTATTTCATTTATGAATTTGGGGTTGATTTCTTCTTATGTTTTTACTGTTTTTGTTTCACTTTTAGTTAGGTGTGTGTATCTTTGTATTCTCAGATCTTATGTACTTATCAATGGATGTAATGTATTATAGAGTTTTTTATGTCGCATTTGCTTTTAATAAATTTTAAAAATTATAATGGTGCCAGGTGGCTCCCTTGCCCACCAACTTCCTAGGGATTTGAGATTATTCCAATTCCAATAAGTTCCTCCATGATAAGTTCCTTATTATTATTTATAACATTCATTTATATATAAGTAAATTTTATTTACCAAAATGGTCCATTATTTTTAATAAATTTAAGAAATTAGATTTGTTCCACGTGGCTCCCACCCACCAATTTCCTAGGTATTTGAGATTATTCCAATTCTAATAAGCTTCTCCATGATAATTTCTTCATTATTATTTATAAAATTTATTTATATATAATTAGATTTTATTTAGCAAAATTGTCCATTTTAAAATAAGATGTGTAATTTTTTTTTTCTTAAAGTAAACTTAAGCCATATCAAAACATATAAATGGAAATAAAAAATGTAAACAATACCTAACCTCACCAATAATATTATTTTTATAATCATATAAAAAATAATTTAATAAAACATTTTTTATAAATGTAACTACCTAACACTATTCATATAGAAATGTCATTTCATAAATATTACTTTTATAATTGTATAAAATAAATATAATTTAATTGAACTCAATCTTTAAAATCATATGTACTCGCTTAGAAAATTAAAAAAAAAAAATAAGATATACACTAAAATAAATGGAAATGTTTGCAAATGTTTTTTTTGAATTTGTAAATTTCTGAATTTTTATAAAAAAGAATATAACCTAATAAGAATAAATTAGGTTTGTATTTAGTTAAAAAATAAATATAAATAAATAGATGTTTAAAGAAAATATAATATAATGAAATTCAACCTTCAAATTTAGCTCTTTATTATTATTTATAATATTTATTTATATAAGAGTAAATTTTATTTAGTAAAACTGTACATTACTTTTAATAAATTTAAAAAATTAGATTTTGTGTTATGTGGTTCCCCACCCACCAATTTTTTAGGGATTTGAGATTATTCCAATTCTAATAAGTTTCTTCCTGATAATTTCTTCATTATTATTTATTAAATTCATTTATATATAATTAAATTTTATATAGCAAAATGGTCCATTTTAAAATAAGATGTGTAATCCTTTTTTTTTCTAAAATAAATTTGAACCATGTCAAAATACCAGATAGAAAATATCAAATGGAAATGAAAAATGTACACAATACCTAGCCTCACTAATTTCAAAAAAAGACACCTTCTTTATAAAGATCATATTATTTTTATAACTATATAAAAAATAATTTAATGATAAATTTTTTATAAATATAACTGCCTAACACTATTCACATAGAAATGTCATTTCATAAATATTGGTTTTATATCGTATAAAATAAATATAATTTAATAGAAATGTCCTTTGCAAATATTTTTTTTGAATCTGTAGACTTCTGAATTTTTATAAAAAAGAATATAACTTAATAAGACTAAATTAGGTTCGTATTTAGTTAAAAAGTTAGGTCCAGGTGGTCCAAGCCTCACTCGATGAGGCTTTGAAGTTTTCTGAAAGTGCCCTAATTTGTCGGTTCAATGGTTTTTGGCCGCGACTAACAGCTCTCCACAATTGGATCTCAGAGGTATGGAAGCCTGTAATTTCTGATGACATTAATATCTACCCCTGTGCTAGGGGTTTCTTTATAGTAGATTTTGAAAATCCTGAAAGCAGACAATGTATTATGGATTCCGGCCCTTGGTTTTGGGAAAAATCAGGCTTATTCATGAAGCCATGGAACCCATCATTCGATCCCTCAACAACAGTGATAACCTCAGCACCAGTTTGGGTGAGATTGCCAAGCCTACCCTTGCATCTCTGGAATCTCTCCTCGCTAAAAGCCATTGGAAATGCAATTGGGAAATTTTACTGCAGGTGTCCAGAAACAGAGGAATATGCCAGAACCACCTATGCACGCATTTGTGTGGAAATGGACTTCAGTGCCGGATTCCCAGCGGAAATAAACCTAACAAGTAAAGATTATATGTGGAACCAGAAACTCGATTATGAAAGTGTCCTCTTCCGATGTCGATCCTGCTTTGAGACAGGCCATCTAGCCAAAAATTGCCCAAAAGCCTCCCAGAAAAATCCTGGTAAAAAAAGCCACCACAGATCTACTTGGTGGGAAGGAGCACAAAAAGAACACTACACTGTCATCAAAGAAGAATACTCTAGAGAAAACTCTGAATCACAAGAAATTGGGCAAGACAGAAACAACTCTCAAGACAAGCATGGAGAAAGCCCTGCCCAACAACAAAAAAGTGCACTCGACAACCCCTCAAGTGTCAACAGTTATGAGGATTCGATTATCGTGCAAAATAAATCTTCATTTAACAACAAAACAGATCTCTTAGAGCAAACCTCTTCTCCGACTACCTTCAAAAGGACGAACACAATTGACCGCGAAGCTAAGACACCATTGTTTCAAGAACCAGAAGAGATGAAGGAGATGCACGATAAAGGAAGTTGGAAGACCGTAGAGAAAAAAAAAAGAGCTACAACACCAATCTCGCCAAGAAAGACAAGGAGCCAGACAATTAAAAATTAAAAATATTATAGGTCCGATAGACCAATTTGGTGTCAGTGGACAATAACCACCATCATCATCATCATAAATAAATAGATTTTTAAAAAAAATATAATAGAATGAAACTCGACTCTTAAACTGATTATTCTATTACTAGCGCAAAAGCTGGAACAAACAATAAAATATCCACCAAATTAACAAACTGAGATTTAAGATTAAAGGGATGTTTTATGAAAGGTGCATTATTAGTGATGAAGACTTCTTTGGGAGGACGCCCTGAAGTACCACATCATCAAGTATAGCGAATACATAGGTATGTTTTCTAGTTATGTTCGAGAATATAAATGTGATTCAAGCTGGTTTGAATGTTCACAACTCTTGAAGAAATAATGCGTAACCATGAAAAAATAATCGGTGATGTGTTACAGTGGAACAATATAGACAGCGCAAGAATGTACTTTCCTTGCCCAGGGATGAGGAGAATATCCCACCTACTCTATAATAAATATGCATGGATAGAAGTTAAACACGTAAAAAATATAAAAAGCATCGAGCCTAATTCAATTAAAGAATACATGAGATCGGTATAATAAAAATGAATTGCACGATTTCAATGTCTTAGCTTACTTTATTATGGAAGCGGTGAAAGTCTACTGAGACCAAAATGGTCTATCGGATCTATACTTTTCTTAGTTTTTAATTGTCTGGCTCCTCGTCTTTCTTGGCGAGATTGATGTTGTAGCTTTTTTTTTTTTCTCTACGGTCTTCCAACTTCCTTCATCTTGCATCTCTTCTTTTTCTTGCGACATTGGTGTCTTAGCTTCGCGATCTATTGTGTTCGTCCTTTTGAAGATAGTTGGAGAAGAAGTTTGGTCTAGGAGATCTGCTTTGCTGTTAAATGAAGATTTATTTTGTGCGATATTCGAATTCTCATAACTGTTGATGCTTGAGAGGACGGGGCTTTCTCCATGCTTGCCTTGAGAGTTGTTTCTTTCTTGCCCGATTTCTTGTGATTCAGAGTTTTCTTTAGAGACTATATTCAGTTTACAAGTAGCTAAATTTTTTTATTTTTATTATTGTATATTATAAGAAAACGCATTTTCATTTTTAAGGTATCAACACAGATGAAAATTTTATGCTATCAATATAAATCAATGCCATATTTCAGCGAGCAATTATAAATTTAGAGAGGTTTATTTTACGTTGTTCATTAAGTCAATTTGATTATAGGTTTTGGGGAAATTTAGAGATAGATTAGTATTTTAGTTAAAAGGAAAAATAAAAATACCTTTTCATTAAAAGTGAAATAAAAAAATTGAATTTCTATAATATAAATTTATGTTCTATTTTAGGAATACAAATCGTTACATCATTTTAAAAACTTTTCCATGTTAACTAGTTATATTCAGGAGGCAGAGCTGCACAAGTGCCTTCAAACAAAAGCAAGAAAAAAACTACAACTAACCATTGATAGCTGCACAAGTGCCTTCAAACAAAAGGAAGAAAAAAACTACAACTAACCATTGATAGCTATTGCAATGCACTGCTCAAACATAGATGCTGCAACTTGTTGTTCTAGTGTAGATGCTGCAACTCTGTGTTGCAAATCTTAATCGTTGCCCCTCATGCTATGAATCCATGAAATAAAAACAGTGTTTCATAAATTAAGTCTCATAACTACATTATCGATTCCCTTCCTACGTATGAAGCTCTTCATTGAGACCTATTATTTATCCTAATCATTCGAACCATGGCATGTTCCTTCTTCCTACTTAAAATTAATTGCATATTGAAGTTTATGAAGTTTTTGTGTTTGTGTGGTTTCCCTTGAAGCTTAATCTTTTTTTTTTAATAACACTCCATCATAACTTGAGCCTTATTTCTTCCCACTTCCTACTCTAATCATCTCCAACACATGCAATAGAGTGATAGCTCATTTACGATGTTGAGTTACCTTGTTTTCATCTCTCTTTCTTCAGTAAAATTGACGATGAAAACTTGTTCCAGGAAACATCGTATCTTGGACTATTTGAAAACCATCTTCTTGGCAGGAATTGCTCAAAAGAATATAATAATAATTCTAATTGTGAAAACCAATTGAGAACTCTTAGGAAAATCTTATTTGAAAACCAACATGTTGAAAAAGACGATCTTGCAAATCAAAATAGAATTTCATCTTCATGTTTCAGTTTCTCTTTGAATAAGGATTCACAATTTTCATAAAAAAGTTTGTTTCATATAACAATCTACATCTCACATGATCATCAAATATTTCAAGTTCCGCATTGTTCTTTCCCACAGAGTTTTACATCATTGTTAACCGTCTTAAGTTAGTGTACACTTGTTGCAATACTCTAGACAGGTTGCTAAAAGAGTTGGTGCTGCTACTGTTGTTGTCAAAATTGATGCAACACCCATTAGTTAGCTAATTCGACACCTGTCAAGGAACTTTTGTAACACAAATCAACCAATTGTTGCTACACCAATCAACCAGTTATTGCAACACCCACTAGTTAATCATTGCAACACTTGCGAATGAGCCTTTATAACACAATCTATCATTCAATAATCGCATCACCTCTTATGTAGATGCAGGGCTGCTTCTTTTTATTTTATTTAATCTATGTTCATTAGATGCTATGAATTTGTTTTTGGGAGGGAGGTTAGGTTTTTATCTTGATTTCTCATTTTTTTCCATTTCTTGAAAGTGGACTATCTCTAATCTACGTTCATTAGATGCTCTGAATTTGTTTTTGGGAGGTAGATTAGGTTTTTATCCTGCTTTCTCAATTTTTTTTCCATTTCTTCAAAATGGACTATCTCTTCAGTTTATGGGTACCATCACCTCTGCCTTCCATAACATTCCTTTACCATTCTTATCCATCTCTACTCTAATATCCGTGCATGAGAAGGATTTAAAACTACCAAAAGTGAAAAACCTTGCATTGTTTCCCAAAAGAACCAACAACAAAAAAATCAGAAGATAAAAAGGAAAACAAACTATTGCTAACACCACATCTTGATTGTTTGATCGGTGAGCATTTTCAAGTCCATCATATTAAAATATGGTTTTGAATAGTATAGTCTCCGGTAAAGCATAGCTCATCTACAAACTTTGGAGAGGAATAGGCTGCCCCAAGAGAACCTATAGCGTAAGAAGCTACTACGAAAGCCATTCCAATAAATAAAATATGGACTGTTACCATTCTTTTAAGTAATAATAAAGCCTAATAGCAACAATGGCGTAAGGAATCTCCATTACTATTCGAGAAGAACCCGTAATAGGGAGTCTTATTGCTACTACAAAAGAACGATTCAGCGTAAAATAAAACATCACCATGTCACAAAGCTTAAACTAATATGATTTGTTGTTGCTAATACTCATGTTTTAACACATATTCCAACGAGTTAACAAAAAATCGCTTCATCCAAATTACATGCCTCTTTGACTGAAGACGAAATTGTTGTGTACGTTTGGTTCCTACAATTTCATTAAAAGTGTGCTGGCACAAATTGTCATTTAGTTTTGATTTTTTATGAGTACGATTTGATGAATACTGTTGTAGGGTTTCATTTTTCAATTGCTGAAATGGTGGAAACGAAGTAGATAGATCTGGTAAGTCAAATGCTCTATAAATTTATGGATCTGCCTAATCACTATCCATATTTCAGGTACGAACTTGCATATATTTGTACAGCGTGGGTCCCATTAAAACACCCATTTCCAGCTGATAGTTTCCTCCTTAAATTTCCCGTTTATTTTTCTGCATTTTGAAAGTGGAATTTCACCCTTAAAAACTATTTCTCATTCGACCATCAATATGATTTAAATATTTTAACGTTTTAATTGTAATTGAAACTGTAAAACAATGAACCCTTTTTAATTTCTTTTAGAAATATCAGTTTCATCAATATGATATAAATATTTTAACGTTTTAATTGTAATTGAAACTGTAAAACAATGAACTCTTTTTAATTTCTTTTGGAAATATCAGTTTCAGTAGATCATAAATGTGATTTAAACTGGTTTTTTATTATATATGGATTCAGTGCTTTCAAAAGTGGTTAGAACATTTGGATTGTGTAGGAGCTATTCATTAAATTTGTAATTTTAATAAATTTTAGCTTTAAAAACTCATTAGAGTAGAAAAACTCACAACAAAATTTCCAAAAAATTTCAAAAAACAATTACATTAATTATCATTTAAACTGTAAAACAACGAAATCCTCGTAGGCATTTAACCGTTGAGCAAAATTTATTGACTCCAATGGAACTTGATTGTTGGTAGTGGACATTTAACTGTCGAAGTCAAAATAACCCTTTGTTACCAGATAAACGCAAAAATACTGTTGAGAATGCAAAAAAACAGATTATAAACTTTGCAGTTGCCATCAAATTTTACTAATCCGGTTTTATCAGGGAAGAAAAGAGAGATAGAGTTAAAGAGCGAATTAACAGCCATTCCGTGTTCTTTCTCTTGTTACTTAATATAATCGTCTGTCCTCTGTGAATTGCCAACTGCGAAAGAAATGGTTATCTTCTTCACCGATGTTCCATAATACATCCAAATAACATGTCAAGTAACTTTCGATACCAAAAAGAGCCTCCGGGGAAGATGCCACATAGGAAGAAAGAGGACAGATTTTGCAATCTTGAATGACGCTATCTGCTAAGAACTCAGAGGACAGTAATTTTCCGAGAGAACTAGCAAAAAATGTGTGAGCTCACCTAATGTTCTCAAACCCGCCCTTTGGTTCTTCCAAATGTTCCGCGATACTTTCCCCTGGCTGCCCATCATATTTAACTTGTGAGTGACCATAAATTTCAACGCGCTGCAATACATTCTCCGAATTTCTTTCGCTACTCTGGATTACCTGCGGTGGCATACAGAGATGGGGTTGTGTTTTTCTGGATGGATTTCTCCTCTGCTTTTTGAGGTGGGAAAGTACTACTCGAAGGCTCTGCAATGTCTACCTCAGGCAGTATATGGGATGAAGTAACTGGGATGCAGCTAGATCCCAATGAGCTTTCCAACTGTACTTCGTCAGTCTGCATATAGGCCGCTATTAGAAAAAAAAATTACAGTGGCGGAGGAGAGGAGTTTCACTCAGAATTAGGTTGTGGTAAGGTAAGTCTTATCTTGCTATATGGGAATCACGACTACACAGATGCTTAATAAAACACATGAATTAACTCACGGCAAAACAGAGTAAAACCAAAAAAGTTGCCATAAATTTACTCATGAATGTTTAAGACTATATCGCAACATAACATACTTTTGATTATAATATAACATAGGAAAATGCATTTGCCTTATAAATGGAGGCTGCAGCTCTAAGTGAAAATACAAAAGATTTACTGTGATTTAGGCATCACTGGGGTTGCAGAGTAAATGTCTGTAAAACTCCTTAAAAATGGTTTTGATGCGCCCACCAATATTTCCTCCACGATTTTCTCCTCGAAAACTCTCGCTCTCTAACTTGCCCCAACTATGCAAAGGACTTTTACATTCATATTTATTTCAACATACAAATTTGACATTAATACATCACTACACAACATGGACGGTTTTATGTAGTAATTGGTTTGTGGAGTGCGGGCAATAGTTGTGGAGTGAATGCTTGCCCATATCTATTTACCAAAATCCATTAAATGCCTTAAACTCTCTGTTGTGTTGCTTGCTCATATCTATTTACCAAAATCCATTAAATGCCTTAAATTCTCTGTTGCTGCGTTGTTGAATGGTCGGGGTTGTACTTCTGCTCTGACTTCAGTGCTTTCACCTACAAACAAAAATGCAACCATGTAGTAGTTGACTGGGCAAGCATGGTGTTTGTCAGTGTGTTTAAGGCGGTGGTTGGGATTAATATTTCTAACACTCCCCCTTAATAACAATTGCCGCCACTCACAATTCCCAAACAATCTCTGAGATAAACAAAACTCTCACGTGCCAATGGCTTTGTGAAAATATCAGTAAATTGTTCTTGTGACCTGTAGTGCTACAACACAATTTCATCATTGTTAATCAACTCTTTGATAAAATGATATTTAACATCAATATGTTTGGTCATCTTATGAAAAACATAATTCTTTGATAATGCATTTGCTGATGTGTTGTCGCAGAAAATAGTTGTCATTCCCTCTTGGTCGTGGCAAAGATCCATCAACATCCATCTCATTCAAACTGCTTGACACACTGCTACTATTGCGGCGACATATTCAACTTCTACTATTGACAATAAAACTATTGGTTGCTTCTTGGATGCCCTTCAAATGGCTTTGGAACCCAAATGAAAAACATATCATAACGTGCTCTTTCTGTCATTGACACTTCCTGCCCAATCACTGTCAGTGTAACCAACCAGCCTGAAATCACTTGTTGTGGTGTACGAAACGCCATATTATTTTGTTCCATTGACATTCTTTAAAATCATTTTCATTGCTTGCCAATATGTTTCCTTGGGTGTCTCCATGAACCTTGACACCTAACTCACTGCATACATTATATCCGGCCTAGTGGAGGGCAAATACATCAAATTGTCTATCATACTTTTGTATGATGTCGAATTGAATTTGTTGCTGCAATCTTCTTTGCTCAACTTCACTCCCATGATAGTTGGAGTTGGTGTGGGATTGTTGTTCGGCATATTAAACCTCTCCAAAATGTGAGCTACATACTTTTCTTGAGAAATAAAAATTTCATTTTTTGTTTTCTTCACTTCTATGCTAAAAAAATACATTAACAACCCCAAATTAGTCATTTTGAATTCATTCTTCATGGCTTGTTTGAAATCAGCGATGAGGAAATCATCATTGCCCGTAAAAATCAAATCATCTACATATTAGATGACAATAAGAATCTTACCATCACTTCTTTGATGTAGAGGGTAGGCTCTCTATCACATTTGTCAAAACCATTGTCCAACAAGTAACATCTATCGTGTTGTACCATGCAGGTGGTGCTTACTTCAGCCCATAAAGAGATTTCCTCAACCGATACACTTTGTCTTCTTGGTATTCTACCTCATAACCAGGTGGTTGCACAACATATACTTCATCTTTTAGTGATCCATTCAAGAACGTTGATTTTACGTCCATTTGATACACTTTCCATTTATGTTGTGTGGCAATCGCCACAACTGTATGCATTGTGTCCATCCTCGTGACTAGCACAAACATCTCTGAATAATCTCTTCCATGTTTCTGCTTGTATTCTTTGAAAACTAGCCTTGCTTTGTGCCTTTCAATATTTCCCTCAACATTGCTCTTGGCCTTGTAGACCCACTTCACTCCAATGATTTGCTTTCCTTGCAACAAGTCTACTAACTCCCATGTGTCATTCTTTTCTATTGCTTCTATTTCTTCCTCCATCGCCGTAACCCATTTTATATATTTGATTGCATCTTCAAAATGGATTGGGTCATCTACATGACAAAATAATGCAAATAATGAATTCAGACCACCGCTGCTATCAACTTCATCTTGCTCATAAATTTCATTTAAATTTCTGAATTTTGGTCTTCTTGTGTTTGCTGAAGATGGGCTTGAAATGTCACTTGGTGTTTTTCTTCGTGGCGTGCTTGGAGAAGCACTTTCTTGACTGCGTGACACTTTCCTATTATTTGTTGATGGTGTTCTTTGCTACCTGCTTTGTTGCGCTTGAATAGGAGTAGAGGGAGTCATTGTTAAGTAATTGCTTACTATTGTCAATTCCTCTTTGTCCTCACGTGGTATACATGATTTCACATTGACTATCTTCTCTAAACTTCCATCCCATGCTTCTTATTTTATGAACTGCACATCTCTGTTGATTATGACCTTCTTGGTTGATGAATTTTAGAACTTGTATGCTTTGGATTCATCACTATATCCAACAAATATAAATTTCTCTCCCTTTTTGTCCAACTTCTTTCTCAACTCATCCTCGACATGTGCATATGCCACACAACCAAGGACTCTCATGTGAGTTACACTAGGCTTTCTTCCACTCCAAGCCTCTTAAAGAACTATGTTGTAGACACTTTTGGTTGGACATCTATTCAAGATATATGCTACACATGCGATAGCTTCAGCCCAATAATCATTTGGAAAATGCTTTGCCTTCAACATACTCCTTGCCATTTCCATAATGGTCCTATTCTTCTTTTCTGCCACACCATTTTCTCAAGTGTATACCTTGTTGTAAATTTCTTGTGAATTCCATGTTCCCAACAAAATCGAAGGGAATCATTTTAGATGTATTCGCCACCTCCATCAATCCTGAGGACTTTGATGTAGTATCCACTTTGCTTCTCAAAAAGAGCATTGTACTGGTGAAGGCTCTCAAACACTTCACTTTTATGTTTTAGGAGATAGACCCATGTCTTCCTTGTGTAGTCATTTATGAAGGTCAATAAATAGTGATTGCCACCAATTGATGGTGTTTGCATTGGTCCACATAAATCTGAGTAGACAATCTCCAAAGGTGCCTTTACCCTTACTGACTTTCCTGCTGGAAATGTCTCTCTATGTTGCTTGCCCAAGATACATCCTTCACATAGGCTCTCTGGTTTTTCTATGAGTGGTAATGCCTTCACCATGCCTCTCCTATGCAACAAATTCAAACCTCCAAAGTTGGTATGTCCAAATCTCAAATGTCATAACCAATTTTCATCTTTGACATCTGCTTGATAGTTCACTTGTGTGACAACTACCTCTTTTCTTCCATCCTCTTATGATTTCATTGATAGTTGTGCTTGTGCACGTTCTTCCTTCAAATTTGATCTTATATTTAGGGGAAACATTGTATTGTTAGTCATCAGCACATTTGCAATCAGTTGTCTACTTGGAGGCCTATCCAAAATTGTGCACACATCATTTTTGAAAAAGACATTGTAGCCCTTTTGCATGAGTTGACCAATGCTTATGAGGTTATGCTTCAAACCAGAGACAAAGTAAACATCTGAGATGTACTTCTTCTCCCCCTTCTTTGTTAAGACATTAACTCTTCCTTTTCCCATGACAAGTGACTTTGCTATCAATCCCTAATGTCACTTCAGATTTCACATTTTCATCTAGATTGGAAAACATTTCTATGTTCCCTGACATGTGGTTGCTACACCTTGAATCTAGATACCATATAGCACTTTGTTTTTCTTGTGCTACATTACAAGCTAAAAACATATTATCATGGTTCTAATTTTCTTTTGTGAAATTTACACTTGGTTTGTTACTAATGTCATATTGCTTATTTCTACATTCAGTTTCATAATGACCATACTTCTTACAGTAATGACATTGAACTTGAGATTTATCATACCTCTAACCTTGTGCTTGATTTTGTCTTGAGCCTTGACTTGGATTTTAATTGCTGCCCCTTCCACTTGAGTTTGAAGGGTTTCTTCTTCCACCTTTGTGTGGCTTCTTCCTCTTCCTCTAGCATATGATCTTCCTCTGCCTCGACTTTGACCAAAGGAAACTTGTGTCTTAAAGGCATGCTCCAATGAGGAGCTTGTTGCTCTATTCAATCTATGTTCATGAGAAATCAGTGATGCATGAAGTTCATCTACTGATAATTGTGAGAGATCCTTTCTCTCTTCTATGGCCACAACAATGGTATCAAACCTTGTTGACAAACTTCTCAAAGCTTTCTCAACTATTCTACTTTCTTCAAGTGTCTCACCATGAGACTTGATTTGAGTAACCAACACAATTACATGTGTAAAAAATGAGTCTACATTCTCAGACTCTTTCATAAAAAATGTTTCAAAATCTCTTCTCAGCATTTGTAGTTTTGTTGTCTTGACTTTTGCCATGCCTTGGTAGGTTGTCTCGAGGGAGTCCCATGCTTTCTTGGACTTCGATGCTGCTACAACCCTTGGGAAAATACTTTCATGAACTGCTTGGAAAATATAAAACAAGGCTTTTGAATCCTTCTTCCTGTTGTCCCTTAACAAATCCATTTCTGCTAGAGACAAGGCATTGTATGTTGTTGCATCTGCTAGTTTTGAAAAACCATTTTGCACCAAATCCCATATGTCTTGATACGAAAATAGGTCCTTCATTGTAATAGCCCAATAATCATAATTTTTGTCGTTAAACTGAGGTATCTGAGGATTCTTCAATATTGTGATTGATGTTGCCATTTCTGAGTGAGAAAAAAAACTTTCTACCTGCTGGTAAATATGCTAAAAAACAATTTTCCCTCAAAACAATTTCAACTGCTAGTAAAAACACTTGATTTTACACTAACAGAGTTTAACCCACTCTGATAAATTGTTAGAATTTTTTTTACGAGGGCAGAGGAGAGGAGTCTCACTCAAGTTGCGGCAAGATAAGTCTTATGGTGCAGCATGGAAATCACAACTACACATAGGCTTAATAAAACAAAGGAAATAACTTATGGAAAAATAGAGTAAAAGCAAAAAGGTTGCAGTAAATTTACTCATGAATGTTTAAGACCACATCTCAACATAACATACTCTTGATTATAATATAAAACATAGGAAAATACATTTGCATGATATATGGAGACTGTAGCTTCAAGTGAAAATACTTTACACATCATTCAGGTTGTGGAGTAAATGTTTGTAAAACTCCATAAAATTGGTTTTAACGTGCCCACGATTTTCTCCTCACTAGCTCATTGACTCTCTCTCTCTCTAACTTTCCCCAACTATGCAAATGACTTTTACATTCATATTTATCTCAACATACAAATTTGACATTAATACATAACAGAGACGATTTTCTCCTCACTAACTCATAGACTCTCGTTCTCTAACTTGCCCCAACCATGAAAATGACTTTACATTCATATTTATCTCAACATACAAATTTGGCATTAATACATAATAGAGAAAATAATTAAAACCCAACATGGGCAATTTTACATAGTAATTGGTTTTCTAAACTTGGAGGCGTTGTGGAGTGTGAGCAATAGTTGCGGAGTGAATACTTGCCCATATCTATTTACCAAAATCCATTAAATTCCTTCAACTCTCTGCTGTGTTGTGGAATGGTCAGGGCGCTCTGACTTTAGTCTTTTCACTTGCAAACAAAAGCACAACCTTGTAGTAGTTGACTGAGCAAGCATGGTGTTTGTAAATGTGTTTAAGGCAGTGATTAAGATTAATATTTCCAACGACTTCCAATGTCCTCAATTTCTGAATTTAGCTTTCCCTTCATACAAGTTCTCCAAACCACCTGACCATTTGTGTCATTAGCATAGAAACAAACAGACATATATATGACCCTAAAAATATATTGTATTTTATTATGAATGTATACTTATACCTATTTTCCCAATGGCGATGGAGTTCAATAATCAAATGTTCTTCTCCGAGAGTTATCTTGCTCCGCTTGAGATCAGGTCGAAGATAGTTAACCCACCTTAGCCGGCAGCTCTTACCAGTTCTCTTGGGGCTTGCACAACGGAAACGTCTCAGGTCAATAAAAGAAAAAAAATGGATCTAATTTCAAAACGAAATTTTGATCCAATCATTACCAACTACTTATCCATTAATAACTTTTTATGATGTTTATCCATTAATAACCTTTTATGATGATTTTTTTGGGAGTGGGTTGAATTAAAAATTGGATTATTTTCTGATCAATTACGTATATATAAAATTAAAAATTGGATTGTTCAATCTCAAGGGAAATCTAACCAAATCTTCCCACTCAAAAGGCATGAAACTCTGAAATTGACATTACTCATATATAAGATATTATTTTGCTAAATGAGTTTAGGAATGATCATCAACCTTTCTAAGTTTTTTTTTTCTTTTTTCATTCATTATTGCGAAAAGATGAAGAAGATTAAATGATTTCATTTCCTTGAATCAATTCGAATTCTCAGTCTTTGCACTTGTAGCTGCATCTTTATCATTATCAAAATAATCTGATTCATGGAAACATTTGTGCCCACTCATGCTAAGACCATCGCACATTTGTGCCCACTCATCGACGAAGCTAAGACCATCTTTTTGTGTCTTCTTTCAAAGGGTAAATCACTTGAGGCTGAAGGACTGAACTTAGCTTAAGAGTATTTTGGGTGTCAAATGTTATTTGGTTGATTCGAAGAAGATTTCTTAGATCATGTTGGAACTTTTAGATCTTACCATCGTCGGAACCTAATCTTGGCATCTGAAGGAGGAGAATGTAGAAAAGGGACAGATATTTTGAAGATGATTGTATTGTTGAGAGATTCTGCAGTGGAAAGCCATATTTTCATAGTCCACCAACTACTTAATGCCCCTCCAGTAGAGGAGGATTTTGTCTCACAACGCTCTAGTAAGATGTAACTCAACAAGTATGCAAGCGAATGTTACAATGGCCTTTTCAAGTCTATCTATGTCTACCTTCATGAAATGATCAAATTATTTTCCCACATTTTCTAAGATGTTGAGATGAAGCATATGGAGAAGCATATTTCAATGAAACCAATGGAGAGGCATATTCAAGAGTCGATGTAGTCTAACCGAAATTGGAGTGGGTAGAGTGGAATAATACGAGGGTTAAAGCTAGTAAACCATGGCTTCATGCAGATCCCTCTACTCCTAAACCAATTTATTTGTTCAAAAACCTTATAATAATTGTGATGATCATTAAAGCATACCACAAAAAAACCCTTATAGCAAAAAGGGAGATCTAACTCATTATGATAATTGTGATGATCGTTAAAGCATACCACAAAAAAACCCTAAGAGCAAAAAGGGAGCTCTACCTCCTTATAATAATTGTGATGATCTTTAAAGCATACCACAAAAAAACCCTTCGAGAAAAAAGGGAGATCTACCTTCCGGGTCTAGGTCTGACACACATTTTTCAAAGTGCAGATGCCGATTGCCAAACCCCATTAAAATGAAAAATAAGACTCATTGAGGATAATCCATTAAAGTACAAATAAGCCTCTTGGGAAATGTTGGATTGAGGATGATCCATTATGATAGATCCAGGCTGGCTCTGAGATCTCTTTTAGAGTTAGGATGAGAAAATCCAGGCGTGAGAACATCCTTAAAGGAGTTAACCTAAGAAACGCTGGCCCTGAGAGCTCTTTCAGAATTGGATGAAAAATACCCGGTTTAAGGGCCTTGTTAAAGACTTAGTTTTAGAAAGGGCATGAGCCCGAGCCTTTGGCTTCACTATTTAATCTTGAAACTAAGAATATGATAACATCCTTGGGTTATGTTGTAATCTCTGAATGGATTCCCCTTGGGTTATGTAGTAATCTCCAAATAGATTTCCTTCCTAAAGTTGCTTGCTGCCATGGAGCCACATAGAAATTGAAAGAATTTTGTTCTGCTCTTCAATTCTGGCAGCAATCAACCGTACTAGATAAGCTACTTTCACCTGAATACTGAAAGTACCACTAGAGAATGACCCCAAAAGAAAAGAGAAATGTAATAGACCTGGGACAAAGGCCTCAGCATAAGTGCATGAAGAGCCCTGTGTCAAAGAGAAATACCCTTTATTACCCAGAGCTTTCTTCCGCTGGCAAAAATTGGAAGAAGTGAATACCTGCACAAGCCCATTAGAGAGATAGCAGTTGGTCGCAACAACGGCAGAGACCTGCTCGGAGGGGTCAGTTGGAGAGCTACGATTGGTCGTCGCGTAGTTAGCCAACTATACATATTTTTATGATTTAACTCATGCCGAAAAACACAGAAATATATATATTTGTTTTTATAAACTTACATAGTCATTTTGTTTACCTCAAGAAGTTTTAAGAAAACGGACATAAAATATACAGCTAAAACTTTCATTCTGAAAATTGATAAGTGCCTTCTGTAGAGAGCCATATTGTTATACTAACCTTACAACAATGTGAGCAGAGTCATACATTATCCATCCTACTTTCTAGTACCTGATTTGATCCTGGTACCGGAAAGGCTAGTTATTGCTTTTCGAGAGTTGTATTTTAGATTTTGTCGTTATGTTTAAACAGCCCCTATAAAGTATGCAGAGAGGAAAAAGTGCCAATATGTATCACTGGCTGTATGCACATACAATGCAACATCCTAAATAAGTCGTAAGCTTAATGCAAGCGATACAGAGCTTGAGAAGTAACAGAAATCAGAATGAAACATAGGACCAAAGGGCAAGAAGATGCATAGACTACAATTTCATGAATCTGAAATAAAAAGAATGACATGACTAATCTACCACGGTTTTTCTATTCATTCTTTTTTTGAGGAAATTTTGCAGTATAGGAGCTGTGCCAAGATACAATTGAATGTGTAGACAAGAAAGTCATATTTCACCCTTCTTCTTCTTTTTTGCATACAGTCACCTGCACTTTGACTAGTCACAAAAACTGTTATAATAGAGGACACCTCTCTGTGAAAGTGTCAATAACCTTATCTGTGATTATTATATTTTTTTTGCTAAGACAAGAGCGGATCCTTCTATTCAATTAAAAAGGGAAATAGTGTACAAAATGCGACCGCGGCAGTAAGGCCCACCAATATGACAGTCTTACCCCAAATCATGGTCTCAAGACAACAAAGCAAACCCAAGGACTCAGCCCATCAAATCAAACAGGCAGTCCAAAACTGACCGTTGGATCTTGTATTGAAGATCCAGCAAAAGAAAAGCATATTGGGTGGCCAACAAGCACACTAGTTAACAAATAGATCGGACCCAAAGAACCCAATAGACCATAATCTATAATCCTATTGGGTCCAATTTTGACTTATCCTTCGATCACTTTGACCACACGAAAACCACCGTTTGCACGCGATCCTAAAGAAGTCAAGCAAACATCTCGAAACATAACCCCTGTTGCGGATCCACCAACATGCACGCAAAATCTTAGCCGTAGATTAGCCTCGCTAGATCCAATGGTTCAGGATCATATCGCGCAAACTAAAAGCGTCGATAGTTAGCGCGCGATGAAGGCAGTAATTCCTCCCCGCCCTTAGCCATGTGTCGCATGGTGAATGGAATTGCTCCTAATTGAGAAAAACCGCCTCCAGCTTGATGAGCATGTGATATACCAGAAACCACTTCAAGTGTCATAAAGCTGTTTACATGGATAAAAGTTGGGGTTTTGTGTTCACTGAGGAAATCTGGGCTCTGTTACAAGGGCTAAAGGGAGATGACGATCCCTCCATATAGCCGCCCGCCTGAGACATCTGGTTTGTCATTACCCAAGGTAATGAGGCCGACATAGACCTGCATCCTAAAAAGGATCTCACTTATGTCAAAACACTTCATGAAGAAACTGAATCAGCTAGACCCCGTCTCTGTGGCTCTGTGTCAGCAAGTACTGTTTCCTAAATTTTCCTGATGCTATTGTCGGTTGCTGAGGGCCTTGGATGTGCATCCCTCCTTCAACCAGTCATCCATTATTTCCTCCCACCAGCAGCATAAATCGATATTCTTGTTTCGAACCCCCTCATTGGCTAGCTAGTCCGCGACTTTCTTAGCTTCCCTACGAGCATGCACTAACCTAAGGGTTCTCAGCATTCTTAGGTGCACTTGGATTCTCTGATAGACTTGCAGAAGCCGCCAGTGTTCTAAGATTTTCTCAGGAGCAGCTCCAACATTTATCCTCTTCACTGAGTTAATGACTAATTCTAAATCTGCCTCAATGAAGACATTTTGAATGTTGTACTTGAGCAGTATTTCCAAGAATAATTCCATCGCCATGAGCTTAGCCATATTGTTGGTTGTTTTTCCTAGATAGCTATGGAAGATAACTTGTATTTTTCCTTCCTCATCCCTCAAGACCCCTCCATAACCAGCTTCTCCCGGATTCCCTTTTGAAGCCCAGTCTATGTTGAATTTTAAAAAGCCCTGAGAAGGTGGTTGCCAAGAAGACTTTTCTGCTGAGGTTTCCTTTCTAATCTGCATAGAACCCTGAGGGTGAATATCCATGAGCTCCAACTTCTCTAAAATTCTGGCCTCTCTTTGTCCAATGGGTTTACCTATAGCTGCACCTCCCAAGATATGAACAGTTTCTTTGACTTGTTTAAGGACTAGCTTGAGGATGTTGCTCACTGGACTCGCTTTCTCCTTGAGAATCTTGTTGTTGTGCTCCTTCCAGACATTCCAGATTAGGAATCATGGGGTCAGCATCCAGGCGGAGTTTATGATCTCATTATTCGATAAATTTTTCCTCCAATCCTTCAAATTAGTGATGATGTCATTAACATCTCTGTTTATCTGCTCAAAGACTTCTCCAACCCAATTCCAAAGTGTTGTGGTGAAAGAGCATCTATTCAGGAGATGATTTGTAGTTTCTTCGTGTTTGCTACATAAGTGACATCTTGAGGGGCCAACAAAGCCTCTTTTTCTGAGATTATCCCATGTCATAATCTTGCCCTGCTGAACCAACCACTTGGACAATTTGACTTTCATCCAATGAGGATTTTCCCAGATTTATTTCCACGTTTTATCTGTGTTTGACAGGTTCAACCCTGCATCTTTCCTTTTGGCCTCCTTGAGGTTGAAGAGACCTGCCTTGTTCTTTCCCCATCTTAGTTGATCATCCAAGTTTGAATTTAAGATTTGTCTCTTATCTAAAAGACCTTTAAGGGCAATAGCTTGAGTATGCAACATTCCCATTCCTCTGTAATCTGGAAGTTTCCATGTTCTCCATTTCCCATTGTTCCTTGATTGGTCCTAGTAGTCACTTACCCACCTTAATCCTTTGTTGATGGTATCAATGTGAATGTTTGCTAATTCTTCACTTCAGAGATTGTCCTCCTTCTACCAATTATCCTCCCAGAACCAAGCCAGGTTTCCATTTTTGATCTCCCAAAAACTGTGATTTTGGACTAGGGCCCTGATCTCCCATGCCCTATTCCAAATTGCAGAACCTTTTACTTGTCCAGTCATTCTGATTAGGTTCTTCTCCTACCATTTGCTAGCATATTTTAGCTTCCAAAGTTTTGCCAGGGGGCTTGTATTTCTTTTAGCCATCTCCACTAGATTTTGGCACAGAGAACTCTATTAAGAATTCCTGGGTCATGAAGACCCAAGCTGCCATGGGACTTAGGTTTGCACACTTTGTCCCATGCCACCAAGGCCCATTTCTTCTTTTCTTCACCTTTCCCCCAGAGAAAGTCTCTATGAATGTTTCTTATATTAGTAACTACACTAGTTGGTGTTGGGATGGCAGATAGCATGTAGATAGGGATACCTTGGAGGACTGCCTTAGTGAGAATCAGTCTCTCTGCTAGATTTAGTGCTCTATTTGTCCATTTATTGATCTAGTCTTTTAGCTTATTAAGTACAGGCTCCTAGATATCTTTGTGCAGCAGGTTTTCAGTGAGAGGAACTCCCAAGTACTTCGTAGGTAGTGACTCCCTTTGAAAGCCCAAAATTCTGAAAATATTTCTTTGAATTGAAATATCCGTATTGAAAAAGAAAATCTTAGATTTAGTGAGACTTACCTCTAAGCCTGTTTCCCTAGCAAACTCACTCAGAATCTGTTTGAATGCTTTGGCTTTCTTGACAGTGGGTGTGCCTTGAAGCATGGTATCATCCACAAATTGTTGATGTGTCATCATGTCCCCACCTTGAATGAGTCTCAAACCCTAAATTCTCCCTTCCTCCTTAGCAGCTCTAATAGCTCTCCCTAACCCTTCCATCATTAGAATGAAAAGGAAAGGAGAAAGAGGATCTCCTTGCCTAAGACCCCTAGAAGGCTAGAAAGTTCTTGAAGGAGAGCCATTGAGAAGGATTGAACAACTTGCGATGGTAACTAGCGCCATAACCCATTTAATCCAATTGTGATCAAAGCCATAGGCTTTTAATATTTCTCTTATGTATGACTAGCTAAGCTTGTCATAGGCCTTTTCTATATCTAGCTGCATAATCATTCCTGCCTGTTTGTTGGTAATGAGTGAGTGAACCATTTCATGAGCTAGAACTATATTATCTAAAAAATTTCTTCCTTCCGCATAGCCTACTTGCTCCTCTGACACTAGGGTTGGGAGGAGAGGTTTGAGGCGGTTGGCAATGACTTTGGATATAATTTTGTATATCACATTGCATAAAGCTATAGGTCTAAATCTGTCTAGAGAGGTGGCTTTTTCCTATTTGGGGATTAAGACTTTGAAAGATTCGTTGAGTGCCTTTAAAACTGTCTTAAATCTTCGAGAGTCTTCCACTACCTCCAAGATGTCCTGTTTCACTATCCTCCAACAAGCTTTGAAAAATATACATTAAAGCCATCCAGGCCTGGTTCTTTCCCATTTTTCATCTCTTCCACTGCTTCCTCTATTTCTTCCTCTGTTACTAGTCTGTTGAGGTTGAAATTATCTTCTCTAATAACCAATTTAGGGATGTACTAAGTGAATCTTTTCGTGGACTGGTATCTGTCTTCCAAGGTTTTCTCAGCAATTTTCAGAAAATGCTGGAGTAAAACCTTTTCCATTTCTTCATGAGTATTTCTCTCTATTCCATGCTGGTCTGTAAGCTTCACAATTCTATTGTTGTTTATGTGAGCTATGGTGGATTTGTCGAAGAATTTAGTGTTTCTCTCCCCTTCTTTAATCCATTGTACTCTGGATTTCTGTCTCCAGAATATTTCCTCTTGAAGACATCTATTGTCCCACTCCTGCTAAAGTGACTTTTTCATCTCTTTCCTTTCTTCTGTATAGCCTTTAGTGATAAGAATCTAGTTTATTTCCTTTAGTTTCTTTTCCACATCTTCCTTAGCTTTGAAGATGTTACCAAATTCTTTTTTATTCCATTCTTTGAGTCTACCTTTAATGTGTTTGAGCCTGTTGTGTAGAAGGAACATTTTTGTAACTTGTAGGTGAAGCTCTTCCTTCCACCATTCTTCATGTTTTTGAGGAAATATGAATGTGTGAGCCAAGCATTCTCAAATCTGAAGGGGGTGTTCCTTGGTTTGCCAAAGAGGGAAGCTTCCAATTGGATAGGCCAGTGATCTGAACCTCCAAAAGGTAGAGTGAGTGCAGAAAAGTTGCCTCCCTTGAGAAGAAGTTCCTTTGAAATAATAAATCTGTCTAGTTTTGAGGCTTCTTGGGTTGGTCCCCCTCTTTTGTTATTCCAAGTGAAGATTTCATTGCTTGTTTCCATGTTAACCAATTTCATATTGGTGATGAAGTTCTGAAAGGCAGCTGAGTCTCTACCAATTGTTCTAGTTCCTCCTTTCTTCTCAATGAGTGATTTTGTTATGTTAAAATCACCTCCAAGTATCCAGGGTAGAGCTCGGTATCTCTTATTCATATCCTCCAGTGTTGTGAGAAGTCGAAGTTTTCCTCCATTGGCTGCGGTCCATAGACATTGGTGATCACATAACATTGGCTGTCTCCCACCAGTTGAAAAATAAGTGAAAGGTGATGTCTGGATGCATCTGCATCAATCACACCAAATTTCTGTGGATCCCATAGAGTGAGAATGCCGCCAGCAGATTTATTTGCCTTAACTTCAAGGTATTCATATCTATTTAACCATTGCTATGTTTTTCATGGATCCTCTCCACAGATAATTTTGTTTTCTGTATGAATACTATGTCAGGTTTTTCTTCTTTGATCCTTTTACCTAGATTCCCTTGTTTTCTTCTGCTCCCTAGTCCTCTAATGTTCCAGGTTGTTATTTTCATTGATGTTGGGTTTTAAAGGAGTAACTGGAAAGGTCTTTCATCCTTCCTGAGTCAATCATGAGTTTTCCACACTCCAGTAGTAGTTCTTTCTATCTTTTTCTTCCCCTCCCCTTGCCTGGATTCTTTGTTAGTTTCCCTGTTATTAATCCTATTGAGGAAGACCCTTTGTTTTCCTGGTTGTCATGTCCTCTTTTAACTCCTGCAGCTGTTTGGTGTGACTTGTTAAGGAATATCTGTTGGACCTTGTCCACATCCTCCTAAGGGATGGAGTTTATTCCCAAGTTCCCTCCTTGTTCTAGAAACTTTTCCAGCTCTAGGTTTTCCCTTTCTAGGATCTCCTGTAAATCTTGATCCTCTGTGCCACTTTCACTTTGAGACATTTCCTGGTCTTTTTCTATTTCCATGGTACTCAAAGGATCCATTGTGTGTTCGTTCTGTTCCTGAGTGAACTCCATACTGGTCCCTCTTCCTATCCCTTTTGCTTTCTCCTTCTCTGTACTCTCTTGATCCCCTCCATCTGCATCTTTTTCTCCTAAGATCTCAAACATGTTGGAGCTTTTTGTTTTATCATTCCCAATAGGGCTCTTTTGTGTTTTCCTTCCCCCTCCTTTTCCTCTTCCTTCTACTTTGGTAAAACCTGTCTGGTCTTTTCCTTTGCTAGTATTTAGATTTTCCTCCCTTCTATTAAGAGGATAATCTCTGGATAGGTGCCCATGCTCATGACACTTGTGACATCTGAACGGGATATGTTCATAGTCAACTGTTTGAACCCATTCCTCGTCATAGACTTCTAGGATGACCTCATCTGGAAGGGCTCCTGATAGTTCCATCTCCACACAAATACGGGCATAGGATGTATATTTTCCTTGTAGAGTTGCCTCTAATATTTTTAAGAAATGACCTAATTTATTGCCTATCACTTTTAAAGAATCTGACATCCAATAATCTAAAGGTAAGGGGTATAGTCTTATCCATACCGGTACCAAAGTGAAGGTTTCTCATTCTGGCACAAAGTTCATTGTCTATGGCCGCATATAGAGACTAGTCGCTGCAAGGAAGTATGGCCCTCCTTCAAAAATCCTGTCTCTATCTTCCATGTTCGTAAACACCACAGTAAAAAAACATTTGGATCCAAGATGTATCATTAACTCCCACTTTGGTTTCCAGTTGTATTTTATTTAGGTGTACAATGCTTTCTCTAATGGCCAGATCCCCATAAATTTGCATATGATGGCATAGTCTGGATCATTCAGAATGACCCGAGGTTTAGTTATGGTTTTAGGTTTACAGGGCCTCATCTTGGCTCTATTCTCTAAACCTGACCTCTGTCTTCCTCTTTTTCCTCCTGACACTCTTTTTCGTGGGCCCCTTGATTTACATGGGTTTTGTCGCCTGCTGCCTTCTGAGTTTTAGTGTTTTTTGTCTTGTTATCCAAAGGTTGTATAGATTTTTTCTTTTCCCCTCATCTTCCTCTGTTTGTTTGTATAGATTTATTCTTTTTCCCTCCTCTTCCTCTGTTTTGCTCCCTCTTCCCCGTGTCTCCATGGGTGCCTGTTGCCCTCCTTCTCTCGGTTAGTGAAACCCTAGCACCAGAGTTCCACCGTCCATAACGTGTGTCTCCTACACCGATCCAAAAAACCTATCTGTGATTATTATCAATAATCTTTATATGCAATGATTATACGGACCCATTAGATTTTTAGTTTGTGAAAAATAGACCGCTGAGTGGAAGATAAAAATAACCCCGCCAGGCAGCCATTAACGTGTATATTTTATATATAGATAGCTATTTTTTTTGTTATGGCAACTCATGGAGATGAAGCTATCAATATATTCAGCAATATTTAATTCACGGGTGAAATAATAATCCTGCAGCCATTTTTTCATCTTCTAGACTCTGCATGAAAACAGTGTTGAGAATTATTAGTAGCTGTTAGAGGCATGGATGTAGTCTGTTTCTGTGAATCCCCTCCTCTTTTGATTCACCTTCAGATAACACTCTGGATAACCATTTTCCACATCTCACGACACTATAAAATTTCAGGGACGAATTACTAATTACAACACTTGATTGTTGTAATGATTTTAAATGAAAACCGGGAAAAGAGCACAACATTTCAATGACACATACGACTCACTAGTTAAAACGGAAAATATATATAAAGCCAGCCATTTGTCTTTCAAAACAAATCTAAATTAATCTTCTGAACGGATTTTGTAAGACGCATCTTGTCATTCACAAGGAACATGTCATTGTGGGATTGACATTAATAGTTATAAAGGTGACGTAAATTCGATATAAATTTTTTTTAAGCTGTGGTGTCTTTGATTTCTTATTGCTAAGATGCGTTTGACAATGATCAAGTTCATTCTGGAAAATGAGATTACTATTGATATAAATATATATATTTTTCCTTGCACAAAGATAGCAATTTTATTTAATATTAAACAATATACTATTACCAAGTCCTGAACCTTCTTATAAAATGGCGATGATAAATATAACATAAAGAAATTTATATAACATAACATTACTCGGATATAAATTACCTGCAGTTCCATGAAATATGTTCAAAAGCTACTATTTTAAAGAATGAAATTATCTCTGATCATAATTAACATAACCATTTTAGTATATGGAATATTTTATTTTATAATTTTTAAATGGTAGGTTTTTTATACAGTGAGATAATTTATCATAATTGAGGGAATATTTTATTTTATAATTTTTACATTTAAATATAAGTAGTTTTTTTACACAGTGAGATAATTTATCATAATTTAGTTGTTAAACCATCTCTCGCTGCTAACCACGAAAACAGACTGAATCATCACCTAAAATAACTCATTGATGGTCCGTAAATACACCTAAAATAACTGATTGATGGTCCGTAAAAAGACAGACTATCCAAATATAAATAATTACTTAAATATAATAAAAATAAATATTTTTTTAATTTAATTAAAAATATATTATTAGATAAATAATGTTAATATATTCAACCTTAATATATATTAATTTAAAATATGAATATATTAATTTAAAATACATTCATATTAGATAATCAATTATCCAAATATAAGTAGTTACTTAATTATAATTAAAATAAATAAAAATTAAACAAATTTATTAAATTAATAGGAAAATATATTATTAGATAGGTAATGTTAATATATTCAATATTAATATATATTAATTTAAAATAAATTTATATTAGATAATTATACGCCTACAAAAAGTTAAAATAAATTAATATTAGATAATTGGATACCTGCAAAAAGATAGGAAATAGCATTTATCCAAAATAATATATAAATAAAAATGGGAATCACATTTGATAGGTAAAAAATGTGTTGATTTATATCAAACTAGTATTTTTATTGGAGGGTTTAGTCATATAATAAAAGTTATTTTAGAATTTTTTATTTTACTATTTTATGGAAATATAATTTGTTTATAACATCAAATTTCCTTATTTCATTTAATAATTTTAAGATAAAATTTATAACTTTTGATGTTTTGATTATTATTGTTTGTCTTATGAGCACTGAAAAGGTTAATGTTGTAAATGTTAAAATTAATAAGATTGGTTAAAGTTTTATCATTTTCTTATTTTTTTTTATTATAGATGTGCTTCTTTTTAATAATGATTCCTGGTGAAAAAAGAAAAATGGTATAAAATCTTAAAGTTATATAAAATAACTACGTGCATATATAGGTTAATGTACAAATATGTGCCATTATTATCAATAACTTTGATATACATGTAGAAAATATGCCATAACAAACTTTTTATTTAATCATATTAATATTCAAGAAGGGTTCAAATATATTAGTTTCTTCTTAAAACAAAATGCATATGAGGAGAGAGATTGGATATGATTGTTGGAGGACTTGGGACAAAGATCAGTACTTAGTGTAAACATGGCTATAAATGAGGGAAATATTAATATTTACAAAGTCTGTACTAGAAGGAATTCCATTGTTATGACATTCTTCACCATACTTTCAAAAGTAGTATGGGAGAATATAAGGAAAAAAACTTCAAAATTTGATTGATAGGAAAAAGAAAAATGAGAGAATGTTTCTAATGAAAACACAACTAAGCTAAAGGTTGTAGGTGGTTGGGCTTCAATAATATTCATATATGTGGAAAAATATTTCCAACAAAGAAGAGTCTATGCTTCCCAAAGGGGTTGGATGCAACGGGGGAGAGAAAGAGGCTTTGCATCATTGGGAAATGTTTAAAGCACATAAGGGCTTATCTTTGAGCCAATAGGAAATGTTGAATTAGTGGTTAAATGTGTGGTTTCACCCAGACATAAGTATATCAAAGACCACTTGCATGTATTTCTTTCAAAACCCTATAGAGGGTTTGAAATGGTGATATCATATCTCATTAAATGGGTTGGGAGAAGTGTTTGGGGAAACAAGACACCACACACTTGGAATTCCAATGTAAAAATGATTCATGCAATTGCATTGATGATGGTTCATAAGTCTCATGATCAATGCACACATAAGTGGATCAAAAACCACATTCATGTCTTCCTTTGAAAACCCCATATAGGGTTCCAATTGATGATCTCATATATCATTAAATGGGTTAGGAGAAGTGGCCGGGGAAATAAGACACCAAACAATTGGAATTCCAATGGAAAAATGATTCATGTAACTGCATTGATGATGGTTCATAAATTGAATGGACTCCAGTTAAGCAATTTGATGGCCTCCCCTATCCTTAACTCCCATAGTGCTCGTACTGGTAGTGATGCAATAAAAATGATGAAAGGGAAGGCAAAGTCAAAAGTGGGATGGGATAGTCATGAGATTGGAAATTGATGTTGTTATGGATGTATTCCCCTACAACATCTTGTTTTTATCATTTAAATATTTGGGAGAAGTTTTAGCAATCATACCAAGAGTGTTTATCCTATATTGTTTTGAATTTAGACTATAATTAGAAATTTGTTAGACATGTGAGCTTGATAGAGCTTACCTTATTTAGAAGGGATATTTCTTGGTGGTGCTTCCTTAGCAATTCATGAAAATTAAGGTGTTTGTTTAACCTTTATTGATTTTCGTGTTTGAAAGTTACAAAAATTGTTTGGTTGGTTAACTTCCCTTCCTTTGGCACTCTTTTCTTTTATTAGTCTACTGGATTTATTTTTCTCTTGGAGGCTCAGGGGAAGCACAACCAACTTATTTTGGGGGATATCCTATTGGCCATGTTAGTCTCTAATGGTTCTAGAAGATACATTTTGATTCATTATCTTAGCATTACATAATAGGAGTGGAATTTTTCAATGTGTTTAAGGGGAATCTCATCTCTGCTCCTTCCCAGCTCTCCTTGGCACCCCTTTATCCACATGCCCTCTTCTGTTCTTTCATTAAAGTTATGCAAGTCTTGATTTTTGTGCTCCTTTTTCTCTGAGCTCATCGTCTTATTTTTGGTTCCTTAATGGCACATATCCACTCTCGATCTAGGAATTGAACTCATTAGTTAGCTTAGCCAACATATGATGCTCGAGTCCAGTTAGCAGTTGAGAACTTGATAGCAAGGTATGTTTCCAATACCAGATTTGAAGTATAGAGAGTCATCAATAAATAAGAATAGATAAGTTTTAGTTGTATATTAATCTATGATGAAGATACAAGCAAAAGTAGGAATTTGGATCCTTGAAATAGGAAATACATGAACTTGACAGATAAGATATCTAGAGAAAGTTAATCTACATTAGCAGCTAAAGACCATCATGGAAAAAAATATTATCGAAAGAAAAAGGACACAACAAGATATTCTCGTGAGAATGGATGAAACTTAGAGACAAATCAAGAACCTACATGGAAAGGTCACTCTAGATGTCAAAAGGGTGGCAAATGTTAAAATCGTCAATTATTATGAAGAAACAAAAGCAGGAACTATGACAACCATCTAAGTGTACTCACTCTCAAACTAAATGAATATTTGAAATGTATTTGGTTTTTGTTTTAATTCCAAAAATGTTATTAATTATAGGAAAGTAAGGTCTCTAAATTCTCATAGTTTTCTACATTCCAATAACATGAACACAAGCTATTTTGCTATGCTACTAGTTTGGTATCTCTAGTAATATGCTAGTAGACATAGAAATAATATTAACTTTATTTTTTGCAACACATTAATACAACGATTTTCCTAACCTTACGAATAAAAAAGATAGTGTATATTAATTTAATAAACAATGTGTGGAAGTAAATAATAGAGTATAAATCTACAAGGTTGTGCACTCCAATTTATTACTTCAGGGACCCAAGTAAGAATGTTAATAACGACTCAAATCACTAGAATACACATGGCCAAGCCTTTCCTATGATTGGGAATTGGCTATCTTATAGGACGCGACATGGTGAACATGTGAGAATTGGATTGAAACTCTATAATTTGTAAATATATAGTATTATTTCCAAATGAATTAAGAGAACCCCTTCAAGAACAAGGATACATTATGCTTAACCACGTGGCAAACCTAGGAGCAGCCAATCCCTCGTAAGAATGATATGTCACTGGTCAAGTTTCGGTATAGGAAGGTGAACATGTAAACTTGTGAAATCTATATGTTGATAGTATTATGTTCACATGGTTTATAAATAAACATAAGAATGATATGTCACGGTCAAGTTTCGGTATAGGAAGGTTAACATATAAACTTGTGAAATCTATATGTTGATAGTATTATCAGAATCATATGTTCGCATGGTTTATAAATAAACATTAGCGGAGTAAAGTACTTATTTGGTGAGACAATCAATATAAAGAACCAAAAGAAAAAGCTAAATCCCTTCATAGTAAATAACAAATGAATGTGAAAAATATTAAGTGAATAGAAAAATTCATGCTAAAACGAAAATTATAACGCTATTACGCTGATCTTAAAAGAGGATAAATTAATATAATGTTCTTAAAAGAGGATAAATTAATATAAAATAACATTAGTTGACAAAGAAAATTTGCTTATCCCTACAGAGAAATGTCTATTTATAAATGGAGTTGTCTTTCGTGCAATTTGTTTGAATTTGTGGTGCTGGAATCCGGTAGAAAAATTTGAGGTGAAATCTTGATTTGTGCCAGGTTACCGATCAAGCTTGTAATTTCAATAAATTCCTACCAAATTTTAGAGAAAATCTTTCAAGAATTCTCACTAAAGACAACTTATTTTATAAATATTATTTTTATAATTATAAAAAGTAGTGTAACTTAATAATATTCAATTATAATCATCTTAAAAATCCATAAATATCATTTTCTAAATATTAATTTTATAATCATATAAAAATAATACAATTTAATGGGCTTCCATCCATAAACTACTATGCCCTTAAAAAAACTAAAAAAAAATAAATATAAATGATTTTTTTTATAGATTTTTATTTTTGTATAATTGTTTAAAATTAACCAAATTTTATGGGAATCAACCGTTAAACTAGCTAAGAGTTCACAGAAATAGAAAAATACACAGTACATTAATAACTTGTTGGTTAATAATTCAAAATGACTCTAGGCAACTCTTTCAAAAATATTGTTACTATATGGTTCACCAATGAGTCTTTTTTCTGGGGAGATGCCCAGGTCCCTTCTTCCCTAGGTGTAATGCCCTGGCGACTTGGGCAGAGGCGCGCCTTCACTTGGCGGGCGACCCGGGTGGGCGACCCGTGCACGACGGGCGGGCAACCCGGGTGGGCGACCCGCGGGCAACCCGTGCACGACGGGCGGGCGCCCCGGGCGCCGCGACCCGTGCACGGCAAGCGATGAACAGTTGGGCGAGCTGCGACACCCGGCGGACAAGGGCGGGCTGCGGACGAGCTGCAGCAAGTAACGACGCGCGTGCAGCTACCCGACTCGGCAAACAGGTTAACAGTGAGGTTCGGGCGAGCTGAAACGGAAGGGCGACCCGCGGGCGACCCAGGCAGGTGACCCGACCGTGCGACATTAACCAGGCAGCAATGCGACAGTCATACGAGCCACTTGCGACGTTAATTGCGACGTTGGAGCTAAGTGTGACACTTAGTGCGAAAGCAAAGAGAGGACGACAGGTGGTATATATTATGGCGGTGGAGGACTTACACATGAGCAGGGCCGACATGTTAATATATGGTTACAGGCGTGAACGAAGGATATGGGGGTTCAACCTTAAGGCTGAACACCCCTCTTCAAGAAACGCATAAAACATATGTTAATGAAGACCTGCCCACATATGTGGTTAATTAAAACAAAATATAATGTAATTTAATGTATATACGTGGGCTTGATGTTAATAAGTGGGGTCGGCCATAAGTTAAGCAACCCCCTTAACATACATGGAGAGAAACGTATATATATGGATGAGAGATGGAGCTCATTCTCATCATTCGATCTTCGCTCAAGGAGCTCGCATAAGAGACAAGAAAAAGGTGCGAAGGACTTAAGAGATGCGCATTCCTCATGCGCATAAAGGTTAGAAGAACTTCGCATATTTTGGAGATTGGCTCGTGAGAAAGAGGTCACGGTTGAGGAGGATTGGGTACACGGTTTGGTGCAGAATTGTGTGAGTGTCTTGGTGACCCGGGTGGGTACCCGCTCATAAGGCAAAGGTGCATAATTGTGTATGTAAAGGCTTCTCATGCCTTGTTGTAATATTGTAAAAGATTCTAAGTGTTGGCCGAGGACTTTGCCCGGCACACTTGTATGTTGATGTATTATTGAAGGTTCATAATATATTGATTATTTGGGCGGACTCGTTCGGGAGTTGCCCCTCCCATTCTACATGGTTGTTTGCAATTGTTGTTCGGTTTAATTGCATATGAATTGTTAAAGAATGGTTTATGATGAATTATGAAGATTAATGCTTTCACATGGTTATAAGATAACGGTTAAAGCATGTTTATATCGGTTAAGGCGTAGTCCATATGTACAAGTATTAACGAAAAGAACGTACACGGTGGTGCCGCACCCCGCCGGGCACGGAAAAAAAGTTACCGTAGGCTTGGGGGCGTGACAGGTGGTATCAGAGCTCGGTCTAGAGCTGGTGAGCAGGGTTGCTCGTGAAGATTTCAAGACTCGGTTTGAGCAGGGTTGCTCGTGATGAAGGTTATGGAGAACAGTTTGGGCTACATAGACTTGATGGTTTATGGTAAAACCGTTCAAGCCTTGGTAGACATGAATGTTGCACATAGCTTTATGACTACATGGTTAGCAAAAGAGACGGGGCTGACATCTATTATGGAGGTCGAGACAGTGGACTCTAGAGCTAAGGTGGTCGGTTTGGTACACGATGTACCTATACAGATAGAAGGATGGAGAGGTCGGTTGGACTTCATAGTGATGAAGTTGAAGGTCTTCGACATGATACTTGGACGAGATTTCTTGAAGGGCAGCAAGGCTGTTGTTGTCCCCTTCCGTGATGAAGATGTTGCAAGCTTGACTACGATGAAGGAAGAACTTGAGGATGATCAGGTTGACCCAGGATCGTGCAGTTTGTCAACATGTATGGACGAGGTCACTCACATGGAGGGACCGCATGATGATGATACTTGTGTTCCATTTGAGCATTTGGTAGATGGACCGTGTGCAGTGAAAGGCAAAACCAGTTTGCCTATGCTATGGAGGACCTTGCCATGGATGAATATGATGGAACCTTGTATGGGGAAGCAAGGATTATCGACCGGTGCAGGACTTGTTGGGGTTACTTGTAACCTTATGGTTGAAGGTACAAAGGCCCGTGACAAGGGTGGAACTTGATGATCGTTGTGGATGACTAGGGCATGCTTTAGCCACATGGCTAGGTGCCCCGCATGACTCATGGATAGATTGAAGGGCACACCCTTGGGTGGTCTTCTCATGGCCGAGATCCAGAGATAGTCTTGATGGACACTTTGGTGGAGGAGCTATGATGGAAGGGACCCGTGATGATGATGATTAGACTTCTCATGGCCGAGATCCAGAGATAGTCTTGGTGGACACTTTGGTGGAGCGCTATGATGAAAGGATGGTATGGTTGGGTGACCGAGTTCACTAAACCGAAGATTGTAGCTTGGATGGAGTTATGAGCAACTATGAAGCATTCCTACTACATGGAGAGCTGAGGCATCTTGCAGGGACCTTTTGGCCGAGACTTGTATGCTTGCTGAGGTGTTGGTTGGGGATGGTTTATGGAGCTCATGATGACATGAGATCGTTGTGACTTTTGGGACATCATATATGGTGGACTTAGAGGTCTGATGCATTGAGGAGCTGAGGTCAGGTGACTTTGATGCAGTATGGGATGCATACTTCCAAAGTACATGCATAGGACATGGCTTGGAAGAGTGACTTGATGAGGAGGATCGATGAGACACTTTGAGGTGATGGGGTCACGATGATGATGATGATGCCTTGGTGGCAGCACTTGGGCATGGGTTGAGCCGAGACTCAACTACTTTTCGCACACAATTATGTTGGGGGTAGGTGTGGCTGATCACTTATGGCACATTGACACCAACACTTCGTGGACAGCATGTTGCAGATATGATGGATGGAGTTTTTTATGGACATGAGCATGGATTATGGGTGTTGACACATGACCGGGATGTGTAGCACTTATACATGGGCAGTTGGCACATGGAGATGTCTTGGTGGAAAGCCACTAGGATGGTATGTTGTCGGGACGACAACGTCTTCAGGTGGAGGAGAGTGTAACGCCCTGGCGACTTGGGCAGAGGCGCGCCTTCACTTGGCGGGCGACCCGGGTGGGCGACCCGTGCACGACGGGCGGGCGACCCGGGTCGGCGACCCGCGGGCGACCCGTGCACGACGGGCGGGCGCCCCGGGCGCCGCGACCCGTGCACGGCAAGCGATGAACAGTTGGGCGAGCTGCGACATCCGGCGGACAAGGGCGAGCTGCGGACGAGCTGCAGCAAGTTAGGACGCGGGTGCAGCTACCCGACTCGGCAAACAGGTTAACAGTTGAGGCTCGGGCGAGCTGAAACGGAAGGGCGACCCGCGCCCGACAGGCGGGCGACCCGGGCAGGCGACCCGACCGTGCGACATTAACCAGGCAGCAATGCGACAGTCATACGAGCCACTTGCAACGTTAATTGCGACGTTGGAGCTAAGTGTGACACTTAGTGCGAAAGCAAAGAGAGGACGATAGGTGTTTTATATTATGGCGGTGGAGGACTTACACATGAGCAGGGCCGACATGTTAATATATGGTTACGGGCGTGAACGAAGGATATGGGGGTTCAGCCTTAAGGCTGAACACCCCTCTTCAATAAACGCATAAAACATATGTTAATGAAGACCTGCCCACATATATGGTTAATTAAAACAAAATATAATGTAATTTAATGTATAAACGTGGGCTTGATGTTAATAAGTGGGGTCGGCCATAAGTTAAGCAACCCCCTTAACATACATGGAGAGAAACGTATATATATGGATGAGAGATGGAGCTCATTCTCATCATTCAATCTTCGCTCAAGGAGCTCGCATAAGAGACAAGAAAAAGGTGCAAAGGACTTAAGAGATGCGCATTCCTCATGCGCATAAAGGTTAGAAGAACTTCGCATATTTTGGAGATTGGCTCGTGAGAAAGAGGTCACGGTTGAGGAGGATTGGGTACACGGTTTGGTTCAGAATTGTGTGAGCGTCTTGGTGACCCGGGTGGGTACCCGCTCATAAGGCAAAGGTGCATAATTGTGTATGTAAAGGCTTCTCATGCCTTGTTGTAATATTGTAAAGATTCTAAGTGTTGGCCGAGGACTTTGCCCGGCACACTTGTATGTTGATGTACCATTGACGGTTCATAATATATTGATTATTTGGGCGGAATCGTTCGGGAGTTGCCCCTCCCATTCTACATGGTTGTTTGCAATTGTTGTTCGGTTTAATTGCATATGAATTGTTAAAGAATGGTTTATGATGAATTATGAAGATTAATGCTTGCACATGGTTATAAACGGTTAAAGCATGTTTATATCGGTTAAGGCGTAGTCCATATGTACAAGTATTAACGAAAAGAACGTACACGGTGGTGCCGCACCCCGTCGGGCACAGAAAAAAAGTTACCGTAGGCTTGGGGGCGTGACACTAGGGGTGGGGGTATATCTTTTTTTTTTCCATTACCCTAAAGGGTGACCCTTTAGCGTGAAGTCAATACGCTAAAGGGTCACCCTTTAGGCTAATGCAAAAAAAAAGAAAAAAGAAAAAGAGAGATACCCCCCACCTTTAGAGGGAGAAGGGACCTGGGCATCTCCCCAGAGTGAGAGTTATTTTTATGGTTTGATTTTTGAGGTCGATTGAGTCTTTTCATTTTTGAGGTCGAGTTGGTAAGCCTAGGAGTGAACAACCAAACAATAATAAAAATAATTTAATGGGGTTAAATCCTTAAACTAACATGTACTTAGAAAATTAAGGAAAAAATAAAATATAATTTATTTATTTTTATATATGGCTTTTGTATAATTCTATAAAAACAATAGAATTTAATGGAAATCAACACTTAAACCAGATATGCATAGATAAACTCAAAGAAATTCAAAATAAGAAAAGTATTATTATATGATTAACCATGTGACAAATTTAGAAACAACCAAATTCTAGCAACAAGGATAAGTGATTGCTGAAGCTTTAAAATACTCTAGGGGAACCACTTAAATTTTGACAGTGCACACTATATTCTATATTCACATCAAATAAGGTTACATATAAATATATTTAATGTTGTTTCAAGATAGATAAACTAACTTGGACACACAATCACTTGGTTGAGAGAATATCTCAACCACACACTAATCTAGGAAACATCTAGATCTTAACAAATCCTAAGGAATATGAACAAACTCCTTTAAATAATAAGAGTCACATCTGAGACAAGTAGGAATTAAATTTCCAGGTCACCCCTTTAATGACTACTTGTCTCAATATAAATATGCAAAGTCTATTTGTAGTAAAAAATGACAAAATAATATGTCAACGTCCATATAAAGGAATGACCATCCAACGAAATTCATAGGTGCCCAACCGCTGTAACCGCCAATCTACTAGGATGTTCTCCGTATACATGATTTTGTCAACCATTATTTGCATACATGTACCTATACCTGCAAATACCCCTCCATCTTCATCATCAAGGGTTTTATCAGATTACCCATAACCATGATTTGGGTTTTATCGGATTACCCTCAACCATGCCCACAAGGGTTCTCAGCCACCAAGGCTCAACACAGCCACCAAGGCTCAACTCAGCCACTAAGATTCACATTCTAGCCAACAAGGCTCACCACAGACCCAACTCACCAGGCTCATGGTTTTCTCACCTCAGCCTTAACCATGCAAGCTTTTTGTCAGTTGACCCTAAACCTGCCTACATGAATCGTTGTCCACTTCACTCTCACATGTGGTCTCTGGCTTACCACAAACCAACACTACAAATTGGTTTTCGGCTAACCACAAACTTTGAATTATAAAGTGATTTTAAGATTACCACGAACTTTATGGGAGTACACATGCCTCATCGGGCTTACATTACACACTCCAATTCTTGGAGTTACTAGGTGTTATACTCCTATACCAATAGGTGTCATATTTCATGATTGACTTGATGAGCTCTGTAATATGTTCATCCCTTTTCTTGTTGCAAAGGTTTTCCATGTTATCAAAAAAATAAAAAAATGTAAAAAATGTAAAGAGGGTATGCCCTAAAAGAAAAATCAAAGGGTAAAAAGAATAAAATGGTCAAAAAGTGAAAGAAATGAACCCCAAACAAAAATAGACCAGGAAAGTGTGCAAGTCCAAAATGCCGCTACTTTTTCATTTTCTGTAAATAAGCATTGTTTGCAGCTTGTTAATTTATGCCACAATTGATGAATGGCCAAACAGCTTAATCTTTGCTAGTTCATGTTTGAATTTCCTGTTTTAGAGATAGAGAATAAAAATCTGACCAAACTGTTTAATCTTGTCAGGTAAGTAAATAGGTAGAGTAAATAAAAAGGAGCTCAACAGTTCAATCTGAGCCCTTGGATGTAATAAGTGCAGACTTAGGTAGGCTTACCATGAAAAGAAAAGAAAAGTTGATGAGGGTTTGCTAGTCCAAGTGCACCCGAATAAAAGAAGAAAAAATGCTAGGCCAAGGAGGTAGGGTAGGTAGATGGTGTTGCAGAATGATACCAGTGATAGATTATTTCTATGAATGTGTTAATCTTTATCTCTATCGCAAGTACAAGGCAGACATTATACTTGATGCAGCTCAAGCGAGGCAAGGTTACATGACTAACTCCCCTTCATATTTTTCCCTAAACATTCACTAATTCCCCCTAAAATAGTAAGAATTTGTTCTTAATATCACCAAAAAACCATTCATTTCATTTCACAAACTCATTTCCTTAAGTACATCCCTACTTTACTTGGGAAAATACATTATATCACCTCAAAACCCCTTTTTTCATCCTATGCCTAAGTTTAACTACAAAAGTCAAATTGTTTTTAACTTAGCGCTTATTTTCATTTCATGAGTCATATTAACTTTAACACTTATTATATAAATTCCCATACACTTAAACCCTTCCCGTATTATGTAAATATATAACAAAAACCCCGATATTTTAAATATCCCTGCCCCGGTCGCATACGACCATAGTTACTGTATTAAAAACAAGGATTAACAGGTTTATTTTAAACCCGTTAATAACCTCCCCACCGCGCGCAATTATGGGATTAATCAACCATTGGGTTGATTAATAACCAAGCCCCGAACCAATCAAAACGCGCCCGATATATTAAAAAACATATTTTATTATGCCGACCATGCAAGTTAACCTCCCGCCATCTCCAAAGCACGTCCGCTGTCCGATCAACCCATTCGCCATCCGATGGTTCGCAATCAAGATCGCGACACCATAACCACCGAACGTTAACTCGCGGGGGCCGGCGGTTTTTGGCCTGTACCTCCGCCACGCGTCGCGCTCCTAGCTTGCTCGCTCACCCTCATCCAAAACCGCCCAGCCCCAAAAACGGTGCGGGCAAAACCGCTTACCACCCTTCACTGACGTCATCCACTGATGTCACCCTTTGCTGACGTCATCCGTCCTTCTGCTGACATCACCTGCCACGTCATCTGCCCCCGTACTCCCGCTGACATCATCCACTGATGTCACCCTTTGCTGACGTCATCCGTCCTTCTGCTGACATCACCTGCCACGTCATCTACCCCGGTACTCCCGCTGATGTCATCCGTACTGCTTACGTCATCCGCCCATCAAATCAAAAAATCCCACCAAAACTTTGTTTTGTCAAATAAAGGGATAAAATGTCATTTTTTGCTATATTTTGCTGCATATCGCGCTCTCAGGAAAAAACATGTTTTTTCAGTGTTATATGCTACATACAACGCCTTGAACTCCCATGCAGAGATAACGACCATTGTTCCAGTTTCAGCCGCTATCCGACCAGAAAGGCTACATCAACGAGCTCGCAGACTCAACCAACCTACCATTTTACAGTGTCCTCCTCTTTTGACACAGGTACCTTTAAACTTTCTCAATAAATGACTATCAGTGCATCAATTACTATGACTTCTCAGCAATCTCCGCAAAAAATTAGCATACCATCCATAGAAAAGTCTAAAGGAAAGGAATTGGAATGCATTTATCCAAAGTTGCGTGGTTACCCTCGGTAAAAGGGATCAGATCAGAATTAGAGTTGTCAGAGTAGAATTAAAGAGTAGCGGATTAGCATTAAAGTGTATCAGTTAAGATAGGCAACCAGCATAGAGTTACAGAAGGCAGTTGCTAGCCGAATTATAGAGCCTGCCTCCAGCACAACATCAGTTCATCTTTTTCTAGCTATTTCTATTTTTTTGTAAGATATTTTTAATTATCCTAGATATTATCTCATAGCTGTTATGAGATATTTGTTTTGTAAATTTGAGCATAAATACCCCCTCCATTGGAGTATTGAGGGTGGATTCCTAGACTCTGCTGTAATATTGGTTTTTTTGGAATAAAGAGCTGTCAGAATCAACTGTTATATGGCCTACTGGATGAAGAATTGAAGCAGAGGACTTGTTACAAATTTCTTGAATCAACCACAAGATCAATAAGTCCTCTATATTTTGTGTTTGAAGTTTTCTTCAGTTTATTATATCATATGTGTTTCATAATCTGAATGATAAAGAAAAGATTAATTTCAGAATATGCTTGATTGCACTTTGTTTTCAGTCTTTATTGTTCTCTGTGTTTTCTTCAGAATTTGGATAAGCAGTGAACTCTTAATTTCTCCTGTTTCCTGATTCTTTCATGTTGATTATTTGCTAAAGAATTCTTAATTGCTCCTTATCAGTAATCGTCTGTTTTCCCTCTTTAAATAGGTTGAAGGATTCTTAACTGCCCTTCACCCAATTTGAACCCATTCCATCTGTTTCAAGCCTTTATTTGTTCCTTGTTTGACCACCTTGCTATGTGAAGCCATCCTTTGTTTAGAAACCAAATCCAAAAAGCCATCTTCTTTGACTCCATCAGCCCAATGGACTGAACTACTCTGTCTTACCTCTCTGTTCTATTGAATCTCACCACCCAAACTCAAACAAAACACTTGAACTTCATAACTAGCCTAATACCTTTAAAAACAAAGTTAAATAAAAAAGAGAGAGCCCTCTCTGGATAAAAATTGGCTAGATTCTGTATCTAAAAGATTGGTCTATGGTTACCTCGGCCTCCTTTCCCCTTCTTACAACTTCTGGGAAAACCTGAGTGATAACACTAGGTACATACTTTCCAAAGACCAGTACAAAACATTCTAAACTTGCTTACAATTAATATGTGTGACTCATTTAAGATCATGCTAGTGAGTTTATTCCACAACTCACTCTAACTCACACAAACTTTCACCGAGTTGTCCATCATCCTTTAATCTCCTATGTTGTTCCAACCACTATTTGTTGATGTCATTTTCATTGTTATGTCTTCCTCATATCTTGTAGTCAATAAGTCTTACAAATAAGCTATTGTTGGAATGACCAATTCCAACATAGACTCAAAATTGTGACAATAGTTGGCCAGAATAAATACCACGACACTAAGCATCTTGTTCTTTCAACCAGATTTATACCACTACATTTCCCAAGACTTGATAAACTCTGAAAACTTGACTTTGACTTAAATTAATTATAATCAAGATTAGATTTGTAGAGTAAGACCATGGTCTAGAAATGTCAACTTTCACACAACTATAATATCGAAAAAGAAATTCACTTCTTGTAACATCCCAGGTGGTTAATAATACTATTTTGACTCACATTTGCCGCTTCAATGCTTAACCATGGTTGAATCTCAGACGACAAAAGCCCTATAAATGATATTGGACCCCACCATAAAAATACATGACTGCACACAATAGCTCCATGTCATCCACACGTTGGACGCACTCCAGCGCTTTCAAACAAATCTTCCACGTCATCGACCAACAACTCTGTGATAATATTTGTTCGACAATGGTAGCCACATTTTGCACTAGATTTGCCTCAAGCACCTAGATGAGCATCTCGTCATTGTCTCCAATAAACAAAAAAACCCTTGAGAGACTTCTCAGAGCTCGAAGGCACAGGCCGCTCTGCGATAGTGGAAGCCATCGACTAAGCACATCAAGACTAGATGCCCTATAATTGTACTTTGAATATATGGTACAGACTTGGCTAATAAAGATATCGAAATTCATTTTTTTTTCCTTCAAAGATCAATCAACTCTTTCTCAATTTCCAAATCCTCAAAGGGATAAGATAGCGTCTCACCGCTCACAAGAGACCGATCAGCTAGAATTCTGCATGAGAATTGGGCACACGAATTGACATGAACAGGAAGACTCCACACTTCCTCTACTCATCTCACCACAGACAGATTCAGATCATCTCATAAATCCATTGTTTTATATCCACACCACACTTTCCGATCTGCACTAGCACCAACAATGTCGCCCTCACACATAGGCATGAACAACACACTCTAGATCCACAACATAACTCTACACTGGAGGTTGCCTTCTCCTACACAAACTCCACGACTAGTACCATGCAAATCTTCTCTGGTGACTAGAGTCATTTGCCAGGCAATCTGCGACTCAAAATGGAAACCATAGACATAACAAATTCAATCCACATGCAGAATCGAAATTCTTAACTCGTGTTAGTCAAACAAAGGGAGATTCAATGCGCCACAATAGATCACCAGACTTCCGAAGCTCGCCAACAGACTCTGCTCAGCGTTCCACAACTTGCCTTCGAGGACTCGACCCTCACTTAATCACGTGGCAACATTCCACACTCACCGCACTAATTTCGACTTTGCAGTCTCTACAAATAGAGATCTATTTCTCTACAACTCCTCCTCGAGTCGAGCAACAAAGATGTGATGCAAAAACCACTTAAGATTAGCCACAAGTTTCGACTGATGATGGACAAACATACACATTCACTCAACTCTTTATTTCCCTCGACCCAGAAGGGGCCAACGCCATGCCCAAAAGGACTCTGATACCAACTAAAATTTTGCCAATGCACACTATATTCTATATTCACATCAAATAAAGTTACATATAAATATATTTAGTGTTGTCTCAAGATAGGTAAACTAACTTGACACACAATCAGTTGGTTGAGAGATCTAGGAAACATTTGGATCTTAACGACTCCTAAGGAATAAGAACAAACTCGTTTACATAGTAAGAATCACAACAAGTAAAAATTAAATTTCCAAGTGAACAAAAAATTAACCACTTTGTTAATAAATCACAAATAAATGTTAAAAAATCAAAGAATTATAATACTAAATACCAAAAAAAAAATCAAACTAAAATAATAATTATAATACTAATGATAAAATATGATTATATCCAACCATAAATAAACCTATAAAAACTTAAAACAATAATAAAAATATAAATAATAATAAAAATATAAAAAAATATTAATTATCCTTATTTTATGAAAATCCTTTTTATGGTTGTAAGGACATAATTTAATAAAATTTGATTATATTTATTTTAAAAAGTCGTAAATGAAGCTAGGACATAATTTAATAAAATTTGATTTTTATTTATTTTAAAAGGTCGTAAATGAAGCTAGGATGAAAAGGACAGAAAAATTATTCTGGTGTAAAATTGACATAATTCAAGAGTACTCAATCTACAAACTCAGATACACTTACCTAGAAAAGTTAAAAAACCAATTAAATATATACCAATTCACATAGAAATGTCCTTTTGTAAATGCACTTATAATTTAATAAAAGTCACTCAATCTTTAAAGTAGATATAAACCGTTAGATTTTTTTAAATAATAATAATAAAATATATATTTAATTTAACAAAGATTAAATAAAAGAACTACTTATGCTTTATTCATGGATAAATGTTTTATTTTTAAATAATTGTATAACGAAAATATAATTTAATAAACGCAGTCCTTAAATTAACCAGACGCTTACTTCAAAGGCTGGAAGAAACAATAAAATATCCACCAAACTCACACACTGAAATTTAAGATTCATGGGATGGTCTGTGAAAGGTGCGCTGCTGGTGATGTAGGGAAATTCCTATTTCCACCACTATAGTATCATTAATGCGCGGCTATACGTCTGAGATAGTCGCTGATGACTAGATTAAAAAATAAATAACAGCGCGTTACATGGGCGCGTGTTATATCGATCTATCTCTTACACATGTAACCACGCATTAATGAGGCTATAGTGATGGAAATAGGAGTTTCCGTGATGTAGACTCGTTGGGAGCACGCACTGATCGGCAAGCGCTAACCAGCTATATATTGAGTCATAAATGCCCTTGCCAGCTATGTATGTGGTGCACTTCACGCAGGATGGCATAGGATGGCATACATAACTCCGGCGGGCGACCTCGCGTTTCCGGTGACATACGCGGGACCCACCAACGAGGGCCCGCCCGCCCCGTCTCGTTTTTGACTACAGGGTGGAAACGACGGCTGTTAACAAATTCCAACACGGCCTGCATTTGTTTAATAACAGCAATGGCAGAAGCTCATAAGTGCTGTCCTGTTTGAATTTTAATGCGTAAAACTGTGATTAAAAAATTCAGTTCACAGCTACATCTCATGCACAGCACGAGCGTTGGATTGCCAACCTTTCAGTCTGAATTTTTGTGTTTTTTCACTAATCATTTTTATTTAAATTTGGATTCAAATTAGCAACACGTTTTGTAGGTAACAATGTTTAACAATTATATCAACAATTCTGCGTACCAAATCACATAACGATTTTTAATTTCTACGCATTTCGAACCAGTTTAATAAAAAAAATTAATTTATATTTGATATTAAATTTAGTTATAAAAATATATTTTATCATGATATTTATATTAAAAATAATTATTAAAATAAATTTAAATTTTTAGATATAAATTTGATTTTTTATATATAATTTAATATTAAAATTAAAACTAAATTCTACATTAGTAAATTTCTTTATTTTTTATATATTAAATTATTTTATATAACTTACTAGAGCTAAAATTGAACTTTGAATTTAAAATATAGTAAATTAATAATTTTTTTTATTATATAAAGAATCAAATTTTTACATATTAACATTAGTGGACATTAATCATTATCAAAGTGTTCTGAAAAATAGATTGACTGAATTATAGACTAAAAACATAATAAAATGAATTTTAAAATTATACCTCCTCATCATATAATTAAATTTCTTTATTTTTTATATATTAAATTATTTTATATAACTTACTAGAACTAGAATTGAACTTTGAATTTAAAATATAGTAAATTAATAATTTTTTTTATTATATAAAGAATTAAATTTTTACATATTAACATTAGTGGACATTAATCATTATCAAAATGTTATGAAAATTAGATTGACTTAATCATAAACTCAAAAACATAATAAAATGAATTTTAAAATTATACCTCCTCATCATATAATTTATTAAAGAAAAAATAAACTTAAAAAACTAATTTAATTAATCAAATTCTTATTAATCAAACTCAAAGAATTAATTTAATTAATCAAATTCTTATTGATTGAGAAGTCATAAAATCGATTCTCCTTAATAATGCAGGAGACCGATGTCATTCCCTTTATAATTGAATTTTAAACTCAAAACTATTTCATATTGGATGCTAATTGTATATATTTATATTTGAAGAGACTCCGTCCATATTTTTAATCTTTTACTTTTATTATAAGTTAAATTTAATTATATTTAACAATATTTTTTTTTAATTATTATGAAGTTTCTAAGTCATTTTATACATTAATTTTAATTTAAAGAGGATTATTATTTTCTTAAATTTACTTTTATTTCTTTCTGAATTAAAATAAATAATTTATTTACTTTTTTCTCTTCTAAATAATCATAAAATTTGTCATCATAGAATTAGTTTTTAATTTAGTTTTTAAATACTTTATAGATTTAAATATTATACTTAACTTCTTTTTTATTTTTAATGATTTTATTTTTCTCCTTATTAATTTGAATAAAATTTCTATTTATTTTTATTAATAATGTTAAAATTTTCACTTCATTTTTTTTAAATTTATATATATATATATATATAAATCATTTTTTAACACTATTAAATTTAAAAGAAAATTTTATGTTTTTCATTTTTTAATTTTTTTAAGGAGTGGCGGGAGGGGAAGGTATTTCATTTTTTCATTTTTTTTAAGGAGTTGCAGGAGGGGAAGGTTTTTCATTTTTTCATTTTTTTAAGGAGTGGCAGGAGGAGAAGGATACTACTAAGTCTCGAAGGAATAATTGTGAACCAATTTTCATGGGGACTAGGCAGAAAATCCAACAACCAAGCAGAGATATATGATCTCTATTTGGGATTAGCAATAGCTCACCACCGAGGTGTCTAAGACATTACCATTTTGGGAGACTCTTTCCTTATTATTCAACACTTGAGAACCAACACCACTCCAAAAAATAACATGTTAAGTTTGTTGTTTCAACGAATCAAAGGTATCCTCCAATCTTTCTGTAGCTCCTCCTCCTTCCATATACTCAAAATCCTCAATTTTGAAGCAAATCTCCTCGCCAATAAGGCTTGTCCTTTGGGTGAAGAACAAACCAATATAAATGGTATCAGTGGTTATGTTACTATTCCCTAAATATGCCCATGGTTGACTACCATATTCCCTCTAGTCCTTTTTGTTCCCATTCCCCAATGGTGTCCATGGTTGACTCCCTAATATCCCCTATTCCTAATCCTCCCATTCAGCCACGCCCCCTACCTATTCTGAATCCCCTCCCATATCCCTTTCTTCATATAATATGTTTATGCATAATTTTAATTTTTCACATCCAAGAATGATTACAAGGGAGGCCTCACGCCAGCCCAATGTGGCATCTCTTGGGCACCGACCTCATGCAAGTGTGACACAATTAATGGTCCCATGCACAGATCAAACTCACCCTTGTGCAAGATTTCATGCTTTGCCAAAGTTTCATCTCTACTATTGTGCCTCATTTAATCATAATGTTGAAGATTAGACTTGCTCTTAATCTTGAGCTCATGGCATATGAGGAAGGTGTCTTCTTAGTTAGTTTTGTGATGATTGCATTGTCTCGACACACTAGAACCCATAATGTGGAATTTCAAGATCGTATGTGGCTATTGGATTGCATCGTGAATAAATTGAGGAGAGGACACAAATTATTATTCACTCCTTGCGAGCGTTTTGGTTTTGTTATCCACTGAGAAATTTCCAAAGGGAAGTTTCGATAGCAAGAGTGGTGTCCATACATTGGAGCAACTGGAATCTCAACAATAAGCTTTGGGTTGCTCCTTGAACCTCCTTCCATTGTGAGCTCTATTCGTGGGTAAAGCACCATTGTAGTTGGGTAAGTTGACATCTTTCCCTCTCTGGCTCTGAGGTAAACGTTACAATTTTCTCTTCCCTTAGCCTTGTGAGAATCTAGAACAATTCTGATAGCTTCATGGTCTCAGTTCATAGCTTTGTCAGAGGTAATGAGTCACAATATAGAGTGGTTTGCCTTTCTTTTCTGGGTATTATCTCTATATTTGAGCTTGCAATTTCTACTTGTGTTATCTGGCCATTTGAACGAAATATTCTGAATATTGGGAAGTTTATTGGCCACCTACAACTTGTCTTTGTTCTTTCCCTAGTTGGTCTTTCATTACTCTCTCATCTCCAACTTCAGTGTGCCCCTCCCATGGATTCAATTTCATCAACTTTTGACTCTTTAACCCCATCTATATGTGACCACTGAAAAAAGAGCATGCAATTATCGATTTCAAAATCTATAACTTGCATGTCATGTTATACCAACAAAGGGCCTCTAATTGCAACACCATGGACATAATTGTGGCTTAGCAGTAGAGAATCTCATGCTTGGAGGATTTAGTTGATGCTCCCTGCAACATTATTTTGGACCTCAAGCTACAAGGTGCCCAACTAGCTAGCCCAACGATGGAACCACCTCGGGACATTGACCTGAATCACCTAACAAATACTTCTAATTAAACAATTATGTAATGTTTGGCTTCAAATGTTTATGGCTTTTATTCCAATTTTGTCGTATACATACTACTCAGAAAATAAAAGTATTGATAGACTATGGGGTTTTTGTTGTAATCTGGGTAAGGGTAGCTAGTTACAATTTGACATCCCAGATGCCCAAGAACAACTTGACAATGTAATTCTCCCAGGTATTTGCAGTGATGAGGCGCGAATTTAGTACAATGAGTACTCATTCCTGTTAATAGATATATATATATATATATATATATATATATATATATATATATATATATATATTCATTTTTTTATGATAACAATAAAACTTCCACTTAACTTTATCTCTTTTTAATAATATTTTTTTAAAGAAATGGGTGGAGATATGTATTATTAAAAAAATATGGTTACAAGGCCACAACCTTTACATTTTCCAATCTTCCTTGCCGGTTTGAAATTGAGCACATATGCTCAACCCAAACCCTCAAGCTAGCTAGTTCCCCATGACACAAATTTTAGTCCCTTTCTAACTAAAAAAATTCCAGGAAACCCACAATATCGAGACACATTTACATCCCATTATTCATTGCTTTTATTTTGATTTAGTCTGACTTCTTGATTTTCTTGGTGGAATACCTTTTCCTTTCTTTCCAATTTGAGTCTACCCCGTGTTTTCTGCTAATTTCGTCGGATCATTCTTAAGCAAGTAAACATTATATTTTGGAATTCTTCCTCATCTGCCCGATTTGCCCAAGAAGATAATTTTCCAGCAAAATTCCTTGTGGATTTTGGAAAGGATCCGTGTTCCAGGAGGGTTTGCTGCTTTTCCACTTTCGCCGAGTCTGGAGGATCCTCACGGGCATGTGTTTTTTCCTATTTGATTTTTGTTGCCATTGATGCATTTTTTTTTGTAGTATTGGTTTCCTACTTATCTTATGATTCTTTCTTATTCTGAGACTCTTCCTCTTTGTATACCATATAGTGATCACCTTGAGCTCCTTCCCACCATTTGGACCTTTGGTTCTTTTTTTGAACTTTGTTGTTATGTGAACACTTGGGGCAATTTTTAATTACATGCACAATTTCATAGGATACTCTACACCTGAATGAAACATTTTCATGGTCGAGATTTTGGACCTAAACATAGTTTGGAGCCGTTAAATTAATTTCAGCAGGAAAACCCTTGTTGAAGTCCATCTCCATACATATCTTAGCATAAGTAGTCTTATAAAAAAATTCAGTTTTAGGGCTATGGAAAGAAAAAATTCCTAACACAGTCCTAATATATCACATAACGATGGAAGATTCCAAAGTTGTAGGGGAAGGTTTAGAAGCCTTACCCAAACTCGAGCTGTGGAGATTGATGTTGTTACCATATCAAAAATGGGAGTCCAGGGCTGCATGAAGACACTGACACTACCCTAAAACCACTATCTGAGTTTGTAAATGGCCTTCTTGTCCTCAACATGTCAAGAACCACAACAAGAAAACCTAGTGTCATAAGGTGAATATTCAGTTCATGATAAAATATATTTTTATAACTAAATTTAATATCAAATATAAATTAATTTTTTATATTCCAGATATGTGGTTTCTTTCAGTTCATGAATATTCAGTTCATGATAAAATATATTTTTATAACTAAATTTAATATCAAATATAAATTAATTTTTTTTATTAAACTGGTTCGAAATGCGTAGAAATTAAAAATCGTTATGTGATTTGGTACGCAGAATTGTTGATATAATTGTTAAACATTGTTACCTACAAAACGTGTTGCTAATTTGAATCCAAATTTAAATAAAAATGATTAGTGAAAAAACACAAAAATTCAGACTGAAAGGTTGGCAATCCAACGCTCGTGCTGTGCATGAGATGTAGCCGTGAACTGAATTTTTTAATCAAAGTTTTACGCATTAAAATTCAAACAGGACAGCACTTATGAGCTTCTGCCATTGCTGTTATTAAACAAATGCAGGCCGTGTTGGAATTTGTTAACAGCCGTCGTTTCCACCCTGTAGTCAAAAACGAGACGGGGCGGGCGGGCCCTCGTTGGTGGGTCCCGCGTATGTCACCGGAAACGCTAGGTCGCCCGCCGGAGTTATGTATGCCATCCTGTCTGACGTGCACCACATACATAGCTGGCAAGGGCATTTATGACTCAATATATGGCTCGTTAGCCCTTGCCCGCACTGATCTATCACATCATCTAGAATACCGAATACGTAGGTACGTTTTCTATATTGTGGGGAATCTAAATAAGATGCAACTTGGTTTGAAAATTTCGTCTAATGCCTGGCCACGACATACTGACCTATGAGTTATCACAAACGAAAAGTACAGACGGTTGAGGGATGCACTTCTTCACCGAAAGGATGAGGACAATATCCCGCCTGCTAATAAAATGCCCGTATACTGAACAGCTATGGACAAATGCTAAGCAGGTAACAGTTATAAAAAGCATCAGCCTAAGTCAATTGAAGAATGCATGAGAGGTCAGTAAAATAAAAAAGAATCGCACGATTTCAATGTCTTTCCTTGCTTCATTATTTGGAGTATTTGGCTCTCAAATAGCTCCAAATTATGAAGAAATACCATTTCCTTTTTAACGTATCACTGCAGATCAAAGCAATCATTCAGTATGCGATTATAAATTTAGAGATAGACAAAGCCGAAGCATCGGCCATTTTTTCAAGTGCCGAAGCATTTCCTTCCTTAAGTGCTGAATTTTATTAATTTGTGGAGTTTAGGAATATTTAGTAAGTAATTAAATGGACAGAAGTGAGCTCGAAAAATTAATCCGATTCTAAAATATTTATAAAATCCATAATCCAGAATATTTATGAATTCAATAATCCAGAATATTTCTGAAATCAATAATCCAGATAAGTATGGCTATCGTCAAATACATCCTAATCAGCGGCGTGATGCTGAAATCTTGTATTCAGAAATTCAGATGTTAACAAACTAAACTGTAAAATCGAATTAGGGACGGGAACTAATAGTTACGCTAAGTTTGTGGCCTTCAGATTTTTCCCAGAATGACCATCCGGATCGAATGTCACGAAAGATCGGAATAATTCAGAAATTCGGAGACTCCAATCTAGTTATCAACTTTATAAGAGCTTCTATTCAATTAGAGCAGATGAAAATGGCAGCAGGTTTTTTCAAAGCCAATTCCTTTTTTTTTCAAAAGAAAAAGCAGGATGTAATTATATTAAGATGATATAATTGTTCAGATACAGTTGTCTCCGTGGAGACATAATACTGAAGGCTGATCCCTTATAACAGAAAACCAGCTGCTGTTTCAACATCAGTCGAATGAGAGATGTATTTGCCGAATTGAAAACATATTAGGAGTAACACATATGAGCCGTAAGAGAGGCAAAAAGAGACAGCCTGATAAAAAGGAGGAGCTACGCCGAGGAGGGCATAAATCCTAAAATGGAAACCAAGATTGATTGCAGAGGCGTGATGGAGTTCTGGAAAATACGGTGATTCCGCCAAGTCCAGATGTGCCAGCATGTTAAAATGAAGAGTGCGCGCCAGGAGGGCTTCAAAGCCAATTCCTTTACTCGTATTATCAGGAACTTCTGAAAAAGGAGGCAGATGCACTGTTCAAGGAGGCACTGCAATTTGCAGAAGGAACCTTGATTCTGGAGGAAAATAGAAAAGCACTTTTGCCATCCCTGCAGTCAGCTTCTAATTCAGATTTCTCTCTGTATTTGGTCGATGTATAGTGCTAACTGGTAAGCCTGTTTTTGGGCTATTCCTCTCTAACGAGGCTTAGGTTTCTGGAGGATGATCCAAAGTCTTTTTTGATGCTCCCTAGAGGTATACTGTTAGAGACTTTGTATTTTTTATGTGGAGCCTTTGGAAGAAGATATTTTCAGTAAAATAGTTTGATAAGTTTATACACTTATAACTGCTGGAAACATCTTAAGAAATTACAGATTTAGGAAAAAAAAACTAAAATTTAAAATGTTACATTAAAAAATTATAACATGTTTTATAGATATGAAGAGAGAATCATATTTATTATATAGCTGATATACTTCCTGATTATGTATTTAATCAAAAAGTTAATTTCAGAATTAGTATGGATCACAAAAATGTGAAATGGAAAACCCATTGAGTCTCCGAAGCGGATATCACAGGAATGGAATCGTATCTCAGGATTGTAATATAGCTGTAAGGTATTCTCTGAGGAAGCATTTCTCCATTTTTTTGGGTTATAACCATAACATAACTGAATGTTGTAAGTGAACAATGAATTGACAGTTACTGTACAATCTATCTAGAGGAACTGTCTGATAATACTATGATAGAGGTCTGATATTCACTGCCATTCCAAACAAGAGGTAGTATTGAATTTCTGATTATAGAATTTGTTTTAAAAAATTTCATATAATGTAATATTCTAGATGTAAAAGCTCCACAAATTATATTGTCAGATTTTGGAAAATAGTTGACGGGCAACATCCACTGCAGGAGGTCATACTGTTAAACGCCTTAAATAATATTACGTACCAGCTGCTCTGGCGAGAAAGCTCCAGCGTCCTTCTCCGTGTAAATTTATAATACCAATAAGCCGCATGTCCTCTTCGACGGTCCATGGACCCTTCCTCGTATCGGCTTCGTTCTCATCATCAAAGTCTAAACCTCCCTGCCAGTCTCCGTTGCGCCATTAAACCAGCTAAGCCATACAAAGCTTCTGAATTTCTACTGTGAAAGCTTCCAATAGGCTCTGCACTCTCGGCCTTTTATGGCTGCCGTCGACTAGAGAGTCCCCTTCATATAATCTGGTTTCGGATGGTCAAATCATTTTGTCGGCGGCCATTAATATCCATCTGCATTGGATACCCTTACACGTTCATGATTCGCAGGGCCAAAATCAGCCTCGTTCCGTGCCAGCACAAGAGAGTGAATGACATGAAAAGATCTTCTTTGAAGCATATAGCTAAAAAGGCAACTAACAGGACATCCATACGCGTGGAATTACTTTTTTCAGCTCCTTTGCACGACGTTTGGTCGCCTCCATTTTGCCGGAGGGCTTCCAGAGCTGCCACGTAAAGTCTACAGGACCACTTATAGGGCATCTATTGAAAAGATCGACATATATATTCAGACAGGGGGCCGTGGTGACAGGGAGCCTTGTCTAATCGTACATAAATATATTTTGAGTATCAGATATTGTCGGGGTAAAAAAACCATTAAATCTAAAAAAGGGAAAATTATTTGTTCAAGGCAACTCCTCCATCATAAGTTCAAGAATGCTAAAATGGCGGTATGGTTTGTTACTAAAATTATATATTTTAATGTCATTCACTTGAATTTAGGCAAGTTTTCATCTCGAAATTGTTTTCACATTATTATGGTTATTCATTAACATTTTATTTGTGTGAATTAACCCAATTTAATTCTAATGGATTAATGGATTAATAATAATGTATGATATTAAGAAGTGTGTTTATTTGGAAATAAAGTTTTTATAATTTTAATTTAATTAATAATATTGATTATTTTGAAATAAAGTTTTTTATAATTTTAATTTAATTATTAATGTAATTATATAAATTAGATGGTTAGTAAATTTTCAGAAATATCAAATTATAATAAAAATTTAAATATTTCTCTTATTATACAACCCCAAGTTGCTAAAATTAAAAAAGCCATAAAAATTAATTAAATTATTATTCTATTTAAGATAATAATAATTATACCTCAAGTTGCTAAAATTAAAAAAACTATATAATTAACTAAATTATAATTCTATTTAAAATAATAATAATAATAATAATAATTATCCAATGTTAAGGTCACAACCAAGCCACCAAATTGGTGTATGAGACCCCTTGTTTGTGGGACAAGGTACCCATTTCCGTGATTTGCATGCTAAGTCTACCAAAACATACATGCTCTATCCCCCTCTAGTTTTGAATAATTATTATTAATGATACAAAGAATTAATACATAAAAACATATATATTTTAAAAATATATGTAACACGATTTTTAACTATGGATATCCACCCCCACTTTATCATAGAGATTCTTAATTTATAAATAGATCTTGTTTCAATACCATTGTTTATAAATACAATGGCTGAATAATACCACATGCCCAAAATACCATAAAACATTTCATATGACACTTCATATAACTATTTTTAACTTAATTAATTTAATTAAAATGGAACAACCCTATAATTAATTTGGAAATAAACCTCAACCCTTAGATTTATACTACTAAGAATATTCTAAAATATTTTATGGAGGTCACATCCCTACCATCTACTTAATAGTTATTAATTTTGATTTAATAATCAATAACTATTAGGTGAATAATGGTACGAATTTGACCTTCATAACATTCTGGGCATATTTTGTAATGAAATATTCAGAGAATCCAACATGGATTTCTTGGAATCAAATGTGCGATTTGTGAATTCTCCGCAATCCTAAAGTCATAAGGTTCTTCCAGGAATTGAATATACCTTTGCATTAAAAATGTGTTTTAAACAACAAAAACTCACCATATGGCTAAAAATAGTTTCATTGGATCTATCTTTCTTTTTAATTAAATTGATTAATTATAAAAAGAGTTACAGGAACATATGTGATATGAACACAGTTATGGTGTTTTAGGGCATGTAGTATCAGTAACCCATGCTATTATAGCAAAGCCTATTAAATAATAAAGTAAAAGTGAATCTCATAGCTAGAAATATTGATATATACTTTTCTATATATATATATGTAAGTCACATATTAATTCTGTTCATAATTAATAATAGTAGCAACAACAATCATAACTTAAAATAAAATTATAATTTAGTTAATTTTAATGATTTTTTTTAATCTTGAAAATTTTGTTTTTTGATATTTCATCATATTTATCAATTATTTAACATATTTACCAATCATTTAATTTATATAACTCTATAATTCTATTAATATATTTGATACTACACTATAAACAATACAAAATTTATTTAAATTAAATTTTAAATATAAATTAATTTAAAAATAATAAATATTATAATATTAAATTTTTGATACAAATTCATAACATAAAGTTTATATCATAACTTTAATCACTTTCCTAATTCGAACATAAATCATATTTAATGCAAACATAAAGTTTATTAAGAATCTATTCTAATGTAATCTAATCGAATCAATGAAATTTATACGACATCCTTCAGAAAAGTTCTCCGGTGATTCACTTACTCAGCCGAGACAGCGAATGGAAAATATCGGCGAGCAAATACGATCAATCCTAACCAAGAAATTATTTTTCTCGGAACTCGAGAAACGGGCAGCAATGTGGTTACCGATGGACTATGAAAGTATTTTACTCTGAGGTGACAAACGGGCAGCGATGTGGTTGCAGATGTTGGGAACTTTTATTTCATAGATTATAGAAAAGTAAATGCTGCCTGACATGCAAGATAGATAGCTTTCCCCTTCTCTCTCACAGCACGCAAATCGAGATAGCAACCTGGAAAGAGAAGGCGAAAGCTATCTACGTTGCATGTCAGAAAACATTTAATTTTCTATGGTCTATGAAATAAGAGTTTCGCATTGGAAATAGTTAGATTAAAGAGCCATTATTTATGTCCAGCGATTATTTGTTGAAATTTTGACAGCGGAGATTTTATCACAAGCTGCCTCGTGGACTGCGTCCATTCGATTTTATAAATTCGGGATAATGTCGGTAAAACACAGTGTGGACGATAGCTCCCTTCATGCATGCCAGACAGGCGTACCATCGCCGCGATTATTTTAAGTTATCGCCGCGATTATTTTAAGTTATTAATACGAAGTGTCGTTCCTTTGGAATAAATTTGTTTAAAACTTTACATATGAGATCCGGCAGTCGAATCTGAAAAGGTTTTTTCATTGAGTAGGTGTTATTTTTTTTTGACAAAAAATTAAAATCTATTTAAAATTTAACATTATGAAATTATTTATTATTTTTAAATATAATTTATTTTTATTTATTTTAAATATGATTGGTTGAAATATCTCTTTTTTTATTATTTAATCATAGCAAGAATTAACTTTTGTGTATTCTATTATTAATTATTATGTACTATATCACTAATTGCTATGTACAATAAATAGAAATAATTTGAAAAATAACATTATATATTAATTGTTATGTACGGTAAAATTAAATTAAAAAAAATTATTTTTTCATTGGTGTATTCTATTATTAATTACTATGTACTATATCACTAATTACTATGTACAATAAATATAAATAATTTGAAAAATAACGTTATATATAAATTATTATATACGGTAAACACAAATGGTTTGTAATTAAATTCAAAAATTTCATTTTTTTATTGGTTTAAAACATTGCATTGACAATTTTTATGGGTTTTATTTTTTAATTTACAAAAAAACAATTTAAAAAATATAAATTTGAAAAAAATATGTAAAAATAGTAAGTTTGTACAACTTTCATTATATGAATCTATACTCTAATAGCATGACATGTGTACTATAATTATGAGCCTTATATTAAAAAATTGTCATTAAATAAATAATTATTAATTATTATAATTTTCTTCAACGTTAATGTTGTATATATATACCTTTTATTTACCAAAAAAATGTTTAATTATCTTTAAAAAAATAATAAAAAATATTAAACAAATATTTATATAATTCATTTTACAATTATTATTGTTTAGAGTACATATAACACATTAATTAAAATAATTTATTAAACTAAGCCGTGAGGCATAGATTAAAATAAAAAACAAAAAAGTTAAAACAGAAAACGAAAATCCTTGTAAAATGACAAGGCTCAATCCAGTCGTTTTTCGTGGCATAGGTTAAATTAGAAAACGAAAAGCCTTGTGAAATGACGAACAAGAAAAAGCATTGCAAAATGACAACCGACAATTGCAGAAATAAGTATCAGCCAATGTCCTTGAGACAGAGATTAATGGAAATCTAACCCAGCAATCTTATTATAAAATAAAATAACTAATTTTCTTTGAAGTACAACTGGCAATTGCAGAAATAAGTAAAAGCCAATGGCAGATTAATGGAAATCTAACCCAGCAATCTTATTATAAAATAACTACTTTTCTTTGAAGTACCATACGAAGTAATAAAATACAGTAAGTATATAAAAAAAAATTGAAATTTTTTTATATTCTAAAGCTTTTACATTAAAACGTTTTTATAATGGTTTACCTATTATGCAATTTATTATTAATATTTTGAGCGAGTTAAAAATAATTATAAAATATCGTTGTGAAAATATTTATTATAATTTAGTTATTATATGGGCAATAAAGATCATTATTATTTTTTAATACAAATTTATTAATATTTTGAATGAGTTTAAAAATATATATAAAATAATATTGCGAAAAGATTTATTATAATTTAGTTATTAGACGGGTAGTAGGGATAATTATTATTAACTATTACTTTTCAATATAAATTTATTAATTATCAGTATTGATGAGAAATTATGCCCTTCAAATAATTTAATGATGGTTTCTAAAAAACTAGTGCTTTGTGCCATTACTTGTTTTTCCTCATCTGCAAGAAAGACAAACCCTTTAAAAAAATTAAAATAAATAACAAAGGTAGAATGCACTCTCTTAAAATATATGTTTTTTAAATAATTATCATAAATGTATTTATATTCATAAATGAAAATATCATCCTAGTACTAGTAATCACAATTAAATTAATATTTTTTGTTATCAAAAAAAATTGGACTAAAAAAATATAATATTATTTCACACATAATCATATACAAATATATATTTTCTTAATTAAAAAAACAAATGATAATTTTTTCATTATTTAAAAGAAATATAAATTGTACATAATTATTGCTCTTAGCTTATTAATATAACATTGATGTGTGCCACTATATTATGCAATAGCTTTGTTATAATTTGATGTTTTATATTAATATTTAGCACAAATTATTTTTGTATTTCAATTTTTTTGTATTTTCATATATTCATACCATTTAATTTCTTTTTCATTTAAATTTAGAACTATAGACTTCACTTAAAAAATCTAAACTTTACTTTGACAACTATCTAAAAACCCATGTTCATATTACATGCATTTTTTAGCATCACACATCTATAACATAGTCATCATAGATTTTATGGCATGCCATTGTTGAGGAAGATGAGAGGTGTTAAACATTAATTTCACCTAAAGCTTCACTTTATTGAGACAACTATCTAGACACAAATGTATATATGATATGCTCCTTGAGTATCGTATATTTATACCATACAATAATTGTACACCTTTTTATTTTGAAGATTATGAGAGTTTCATCAAAAGTTTCATCTTCTAATATTTGTATTCTCTATGTTATTCGTTGATGATTTTATTATTTCACTACTTAGTAGTGACATATATGATGTGACATATATGATCAGTGTTACTATGTTATTTCGTTTGTATAAGAATAAAAAATCACTCATACAAAAACAATTTTGCTGACTTTGGTTTTCGGTTTCCCTGGGTGACTAACATTTTCGCACTACCGCAGTAGGGCTCCAAATCCAGAAGTCAAAGTCGCACTAAATGTACAAAATTAATGTTATGAAGCAGGTGTGACTGAAGTAACCTTCTTGGGCATTTTGGGAGCTCATCAAAACCACTTTGCTAGGGTATGAATACCTCAAACTAGGATTTGAAACAATAGTGCTTGATGTTGCTCTAACATTGACTCTCATCCCTATGCAACACTACACCCTTCAACACAACGTCGACATTAGCATACTTGAACTGGTAACATGTATTTCTCTCTAATCTCCAAACAAAATCGATGGGTTTAGATTCATTATTTTTAGTGGTGTATGAAGGAACACACTCCCTCTTGTACCCATCGGAAACCATTTGGAAAGGTCTAGCACGATCCCATAAGCATCTTCCCTACTTGAATTGACACGAGTTCAATATATTGTGGACTAGCATGGCCTCCGAGGACGTCATGTCGATTTTATTACTGAAATGTATTATTTTGCTCATGTATTATTTTTTTCTAAGAGTTGGACTATCACTTGAGGGGCCTCTCAATAAATGAAGAAATCGTCAATTTTAACATGAACAATCATCAAAGGATCATTGTCATTCCTCATTCTTCTTTCACTATTTAATTTCACTTATAGAAAACATTCTTGGCTCATACAAAATATCTGCAAGGAACCATCATCGAATATTTGCCTTTAGTTGCATGTAGTGGTGAATAACATCTAAGAGAAACATTTAGATGAGTTTCTTTCCATTTTCATAGAGTTATTGATCTATTACTGCTTAGTTTTTATTAGAGAGATCACTATGGTTTGAATATTTGTGTGTGATATCTTTGACATATTCACAGGTCAGGAAGAAGAAACATGCACTACGAGTGCATTTAAATGATGCCAACTTGGCTATTTCCTCCAAATATCATAATTTCACTTAAATAATTTCAATCATAATTTCAACCATTGTACACTTTTTATTTTGAAGGCTATGAGAGTTTCATAAATGAAAGAAGTTCCATCGTCTAATATTTTTATTCTCTATGTTATTCGTTGATGGTTTTATTATGTCACAACTTAGCAATGACATATATGATAATTGTTGCTATGTTATTTCCTTTGTATGAGAAAAAAAAATTTACTCATACAAAAACAATTTGGTTGTGAATTTGGTATTAGGTTTCCCAAGGGAGATGACATTTTTTCACTCACGCACTAGGGATACAAATATCAAAGTCGGAGTCACACTAACTATGAAAAATTAATGTTATGAAGCAGATGAAATTGATGTAACATTCTTGGTCATTTTGGGACCTCATCAAAACCACTTTGGTTGTAATTTCAATCATTGTACACTTTTTTATTTTGAAGATTATGAGAGTTTCATCAATGAAAGAAGTTTCATCTTCTAATGTTTTTATTCTCCTAAAATAACTCCATATTTTAGGTGGTGTATCGTGGAACAAACTCCCTCTTGTACCCACTGGAAACCATCTTGAAAGATATAGCATGATCCCATAAGCATCTTCTCTGATTGAATTTACATGAGTTCAATACAATGTGGAGGACTAGCATGGCCTCCAGTGACATCATGTCAATTTTATTACTAAAACATTTTATTCTCTCATGTAGGGATTTTTTTAAGAGTTGGAATATCACTTGAGGGACCTCTCAATAAATGAAGAAATAATCAATTTTAAGGTAGAAAATTGTCAAAGGATCATTGTCATTCCTCATTTTTCTTTCACTATTTAATTATGTGTTATGTAACTAACTCACAAAATAGAAGAAAATATAGATCAATGAATTCAAATTAGCCTCTTCAAGGGGGAAACCTCCTTTACATTACACAAATGAATAATTCTTGGATGATACAAATGACAAAACCTCCTTTCTATATATAGGATTCTAAGGGGTCACAATATAATCAAAGCCGACATAACAATAATAATATAAGGGTACAACGATAACAATAATGGGCTTCTATGGGGCACAATAATAACAATATGGGGACAATAGAGGCACAACAATAACAATAAGGGCTACAATGACAATAGTAATGGGGGAATCACTAGTATTGGAAGGACCTAACATGCCCCTCTCCTTCAAAAAGGTGTTGTCCTGAATGTTTGAGTAGTTTTGGATGCTTGTGTATAAAATTCTCACCCTCCCATGTGGAGTCTCTAGTGCGTAAGTTCTTCCACTTGATGAGATACTCCGAAATTGATCAATTTCGTAGTTGTCAAGTTCTTGTTTCTGTGACTGCTTCAGGTTCCAATATGATTTTTCCTTCCTCTTCAAGTTCTGGAAATATTGTTTGAACTGGGAGTTTGTCACTTATAAGCTTCTTTAAGCATGAAACATGGAAAATTAGGTGCACTGGGGAAGCTACAGGAAGCTCCAATTTGTATGTCGTAGTACAAATCTTTTGCAACACCTCGTACGGACCATAATACTTTGGTGATAATTTATTATCCTTCTTAGCTTGCTTGAGGGACATTTGTTTATATTGTTGTAGCCATAGGAATACCCAATCACCCACATCAAAACGTCTTTCACTGCGATGTTGATCTTCATATTGTTTCATTCTATTTTGTGCCAAAGTGAGGTTATGCTTTAAGAGTTGGAGAACCTGTTGTTGATGCTCAACGTGATCTTCCACTGCTTAAACCTTAGACTTTTCTCTTAAATATGATGTGATCCATAAAGTGCCATAAATCAAGTCATTTTTGTTGCAGTATGGAAAGAAGTGTTATACCACCATTCAGCTAGAGGCAACCATTTGACCCATTGTGTCTGTTTATCAGATATAAAGCAACGAAGATATCCTTCCAAACATTTGTTTACTATCTCATTTTGCCCATCAAATTGAGGATGATAAGATGAGCTATGATCTAACTAAGTACCAAGGCAAGAAAACAATTTTGTCCAAAATTTTCCAGTGAAAATGGGATCTCTATCGCTTAAAATAATCTTTGGGTTTTTGTGTAGCTTTTGAATTGTTTCCATAAATGCAGTATAAACCGTAATGGCTTTAAATGGATGTGATAATGCACAAAAATATGCATACTTGGTAAAGTCGTCAACTAACATGATGCCACTCTTTCCTTCGGTGTTGGTTAAGCCTGTGATAATATCCATTGAAACCTCCTCCCAACGTTGGCTTGGAATGGATAAAGGTTGTAATAGACTTGGGGCCTTAATTATTTCAACTTTATTTTTTGTCAAACCAAGCATTCCACCATAATCTTTTGAATATCCGATTTAAGGCCATTAAAAAAAATAAAAATAAAAAAAATTCCTTCATAACCCTGTGGTAAGTTTTTAAAAATTCTAAGTGTCCTCCTAAGGGAGAGGTGTGTAATTCCATAAGAATATTTTGTTTGAGTTGGGAATTCTTACATAGGTATAAGCAATCTTTGTACCATAATGAATCATTTTTCCAGCTAAATGTATCAGATGTATTGGGATGTTGTTGTAACTTTTCAATGAGTGCCCACACTTCTTCGTCATTCTTCCATTCGTCCCTCGCTTCATTTATCAAATCTGGTTGGATAATAGAAATGGCACAAAGCAATGATTCCACATCCAAATCCTTTATTGAGAGTGCATCTGCCACAACTTTTTTCTTCCCTTTTTTATAGATGATTTCAAAGTCATAACCCAACATCTTTGTGACCCATTTTTGCTACTCTTCTGAAGATAATATTTGTGCTAAAAACTATTTAAGATTATCATGATCCGTTTTTACCTTGAAGTGTCTTCCCATTAGGTAGGGTCACCATTTCTTAAGTTCATGTAGTATTGCCAACATTTCCTTCTCATAAATAGCTTTTTGTAAATACTTTCCTTTGATTGGACGACTTTCGAAAACAATGAGTCTTTCTTCTTGCATTAAAATAGCACCAATTCCATTTCCTAAGGCATCACATTCCACAATAAAGGTTTTTGTGAAGTCAGCGTAGCTAGAACCGGTGCTTAGAACATTTCCTCTTCAAGATGTTCAAAGGCCTTTCTTGCTTCTAGAGTCCATGAAAATGCATCTTTCTTCAATAATGTTGTTAAAGGTGTTGCTATTCACCCATAATTCTTAACAAAATTGTGATAATACCCTGTCAAATAGAGAAATCCTCGCAAATGAGTTATGGATGTGGGGATTTTCCATTCCTTAATGGCTTTAATTTTTCTAGGGTCTACCTTCACACCCTCATGAGATAAAGTATGACCCAAATATCCCTATGCCCAAAAGAGTGAAATTGAACGTATGGTTGCAGAAATGCTAGAGGCTGGCATAATTCAACCTAGTCAAAGTTCTTTCTCTGCTCTAGTAGTAATGGCTCACAAGATGGACGGGTCATGGCACATGTTCCCGAATTACAGGGATCTCAACACGCTCACTATTAGAGATAAATTTCCCATTCCTGTCATTAATGAATTATTGGATCAATTGCATGGATTAATTTACTTCACCAAGTTGGGCTTAGGGGTATCTGTAAGGCCTAATGTTTGGAGGACGACTTCCTGGAATCAAATGAATAGCATGATCATGAGAATGAATAGGTGGGAGGCCTTTGGGAGTCTAAAATACCTTGGAATGAGTGTCCAATACTTTTTGGAGACCTGGAGAAATAGATTATTTCGATGTGGGAACCTCTAGTGAACATAATTGTGTAATTATGCCTCGTTGTTCTTTCTTTAGAAGATTTTTCATTCCATTAGAGATGACTATCTTTCTTGGTTTCCCTGTGATACCCCTTAATTCAACTTCCTTTCCTTCTGAAGAAAATTTCTTGAAAATTAAAAGCTATTGTACCCAAGGATTGTAGCCATTGGACTCGTAGTACAACATCAACACCACTCACTAGAATGGAAATCATTGGGTTATTCAATACATATTCTCCCATGGATAGCTTGATATTATGGCACTTTCCAAAGAAATTTATGGTTCCTCCGCTTGCAACCATCACTTAACACTCTGTTGCTAGATATAAGAAGCAATTCAATTCCTTAACCATCTTAAAATGAATAAAATTATGGGTATTGTCCAAATCAATCAACACTATTACCTTTTTCTTCTTGATATGTCCGTCTATCTTGATAGTTTGAGGAGTGGTAATTTCAGCCAATGCATTACAAGATATGGTCGGATTAATTTCTTCTTTCTTGAGGGTTTGTTACTAGTGTATATCCTATTCTTTTGACGTTTCTTATTCATTTTCTTCCTCCTCTTCACAATCTATGTAAAATAATTTCTTCTCAGCACACTTATCACCTTTAGTGTATTTGCTATCATAACTATAACAAAGCCCTTTTTCTCTTTTTTTCTTCCAATTGTTGTGGTGTCAACCCTGTAGGTTGTGGAAGGCTAGGGAAAACAACACTTCCATCTTCATAGTTGTGAGTGGTAGGCTTCCTTGTTTCCATAATTTTGATTTCCATTTTTCTTGCCAACCTGAAAGCCTTCTCCAATGAATCAAGTTTCCAAAGGTGAGCCTCATGTTGGATGTTATCCCTTAAATTCCTTATGAACACTTCAATCCTATGCTCCTATGAAATACCTTTTACCCTTATATTCAATTTTTGGAAGTCCTCAATATGCTCCATCATTGAACCCTTTTCTTTGATATTTATCAATTGGTTAAAAAAAGTGTTTCTTTTTGTATCCTCATAATGTGCTATCATTTCTTCGATAAAAATTGTCCAAGTGACAATTTGTTTACAAGAAAAAATCCATCCATACCATACAAACTGATTTGGTTCTAAATATACAGTTGAAATGCATACCTTTTTTGTGTTTTTCACATTATGGAGATCGAAATATTGCTCCATCTATAGTATCCATGTTACAGGATCCTTGCCATCAAACTTCCTCATATATTTCTTTGGAACATGGTGGGTCTTCAATCCAGCATTAGAGTCTATGAAATTATGATTAACATTTATTTTGTTCTCCTCATGAGTTTCCTTTACTACCCTTTTTTCATTAGTGAACATTTCTTATAGCAAATCTGTCAAATCTGTCTTCATCTCTTCCATGTTGCCTTTAAGTTTTTCTTTTGTACCATCCATTTTAGCTTCCATGCATTTCTTTAAACCATCCATCTTAGCTTACATGTCATCCATATTAGCTTCCATGCTTTTCTTTAAACTACCCATATTAGCTTCTGTTACTTTTTTTTGATAGTGAATTTTGTTGCACTTGGTCTCACAATTTTGATATATCATGTTTCATTTCTTCCTCTTCTTCATGAGTCATGCTGGAGCTTTCAGGTTTCTTACTAGGTGTTTCGATTTAATTTCTTCAGGGCATCAATTAATGATAATAATGCTTCACTATGCCCTTTGAATTCCTTCAAACTAATTTTTCAAACCAATCTTATGCAAAATTAAAAAAAAAAAAACTACACACCTTTTTCACTTTGTAGGAGCTCGATTTGAATATGTTGTATCTATGTAATTTCGGATCTCCAAGGTCTGAAATTTCGTCCTGTGGTAGCTCTGTGAATCCTATTTCCAACCCCGCAAGTCTGATCAATATTGTATTCTCCAAGCAAGAGTTATGCCAAATCTCCCACGCTGACCTGATTATAGACTAGTTTAGTAGAGCGAACTTGTATGAAGTACCACATGTTACTATTTCGACCTTAGGTCTTAAAACTGATACACATAAAAACTACAGGTCGTCCTATTTTTGTATATTTTTACGAAATTTAAATATGATCCTCAGAGAGACAGTTATGACGATTTTCCCCACATCACCTGTTTAAGATATAATTCAGGAGTCTAAAAAAATCCTAACTTCCTTAGATCCTACCTCCAAAACTATAGCGTTAAAATGTCTGAAATTCGGACCCTAGGTTCACCGAGATTTCGGCTCAAATGGGTTTTAATTTCAGTTTCTAAAACATCATAGAAAAAACGTTATAGCGAAAATTCCACAATGACCTGTTTGGAGCAGTGAAACCTTAGAATCCAAAGCTCTGATACCAAATGTTATGTAACTAGCTTACAAAATAGAAGAAACAATATATCAATGACTTCAAAATTAGCCTCTTAGAGGGGGAAACCTCCTTTACATTGCAAAAAATAATAATTCTTGGATGATACAAATGACAAAACCTCCTTTCTATATATAGGAGTCTAAGGGGTCACAATATAATCAAAGCCAACATAACAATAATAACATAAGGGCACAACAATAACAATAGTGGGCTTCTACGGGGCACAATAATAACAATATGGGGACAATAGGGGCACAACAATAAAAATAAGGGCTACAATGACAATAGTGGGGAATCACTAGTATTATAAGGACCTAACATTCCTCCTATAGAAAATATTCTTGGCTCATTAAAAAAATCCGCAAGGAACCATCATTGACTATTTTCCTTCGGTTGAATGTAGTGGTGGATAACATCTAGGAGAAACATTGAGATGAGTTTCTTCCCATTTTCACGGAGTTATTAGTCTATTGCTACTTAGTTTTTATTACGGAGATGACTATGGTTTGAATATTTATGTGTGAGACCTTTAACAGATTGACAGGTGAGGAAGAAGAAACAGACACTAAGAGTGAATTTAAATAATGCCGATTTGGCTATCTCCTATAAATATTGCAATATCACTTAAAATAATTCTACTATGGATTGATGTAGGAGAATCATATCACTTAGCACATCTATAGAGAAATTTTAGGTGCATAACAATTCTATCCCCAAGAATTCCTACTACTCTTTGAGATTCCTGCTCGTCATACTATGCATACCTATCTATTTATATTTACTAAAATAATTGAAATTGTGTTTCCTCATCCCTTTTGGGCTCCCTATGAATAGGGGTTCTATTATTTTATACAAAACTAGAAATGAATATCACCCTAAAGGGCCCCAGAGGTCATCATGTACTTGAATTATAAAGCAATTGATTTGTTAAAATGTATGGATGTGTGCGAGAATCTAAATACATAATCATGAAGCCAACATGGTGTTGTGTGGGGCATTGGATGATGCCAAGGTGTGTTCCGTACATGCAACCACCAATACAAACATATGATCGCATCAGTTTTCCAACATCCACCAAAAATATATTGACTTGTTGTTTATGTAGCTAAGTGTAGGCACAATACTAGTTATGTGTTCAGTCAAGTGCAAGCTTTGTATAGGTCATAGTCATTTTGAAAGAACCTCAGAGTCTTTGCAATTGAGTATACACTCTTGAGTTGAGGCATCGGAGGGTTGAAGCCACCAAGAGGTGCACCATACCTCTCTACCTCAATACGACACTAAAAAATCTGAAGCTAAACCATCAATCTTGTTTGGAGATTGGAGTGAGATGCAAATTTCCAGTCCATGTATGCTAACGTGGAAATTGTTTTGGAGGGTGTATTGTTACATAAGGATGAAAGTCAACATAAATGCCACATCATATACCATGGTTTAAAATCTTATTTTGAGGTATTTGAGCCCTTACAAATTGGTTTTTACTAGCTACCAAAATGCCCAAGAAGGTTACTTCAATCACACCTACATCATAACATTTTAAAAGAATTTTGTAAGTTTTGATCCAGGATTATGATGTATTAATTTCACTTCAGCCACCAATAGCATTTATATTTTAACTCACATATATGGGGCATTATTTTTTATGTTTTAGCAGTGATAGATAGTATTAAGATGGGCTTAAAAGACCATGTAAGAGAATTTATAAATAGTACTTTCCTGTTTTTTTATGTAACAAAGAAAGTTATATATTTTCCCTATAATGAAAAAAATAATTATATGGTGATACTCTACACTGTTATTTTATACAAAACCATAGATTGATATCACCCTTCCTTGACCTTGTTTTTTTTATTTGATTGGGGAAAAATGGTGAACCAAGTAAACCTATTTAGAATTGGTAAGGCAACAATGCTAGTTTTGTCTTTACATAGTATATGTTTGTGTGAAATGGCCATGAAGCTTTAATTTAAATGTGGAAGAAATTGGTGCCTAAAACTTTATTAGTAATGTGAGAATAAATTTTTAACTAAATAGCGAATGGCCTAGAACTTATTTGTTTTTACAATTTTAGCAAGGTCATTTTAAATGAGTTTTTCTATAATGACAAGGCATTTATATGGTGATACTCTACACTCTGTTATTTTATACAAAACCATAAATGCATCTCACTCTTCCCTAACCTTATTTGCTTATTAGACCAAGGCAAAATTATGAACTTGTTAAAACTATCTAAAGTTGGCATCACAAAGATATTGGTTTTTTATTTACACAATATATCTGTCTATACGAAATGGATGCTAAATAGGGAAGTTGCATTATTTCTAGGTTTATTGCACTATACATTAAGTCAAACAAATAAAAACATAGACCTTGATTACTTGATGCTTATTAAACCTACCTAGTGTGTATACCTATTGTTCCCCCTTTTTCTCAACAAAAAACTTTTGATATATCCCATAATCAATAGGGATTTTTGATCTTGAGCCATCTCAAACAAATGACTTTCGATTCATACAACAATAGGCTTTCAATTTCTAGATTTTTGCTATTAGAGTCATGTGAGATAGAAATTTCAATTCTTTAGTAACTTTTGTAATAAGCATCATTAATAAGGATTGTATTGTTGTTTTATTCACAAAACTATATGCCACCATTGGATCTTGTTTGATATATATATATATATATATATATATATATTAAAATCAAAATATAATTTTTTATAAAATATTTACATAAAATTGTAGAAATCTTAAACATCTGCTTCTTATATAACTATAAGGAAATATAGTAATTATATATATACTTATGGATTGGAAAATATAATAATTTATTAAACATTATATATTGAAGTATAAAACATTTATAAACCTACATCATTTATGCAATTTCTTTAATGACGATCCTTAAGTTGAATGGATTCTTATTTAGTGATTTGATGGCCTCCCGTGTGCTTAATACCCATAATGGTGGTACTTTTATTGATGTAATAACAATGATGGAAGGGAAAGTGGAGCTAAAAGTGTGATGTGATAAGAAAAAGCAATCATGAGACTAGAAATTTATCTTGTTTTGGAAATATTCCCCTATAACATCACACTTTTATCATCTAAATAATTGAGAGATATTTTTGTGATTGCATCAAGAGTGTTTATTTTATGCAAAACTAGAAATAAATATCACGATGTTGTGGAAAACTGTAATATTGGAGTAAATGAAGGTTTATTTAATGCTTCACTTGCTTCTTGGAAAAATGATTGGTTGCTTGATTTAGGAGCAACTTGCCACATGACTTTCAGAAGAGATTTTTTGAAGAATTTACTGACAATGTTGATGGAGTAGTATATTTTGAAAGCAAATCAAAACTCAAGCCATCAAGGCTTAGCACAATCAGGCTTAAATTGCCTAGTCTTCCAGATTTTCTTCTGCATCATGTTCTATATCTCCCATAGCTGAGGAGAAACTTGTTGTCTTTGGCCCACATCCGCCAACAAGGACACTCCATTCATATGATTGATGGCAAGCTTGAGGTGAGAAAAGCATCAGACCACTCACTTGTCATGATGGGGATAGAAGAAGAAAGGCTTCTCAAGTTGCAAGGTACCTCTACTCGTGCACAAAATTTCTCATGCAATTCTCATTATGCAGAAGGTACATTTCCATCAAGTTTATTATGGAATGCTAGATTTGGACACTTGAACTATGACAACCTTTGCTTTTTGAAGAAAAACGGTGTTACTGGTTTGCCTACAATTCCTATGAAACTTAAGCAATGTGATGCTTGCATTCTAGGAAAGCATAGCAAACAGTCTTTTCATGATTCACATTCGAGAGCACATAGAAAACTTAAACTCATTCATTCAGATTTATGTGGTCCAATGCCTGTTCCTTCTACAAATGGAAATAAATATATGATGACATTTATTGATGACTACACAAGAATGGGTTGGGTTTATTTATTGAAGAACAAATTTGATGCTTTTCAAACATTCAAGAACTTTCATACATGGATTGAAAATGATGCACAATCTTATATTGGCTCTATTTGCATTGATAATGGAAAAGAATACACTTTAAATGATTTTTAAAACTATCTTTTCCAACATGGGATCAAACATCAAACAATGGTGCCTTATAATCCCCAACAGAATAGAGTAACTAAAAGAATGAATGGGACAATCTTAAATATGGTGCGCTCCATGATGTTTTTCAAAAATGTAAAATTGATGTTTTGGGCTGATGCAGTTCTATGTGTTGTATATGTAAAGAATAGATGCCCATCTAATACTATTAGAAACAAGACTCCCTATGAAATGTGGTATGGGCACATTCCTTCAGTAAAGCATCTCAGGGTCTTTAGTTCTGCATGTTATGCCTTGATACCAAAGGTACATAGAAACAAACTTGGTGCAAGAAGTCGTAAGGTGCAAGAAGTCGTAAGTGTATCTTCCTGGGTATTCAAACACCTTCAAAGCATACCGTCTCTATGATGAAGTCAATAAAAAGTTTTTTGTATTTAGAGATGTAATTTTGAATCATCCAAAACTGACAATGTTGTTGAGCAGCAACTTGATCTCTTGGATAGATTCGCAAATTCAAAATCATTTCAATAATTTGATAATGGGATTCCACATCTTGAAGGGGGGATTCCTATACTAGATCAACCTTTGGAATCTTTTTCTGAAGCACTCTCTCCTCCGCATGAAACTCCAACAATGGATGATACTTTGAGTGATGTGATTGATAGAATTAGGAGACTCAATCTTCATTTAGCCCCAACTCAATCAACGGAGTAGCTTGGACCATCTGAGAAAGGTCCCCCAAAGTGGCTGACAAAGACACTTGAGAGTGTTCATCTTGATGAGGTTGGAAAGACAGGAACTAAAAATTCAAACCGGTAAGATGGAGGTGATGTAGATGACTCTGATTCACCTGTTGATATGGACGTTTCTTATGATTGTGAATTGAATTTGTCTATAGATTTTGAACCAGCTTCCTTCAAAGAATCTTCTTCTCATGATGAATGGAAAGAAGCAATGTAAAAGGAGTATGATGCCTTAATAAAGAATGGCACTTGGAAGCTGGTTGTTCCTACATTGGGAACCAAACCAATTGGCTACAAGTGGGTCTACAAGAACAAGTATAAAGTTGATGGCTCACTTGAAAAGCACAAATTCGGGCTTATGGAAAAAGGTTTCTCATAGAAGGAAGGGTTCGATTATGAGGATACTTTTCCCCCACATCAAAATGGGTTACCATCCAGACACTCTTTGCCCTAGCAACTCAAAATAGTTGGAAAGTCCATCAAATGGATGTAAAAACTGCTTTCTTAAATGGAGATCTAAAAGAGAATGTTTTTATGTCCCAGCCTGAAGGGTTTTTTGTAAAAGGACATGAACATAAAGTATGCAAACTTGTGAAATCCTTCTATGGCCTCAAACAAGCACCGCGAGCCTCATATGAAAAACTAATTGAGCATTTTATGAAACTCAATTTCAAACATTATGATCTTGATGATGCAACTTTGTTTGTCAAGAAGGTTGGAAAAATAGTTGTATATCTTGTGGTATATGCATATGATCTTTTGATGACAGGGAACAATGGGAGCTACATTGCATCCATAAAGAAGGAATTGAGGAAAGGTTTTGAAATGATTGATTTGGGCTATGTTCATTACTATCTTGGTATTGAAGTAACTCAACATCCAAAGTCCATATTCCTTTCTCAAAAGAAGTACATTGGAGATCTGTTGAACAGATTTGGCATGACTAAATTCAATCCTTTGACTACTCCAATGGAACAAAACTTAAATCTTACATCCATTGAGGGAAAAGAATTTGAGGATGCAACAAAGTATAGACAACTTGTAGGAAGTCTATACACTCCAAACAAAGACCATCATTCTTTGGATTCAAAGTGTTTACCTCTTGTTGAATGTCCATAGTTAAATACCTATAGATCCCTAATAGTGATGTATTTCTCTTAAGGTTGTTACAGCTCCATGTCACTGCATGGATTTGTGGAGGAATTGCCTGGATGTTGCCTCTCAATTCTTACGACAACGAACTATAACGTGGCTCATACATTTTCATATATATCAAACGTTTTGCCACATATTGGGAAACTCTCATAAATATGTTCACATGAGATCCAAGGTCTACAGTTCTCGGCCTTAAATTTACTGCATCACAAATATGCCATATATACTTGTCATGTTTGCATTGTCCTTTAGAATCTTCCCCATGAATATATGGGGCATTGAGACCAATACATATCTAACCTAGTGTTGGAGTTTGTATGCTTCTACATAAATATGGATGTCGTATGATTATTTTTTATATAATGTATTAGAGTTAGAGTTAGTACTGCATTTTCATTGGACATCCCTATGGGGCTTCATTCTAAATTAATAATGTAGTATATTCTCAATAACTCTCTCCTATGACAATGATAGCCATGTCCATTTAAGTTATATCAAATAATTTAGATTAACGAAACCATGTTATAACCCTTGAAGAGTAGACACCACAGATTTAAGTCAAGTTTTGTTAAACAGAATTTTGGAAAATTGATTAACACAATATGACCTTGTTTAAGTAATTTGTACACAATAATATAAGTTTTAAGGTCCACTCAATGAGTTTGGTTGGTGCTTTGGAAAATCATCAATATATTTTCCAAGAACAAATATATTATCAACCTTTTCAAGTCTTCATTTATAAATTGCAACAACCAATCCTTGTTGAATTTTCTTGTAGATCAAAGGTTAATGAGGTTCAACACACACCTGTAGCTTACCGATCACTTAAGGTGAGAAAACCAGGATTCACCATCCCCATTCCCCCTAAAGAACACAATAAAGAACCACACAACTAGAGCACCTCATACTAAATGCCTTCACAGTGGGAAGGAAAGGGAAAGAATCTTTGGCCAATCTAGCATGGAGGATGTCCTCCTAACATTTTAGGCAGCTGAAATAGGACCCATATGCATTCACATGTCAACTTTTGATCATTAGGAAAAATAAATGATTGGTCGCATTACACTAAAGTGTCATTTGCCACTGAATTAATTCACACCTCATCCCTATTGTAAGTTCACAGATGCAAGACGAGGGAAAATGTGAAGATCAACTCCATGAAGTCACTCCCAACTTTATATGCATATGAGATGAAACATGCATTTTCAATATGCATCACTTCCTCATCTAACTTTCCATGATAAACTTGTTACAAATGGTAATGAAAAAGGTAGCCTATTATACAGCCTGTAAAAAGACTAATAGTGCATAGGATCAAAACCAACATAAATTTATGTTGATAAAGGGTAATTATATCATATTTAAAGGCGAGGATTAATGTGGCCTCAATTAATCATATTGAGCAGGAAAATTTTGTCTTTAGGCATTATTAAGCCTAATGAAAGCCAACCCAGTACTTGGTATTTAGGTACATAACAATTGGGTTCAACCTTATTCATGTCATGTTCACCCTAATCTTGGTGAGATAAAGTTAGTTAATATAATCACAAGCATCGATATGTTAATGAAAATTGTCTTGTAATAAGTTCTACTTGTGTCGTATGGAGTATAATCACATTTTACTATAGGAAAACAATGATACCACCACTTTCTCTGACAGGACAAGGACTATTTTCTATTTATGAAGCATATTCAAGTAACCAACCACCAATTTCTCTGATAGAGAAGGAAATGTTTTCTATTTATCAAGCATACTCAAGCAACTAACCAACCATGCAAAATGAGTAAAAACCTTCAGTTACTGTGAAGCATTATCTCAAAAGATTTGAAATGTGACAAAAAACTATAAACACAAGTCATATATACAAAGTATTTGTAATATTGAAGACTTTATTAGGATATAGATTTAGAAGAAATTATATATTTACAATTATCACCACCATGCACGAGACTCTTGACAAGGAGCTCTTATTTGAAACACACAAATGGACCAGACCATCAATAGCCCATCAACCCACTAAAAGAGTAAAACATAGAAGCTTGGAACAAGCTCCTACATTCCTATATACACCTTGAGGTTCCGAAGTTCATACAAATCAAAATATATTGAAACTTGAAAATTGAAAGTAAAGATATGCATCCTCAATATTTGAGACATTTAGGTCATATCAAACCCTGATTTAGTTAGAAGTGTCTTCTAGCATATTCTTGAATACAATCCCTGGAAGCCATTATATTGTAGAAATACAAATGAATATGAATATAATTTCAATGCTTAATAGAATTAGAAGTAGCTTACAAGGGCATTGTGGATCAAGAAAAAATACTTGAAGTATTATTTCTAGGGCAAATTCCTTATGCTCATCGAACTAAAACACCATGCAAGGAGAGATTCTCAAATTAATTTCCAAACCAAAATCTCCTATGGATTTTTTTGAAGCCTATTCTTCACTATTCTATAAATTTGAATACCAAATACAATCTGAAATCCATCAAAAATAGAGAAAATAAAGCATAAAAGGAAGAACTTATTTACCAGTTCAGGGATATATTATGTGCCCCGTCTCACTTTCATGTTAAAAATCTAAAAGTTATCCTTGGTGATTTTCTTTTCCACTCGATGTGCAAGCGACTCAATGAATATTGCAATTGCAACCCCATTTCCCCATAAGAAGGTGTAGAGTATGAACTTTAAAAAATTACATATTAATTATGGGGAGATGCCCAATGTCCCTATTGTACCATGTAAAGCTGTCTATTGTACTATTCTATAAATCATGAAAATAATAGGCCTTATCTCTTCTCAACAATGTTTTCTTCAGGGAAAATTTTAAGAACCCCCTAAATTTATAAATATAATAAATGGGCGAATCTCTATGGTATATAGGAAAAATGGAAGGCGATTTTATCAATAATATATTATGTATATATAATTTTTTGGCGAATCTCTCACCAGGCATGGAAAATATTTTACTCAATTATAAAATCTTGTAAGATCTTGGCAAGTCTTTCACTAAATAATAACACTTTGTAAAGTCCTAGTGAATCTTAGCATAGGCTACATGCTGGTTTAATTCCCCCATTTAAATAGGCTACATTCCAGGTGAATACCATGGGTCAATATCATGTGCCATCTTGGTGAATACCATGGGTCAATACCATGTGCCATTTTGGTGAATACCATGGGTCAATACCATGTGCCATTTTTATTTTTATTAATTCTAATATTAGGGTTAATAATGGTTTTTGCATGGTATTAATAACAATCTAGTCCATGGTATTTGTCCCATAGTATTTTGGCCTAGGTTTCACCTAAATATAACCCATTTTTTGAGTGTTCGTAAATATAAAGTGACTTATGGAGTAAATATAAAAAATGTTTTGTTTGTTTACCATACCTCTCGTTTATTTATATTTTTATTAAATTATCATACCTCTTTTACAAATATGGTATTTGGCCCATAGGATTCACTTAAACAAAACCTCTTTCTTGAGCCTTCATAAATAGAACGAGGGTTATGGACTCAATATAAAAAGAGGTTTTATGTATTTATGATACGTATAGTTTATTTATATTTTTATTTATTTACCATACCTTTTGAGTAAGTATAAAAAGACGTTTTATTTATTTACCATACCTCCACTTTACTTATATTTTTATTTGTTTACACCCTTACATGTATATAAGGTGACTTATGGAGTAAATATAAAAAATGTTTTATTTATTTACCATACCTCTCATTTATTTATATTTTTATTAATTTACCATACCTCTTTTATAAATATGGTATTTGGCCCATAGGATTCACTTAAATAAAACCTATTCTTGAAAATGGGCGAATGGATTCACTTAAAACTATTCTTGAGAATGGGCCAATGGAAGGTTGTAAGTCCTAATTTAAAGGGCTAAATTTACCTTTTTTACCATCTCCCTTAAAATAAGGTGGGCTATTTGAGGTGATTTGTAGAAATGTACTATGATACAAAATATTCGCCCACTAAAAATTTAAAACCCCTTAATTGCCCCAAAGGGCGAACATTCGCCCCTAAAATTATCCTTGGTTTTCTTCAAAATTATAATTAGAGAAGTAAAGAAAACATACTGAGATTAGTATTTAGCCCTTACTTCTAAAAGCAGGCTGCCCTATGTTAGGATAGGTCTCAAGTCATGGTTGACTTTCCAAAAAACATTATGAAAGTACACCTGTGTAGTGGGGGGAAGTACAAAAAAATTGAATAGTACACCCAATCCTAGTAATCCTCCTTTTCTAATAGGATATGGAGTTGTTAAGATTCCAAGACCACATAGCACATTCATTCTTGCAAATTGAAACCACTATTGTTGTAAGAAATTTTGAAAACATGGCTATTTTTTGGCTAAGAATCAAATCTACTTTAAGATTCGGGGTTTACACCAAATAAAATTATTCTATTGGAGTTTTTAATCTTTCCATTCAGATTAAAATTAGGCCTTTCCATCAAGTTAGTTAGCCACAACTTAGTTGATTTGGAAAAATTGATTAGGCCCAGATTTGATGCAAAATAATTTTTCAAATCAAAATCAGCAAATCTTATGCATAGTAACAAAAATGAAGCCCGTTACGGACCTTTTAGTAGTGATTGTCCAAAGATGTATTCTTAGGGAATTGGCAATTCATGAATATTTTTTAATGTCAGATTGTCATATATGGCCTTTTCTGGAACCATCTTTCTTGGGTGGTACTGGGGGAAGCTGAATTGTTGTACATGTCCATAGATTATCTTCAAACAAATGAAAAAAGTGGTATGAATACACAGGCATACTTCAGGTTGCTAATATTACAATATTTGAGGGCACTGATAAAATCCTTCGAGTCCTTTTGATGAGTTGGTGCAACCGCTAATTATTATAATTATTATTTAATAATTCTATTGAACATACATCACACTAACATTAAAGACTGGCTTATGAGAAGTACTCATAGGTAGAGTTGTGAGTTCATAATAAATAGACCACCATAAATGAAAACCATTGTTAGTACTAAACTAGAGATGTATAAATTCTTCAAATAATTATTCAAACTATTCTACGAAAGAGTAGAAAGAAAAACTATTCAAAAGCTACATATAGTAAGGCTTAATAGCATGGTTGGTGGATCCACTTTGATACGAAATTGTCAACCTAAAACCCCAGTATATGGTGCTCCTGCTGGGGTCTTGAAGTGTTATTGGATTTTTGTGCCAAGGCCAATACTCAACAATGGAGTTGTCCACACTGGTTTTTCTTGCCAACAAAGGAAATAGACTCTGCTCTTTATAGCTTACCAATCCAACAATCTAACTTTTGAATTCAGAAACTAAGATGAAGGTGAAAAAATTTTATGTGCTCTGAATTGAAACATCCAATGATTATCAATACTCAAACAAATATTTGAACATTGAGTAACAAAATAAATATTTGAAATGAAGGGATGAACAGTCCAATGGAAGAGACCACCACATTTTTTTACTATGCACAGAACTCACCCAACAATTGTATATGGTCTCTATTCTCAGTCAACTGTCTTGAAGACATATTGTACTCTAGGGACTGGTAACTTTAGTGTCCAAATAGAAGAAATTCCATGGGAAATTGTCCAAAAATGATGGTGTCACTATTCTCTTGGAATCTAAAGGAAAAGTCTGTCCTGACTTGCTATTGCATTTATGTAGAGTACAGGTCAATTAACATATGGGTTTTATACCGTTTTTTTCAGGGTCGCTTATAAAACCAACATTTCCTCACCCCTACGATAGTACATGGTGTCCAAAAGCTTGGGGCCTCTCTAAGACTCTAAATTTCATAACATGTTATAGATGCTATTGAAATTTGAAGGAGTGTACAAAGCAAGCTTTTACGGGAGAACACAACAAGAATACACTCTTACATTTTGGTAGCCCTCTTATCACTTGGCTCTGGAAAACTGGAAGAGCTTGCACATTATTCTCCATGTAAAAGAAGAGTTGAGACTAGACCAATCAAGGATTCAACCTTCAATATTACATCTAATCTCCTCAAACTAGAAATCAAAGATTCAACATTTAATACTACATCTAATCTAACAAGTTCTTATTTGTAGCTCAAGGGTAAGAGATATTTTGTGGAAAAGTTCAAGTGTACGAGGAATTTTGTATATTTGAGAATTTCTTCATGACCAAGATGATGAGAAGAATGATGGTTACATCACTTTTTACTCCTATCAAAACATTTGTTGTCAAATGTCAGATATATGGCAATATGATTATAAGGTTATCAATTGAGCAACAGTAATTAGCAAGGACCTATAATGCATACAACAAAAATACAAGGATTTTAATGGCACGAAACTATTTGATGAAGCATCCGTTGCATCTTCACCATAAAAACCAACCAGTCAATTTAATTTCTAGAGATTGGAGTTTGACTTGGGTTTTATGGTGTGATGGTTTGGATTTGATTACCTTTATTCTTCCTAACTCTCTTCAAATAAGAAATAGGACTCAAGATGAAGAGGGTACCAGTAAATTGGGCCTGGTTACGTACCTCATTTATTCAACAAATGCAACTAGAAAAACTAACAACTAAAGTTATGGTGTTTCCAGATGACTTGAGGCCCAAACTGATAGGTGATCCTATTTTCTACAAGTCTCATGCACTTAACTGTGTTGTCTCCTCTTGATGCAAACCACCTTGCAATTACATGAGGACAAAGGAAACAAGCATTATAAGTAGAGTTGTATGCTAGTAGTTTTCATTGTATTGCATTTCAATTCAAAATTCATTTTAGCTTGCTCGCAGTACTAGGATTTACTTTTGCACTTAATTTTTGCATTTTATTTTTATAACTTACACAAAATTAATAGAAATTATAAAAATCATAAATTAATTCAGTAGCTAGTGCCACAAACTTTGGATCCACCAATGAAGATGGTAACCAAACATTCAGTGTTTTTATCCCAACGGATCCTTTTTTGTTGACGAAAGTCAAAAGCCTACATCAACAAGGCTATCTAAAGTCTAAGGAAGAAGTGAATTGAAAACCATTTCATAGTTGTTCATGATTTATATGCAACTAAAAAATATATTGCGTATAATTGGGCAAACAATGAAAGTCAACACCACACAAGCAAATAAAATATGGTGATAATTTAGTTATATGTGATAGCACAAAGGCATCCAAGTCTACCAAAAGTAAGGACAAAGCATGTTGCATGCTCAAAAGATGATGTAACACTATAAAAGCCATTACAAAGCATTACAAGGAACACTATAGTGATCAAAGTCAATGACTAAAGAAAATTTAAATATCTTCAATGATCTGAGGAGACATAATTTTTTTTTACACATAAAATTTTAACCAATGAATCATTGCATACTATTTTTTCCATTTTTTAAACAGTGCTGTGTAATTACCGCAAAGACCACTATCAAGTTCAACAAGAAATATATATCCAATATAAAGGAGTTTCTAACCATCTTGCACGGCATAGCTAAAGCTACTTGCACGAATTGAACACACCAATGACATTATTTGTTGGGTAGATATTGGAAACTTTTGAATCTTGATAGACAACATGATATTGGTACAAAATGCCCTTCAACCAACAAGGCATAAAAAAACATAGATGGATACAAATTACAACTTGGGGTGATAACAATGACCTCTAATAAATGGTTTAATGGATCTCAACCAATGAAAAAGGCGACCTTCAAAAAATACGATAAGGCCACAAGCTCAAAGAACAAGCAACAAGCTAGTATTCTATGTTATATTAAGGAAGACCTCACACCCAATTCAAAATTCATCAAGTAAGGGTGGATTGAGTGGTTGAGGTGGGTTGTTAACTCCCTCACCACCCATGTTAGATTCCCCAAAATGACATGCTTAGCGTATATTGATTAGGCTAAAGGAGTAGGCAGCCCCAAGGAGTTTTCACTCCACCCGTGGTTAATACGGGATGTCTCATCTCTTTCTTAGTCATTGGGTCATTACTATTATAAATACAAAAAAACTAATGTCCGAATCAATGTAGCCTTGACTACCACACACCTCCAATTTATACAGAATTCCTGAATAGGTATGGTTACGATGCAAGTCCTGGGCGAAGGTGCCATATAAGAAAGATAAATAAAAACTACATTAACCTATTAATTAAGGGTTTGTAGAGCCTAAGGTTGAACCTTAGACTAGTTTATATTTAAATATGGATAACATGACATAGAACCTTCAATAATAGACCATGAGTAAATAGCACTACCTTTATAGCCTTGATAGTTAATGTACTTGGTATGTTCGAGCAATCATATAGAACCCATGAAATCTATGAAACACACTATTCCTACACATTCTAACCTTATAGATGCATGAGAAAAAGTGCAGAGGAGCATGAATACAAAGGATATTATCTATTACTCAATACCTCCAGGTAGATACTCATCATTAACAGGCATCACAATAGTGCGATGTCATATAAGGTGGGAGTATTAATTATATTTTAATGTTGGAACTGGAAACTAAGATGGGGAATCTAAATTTCTACCCAACCATAGATGAGCTGCAACCAAATTCACTTGCAGTTGTCACCCTCGATCCGGATTGCAGAGCATGAATGGGACTTGCTCATAGGACAACACTCTAGAGGTCAATCCTCTCCACCTTCAACCACATTGCTGGGAATCGAACTCTACCACATTGATGAGAATCAAACCACTACCCCTCCTATATTGGACAAACCTCCCTTCCACATTCATGGTGATAGGATTCCACATGTCGTTCTCAGAGAGTGGTAGCCCCACCTTGAATTAGTAAGATGCAGAGAAAATCTCCCCCCATACTTGGTTTCCTCCCCAACGTAGTAATATGGGATTCTGCCCAGAAGACAAAGGAGATTCCAACTGCTCTTGTCGTTGCCCCTCCAGGGCCTAAAAAATATGAATCTTTCCTCCCATCCTTGTTCTCGTAGTTGTTTGATTCCATTTCCCAGTTTTTGTTTTCCCAGCGAGGCCCAAGTCATGTAAGCGAATCAAAACCTCTCCAACTCTTCCTTTTTTTCCTGATTTTCCTATTTGTTAGCCTTGTCATACTTAATTTATTTTTATGTCACCTAGTTAAGTCTTATATGCCAATCACCATAAAGAAATCTATCAGCCTCCATGGCTGCCACCAAACTAGTCCCCATCCAAACAATTTTCCACCTCAATTTTGGAATCTGTGTCCCCAACTCAGCTCATTTAATTGATGAGTGTTGCAATGTTTATAATAATGGAAAATATAACTGGGCTATTACATTCACTAATAGATTTCATTTTATCAATTGAAATTCTATTCAAATGGTACAAAATACAGTTTATTCTACTGTCATTCAAAGGAACCTCTAAATGCCATTAGCATGGTCTCATAATCGACCGTTTCCTCCAAGTCAACTCAAAATATATAGCCCTGACATCTCATGGATATTTTTTTTCCATTAGATCCCTCTTGTTGGGGGAGCGATAAAAAACAACAATATGAAGAAGGATTTTGGATGCTCTTCTTTTTCCTTTCTTTTATGTAATATAAAAGAGATATTGTCGTTGGCTTTAGGATTCCAGATACATATGAATATTGGTGTCTTTGGTTTATGCTTAATTTTCTAAGAGGATTTGTGTTTAAGATTTAAGGGATTGCACAAGAGATATGTGGCATGTTAGGGTTTTTCCTCCCTTGTTGCCAGAAAGGAGTGTTTTATTTTTCCTTGTCTTATTTTCCTTGACTGAGGGGTGTTGAGGGAACTAGAGGACACGAGATCTTGATCATTTGTTCATAAACCAAGAAATAAAATCCATTGACTTCTTGGTCCAAACTTATGGAACAATGATAGAAAGAATACAATGTGAACTTAGAAATAGGTTTTACTCATGAAGTGGAGAAGTGACATCAAATCAATATTTGTGGGAACAATACATTTTAATATGAAGATAACAAAGATAATTTTATGAATATGCCCATGGGGTATCATCATAGTCCCAATGGTTATTATTTTCTAAACTATTACGATGACACTAATTGGATTTCTTACAAATTTATAATTTTTTCGAGGGATTGATTGATTGAGGTTGAAGAGGATAAAATTAAAGTAATTGAGAAAGTTCAATAGTTACAATAGTGTTGTAAGCCAACATAGCACCACATAATATTTTATTAGTAGCAGGTTGTGTGGCTATTTTGAATCAATATGCATGTATACATACAAATGATAAGGTCATGTATACAAATGAAATGGATTTTACTTGTTAGTTCATGCTTTTTGGGACTACCAATCAATCCAAAGGTGCATCTAAAGTTTTTCAAGGATGTATATTGGCTTACCTTTGTGTCAACTCTCGATTCCTTCATGTTCATGGACTTCCTGATGTCACCTAGATAATTCCTTGTGAAGCTTCTTAATTCCATAACTTCATTCACCTACATCTTCAACTTGGGAAAAAATATAGAGGATTAGTGTCTGCAAGGATTGAATGGTGTATTGCCTAGCAGGTTACATAATATTACAAAATTGATGGTGTTAGATGTGGTGGTGAATGTTAGTGGACCTACAATTATTCTCAACAATATGGAACATGGGACATGCATGGGTTCAAGATAAACAACAAAGACAAACTATTATGATGTTCACAAATTGTTTGACGAAATCATTAAATGGAGTATAGCAGTGACAATCTATAGTGTATTTGTTTTGTAGACATATTTTGGTTTAGTTGAAGAGGGTTTTTCCCTAACCAGATTGCCATAATTAGAAAAAAAGGGGTCGTGACCAGGTTTTCAATCTTCATTATATGCTCATGGAGGCAATTGTGAAGGCATGCCAAGCCATTATTAACTTCAATGTAGTGTTGAAAATGCTCTTTACTAGTGGTGGAATTATATTGAGGCTTAATTTGAAGGTATCTGAAGTTGAGAATAGTTGTTGTTATCATCTACACAACTATTGTCAACTTCAGATACCTCTACCGTATTTTTCTTATATTTTGAATTTGTATCAATACTACTACATTTTGCAGCTTTTGGGTTTCCATTTAAAAATGTACTTGATTTTTGAGAATTTCTTAACTTGTAGTTATGAGATTCTGAAGTTCTACCATTTTCTAGGATAGTGGAGTTGTTGCAATGGGTCCAATGAGCTGGATAGAAAAATGCAAAGAGTATAGAAGGTTGTGAAAACAACTCTGCATGAAGAATAGGTAGGTTCATCGATGGTAGATTGGATAGTTGAGAGGAAAATTCAAAATGTGTATCCCATGAAATTTCTATTCATGTGGTGGAGTTGTAGAAGTATGAGGCTACAAAGATGTGTTGGCAATGTGAAGAAATAGAGATAAATTGTGTTTTTGGAAAAGAGATGGCACAAAAACAAACTGCAGTGATGGTTGTTGTGGCTCTTGTGATATGTCAAGAATGAAGGGGTTGGAAAGAAGAGAATTAGGTAAGATATAATATGTTGGAGCTAAATAAAGATCATTGATATTACAAAAAAGTCATAGGAGTAAAAATCTATGGATTAGAGACCAACGATGGTTGGAGAACATGCTACAGAGTCTTGAACATGACCATCATGGTTTCCCAAATGTGGATTTGAAATGGAAATTGTACTGGTTGTGCAAATGCATCTTGCTATTGTGCTAGATCTTGCACAAAAAACCTAATTCTATCACTATTAGTATGCCATGAAGCAACATAAGTAGATCTAGGGTTTGCAAAAAAATAAGTGAATTTTACATCCATTGGATCTCCCTTTTCCATGAGGATTGCAACTCCAATTGATGTTGAACAAAATCATTAACATAAAATAGTTGTGCTTTCCTCAATATTTTCAAAATCGCTATTATGATACCAATTTGGAAATGGCATAAAAATTTGGCCTCTGATGGCATACTTCAATCTAGTTCCTAGGAAAAGAAAAAAACAACTTACAATATAGGGATTTGATATGTATTTAAGGAAAACCTCTTGAGTTAATAACACCTACAATACTGCACAAAATCACTATTATGACCCCAAAGTGGAAATGGAGCCAAAATTATGCATCTTGCATCTTGATTGTAATTAGCCACACTAGTGAAAAAAATAGGCGTGTCACAAATTTTTTGATGGTTAAAGGAAGTAGATCTAGTGGAAGTTGAAAAGTAAAAACCTCAATGAGCCATGGTATAGAGCCCTTGATTGTAAGAACCCACTAGTGTTAGATCTAGTAGCAGTGTTTGAGGGAAACGTTAAGAGGTGACTAGATCTACAAGCTACATTCATTTAGCTCTAACACCAATTGATACATGCACAATTATGAAAATATAAGAAAGATACTAACACAAGAAAAGCACAAAAGAGAAAGCATGCAACAACATCGATGAAAGTGTATTTGAGATCCATTCCACCATATCTCCACCATGATTTATGAAAATTTGTATAGAAGCCTCTACTGCAAGCATATATACAATATCCAAGTTAACTCCATCATTGGAAGAACATAAGCAGAGTGCTATATAGTCGAGGAAAGGTAGGGATATCCCTCAACATCACAATGCATTAAATTTAGTTGATGCACCGCGTGCATTAACTATGTATACCAGTACATTACCATCTAAACACTGGTATGACATGCACCTCAAGGACTCACTGGTCTGTAGGTCCAAGCAGAGTTGGGGTAGCCATCAATGCTTCCTTCAGGTAACACTCTCTAAAATCTAGGAAGTGGTAGGTCATCATTCAACAAAACAACGAATTATATCTAGATGATGCATTAGGTGCGTTGAATATAAATACTAGAATATCATCATCTAAACCTTTGTTTGATATGCAAACTAGTCCATGTACTAGTCTGGTATCCATAAACATTTTCTCTCGGTAAGAGTATAATTAAAAGGGTTGGCAAGTGTGGGGCAGATCCTCACTGATCCTGGAGGAAAAACTAGATTTCCATGTGCTTGGAGTTTGGGAACATCATCCAATAACCAGGAAGTAGCTTACTCATTGCTCCAGAGGTTAAGAATAAGAATGGAAATTGAACTGTATATCTAGTAACAAATTGTCTTGGCGGACTCTAGCATAATTTTGAAGTCAGTGATAAAACAATATGCCTAGATGATCACAGACTTACCTCAATTCTGACATGAGCACAAAATGTGCTAAGGAGCCATTGTCACCAAGTTGACTCACTAGATAGCAAGGCAATAGTATTGAAAATGGGGATATTTGGGTAAATAGTATTGTAGCACCCCAAGCTATTCCATAATTTTCCCCTTGCTAATTAAATGTTAGGTACATCAAATGTATCAAGACACGTGTCCTTCGTGTGCAAGCCCATCTACCAAGAGAGAGAAATAAGCACAAAGACAGTTCTCACTTTGTTTATTGTTCTTCTTTCGAGTATATTTTGTGGTCAAAAGTTGGTTTCTCATATCCCTAATCTCTCTACTAGTTTTTAATTTGAAATTCTAAGAATTGGACATTTGAGTTTAAATCATTGTACTTTACTCCCTGAAAGTGGGCTTATATGATAGTTTGTGGTCAGAGGTTGGCTTCTCATATCTCTAATCTCTCTAGATATGGACATACTAGTTTTGAAGTGGGCCTCTATGTTTATTTGGCCTCTACAACCAATATTTATTCTTAGACAAGTAGTTGTTCTTATTAACATTTAGTTCATTCTTTGTCTATTGATTTTTGGATTTTAGTCAGGTAATACATGCTTTCCCAACGTTTATACTATGTTTCTGGAAGTATGGATTTGTTTCTAAGCCCCTGGGAAGTGGTACAGAGAGAGTTTTACTCCTCAACCTATTTGCAAGTTATGGTTTTGATTCATGCCTACTCACCGATAAAGACATATTTGGAGCCTTTCCAATCTCTCTCTATACAATAATCACCCATATCTAGAGCCTTGTAGATGGTAAAAAAGCTTCCATTCTCACTCCCATTCCCATATTTAATGCATATGACTAGAAATGAGTAGCTCAAATTGCAGAAATTATAAGCACTCTAGTGCAAATCAAACAAGACAGTGCAATTTCTTTAAAAAATTAGTTGAAAATCTGAACAGAGATGCACTTTCAGTGGCCTCTAATAAAAGGATGTTAGACCAATGAACAAAGATGCATTTTCAGTGGCCTCTAATCTAATGATGTTAGACCAATGTGAAAATAAGGACAAGAACATAATGATTTAGATGATAAAATTCATGGGCATTAGAGAACAGGATCCAGCATGCAATGATAGAGGACTAGAGGAAGCAACAAGACATCTCATTGTTATTTAGTATATGTTTTCTAAAATAATTAGTATTTTAGGCAGCTAGTAATGGTTATATAGTAGTAGAAAAATATGGAATGTTTTGCCTAAATATGGTGTGTGAGTATGGGTTGATGATAGGTTCCTTAGGTCATTACATGTCAGGAGAGGAACATATATTCATATTGCATATGTCTATTCATCATCACCACAACAAACCAAAGCTACAATAACTAAATCTGGTCCACCACTTTTAGCAAAAGAAAATTGTAAATGAACACTATAACTGCAAATATCACTTGATACATAGCATCATAGCTGTATTATCTTTCTCCTTTGTTGTATATGTTAGGGATTAAATCTTTCTGCAAAGCAACAAGAATAACCTCCATGCCACACTCCCAAACCCCCAAAACATTCTCTATTTCATGAACCCTATATAGAGCTACATGCAAAGTATGTTGGTTAAAATTGTCATTGATTTCAATATGGCATTGTTGAGATGGAAAATATTCTTGTCATACATAAATCCCTAGCCTTTGATCTTATGAGATAATGATGCATGGATGGTTATTGGTTGGCAAATAGGAAGAAGCCCTAGCCTTCTTGATTGATAGTCATGATGCCCTAATCTTTGTTCCTTATGAAATAATGAAGCCCTAATCCTATATGAAAGCCCTAAACATTGTCCAAAAACATAATCATATAGGCTGCCATGGAAGAAATAATGATGACAGTTCAAAAAATATAATTTTCTTGATGGTAAAATGACTTATTAAGGATAAAAATGGAACCAGATTTAGGAGGACATTTTTCCCTTTCCAATGAGCTATTACTCGCCCTCTAACTCCTTTTAGACTGAGAGAAATTTAATTTTTATGTTGGAATAATTCTTTTTTTATGCTAGTTGACATGAGCCAACATGAGCAAGTCGGCCTCACCTCCAAGGCACGTGTCTATTCATTCAAGGTCAAAACTAGTATAAATAGAAGTTTGGACTCCTCATTCCAGGCATTATATTTTGATGATAAATTCAGAGAAGAACCACAAAAGGAGAGAAGTCGAGGAGGATAAAAAGACATAACTATTTGGGCTAATTCTATTTTCAGTGATTGGGCATACTTATGTGATCATCCTTCATCAAGATCACACAATAGGAAATTATGTGTTAATATTTTCTTAGCCTTATACTAGAGGATAATAAAATATGGGACTCTTGTCATGTAAAAAAAAAAAAAAAAACTGGACTATTGACTGTGGAAAGACCTCAGACTCAGACATATGACATACACCTGTGTGTGACAACCACCTGTGGAGCTCGGATTCCTACCCTTAATGGAGATTAGAAGCTCAAACCTTTTTCTTCTGTTGTTGGATATTGATAACTTAGTCCTGAGATCATATACTCAGCCAAATGTAGGAGACAGACTTAACCTTCAAGATCTATGTGTATAGTCATCCCTTTCTGGCTCATACTTTAGGACAGGGACCATTGCAAAAGCTCGGGTTTGGGAGATAACTCAAAATGTGAACTATGGAGGTACATTTGTGACTCATTTATACATCAGTGAGAGGCTCGAAGGCTCAACCTTCTTTAGGCTCGGACTTGTGAACTGTAAGGGACTCGAAACAGTGAACACATAACATTGCAAAATCCTGTGGACAATTATCACTGAAGGAGCTTGGTATTGTTGAAGATTTTGAACAATGTGGAAGCTACATAGTGTAGAAGCTCGGACAGTCATATGTAAGGGTTTATGACAATCCTCTGGAAGTGCTCGGATAGTTCTATCATGTAGGAAGGTTGCAAGGTTGTGACATAACCTGTTTATCATTGTACTTAGAAGTAAGTAAAGAATGAAATCTGGTGCACATATTATGAAATGATAGTGATGAAACCAAGTGGATTTGATCCATGGTCATTGAAAAAGGACTGTTACACAAAAATATCGTCACCATGATTATTTGCAGTCAGTATGGGTCTATCATCACTTGTACTGTCCTCCTAAGCAAGTCTAAGACCTCAGTTCTTCAAATCAAGCTTTGGAAATGAGAGAAAGACATTAAAAATCAATGTAACTCTGGTTCCACACTTTCTCTCATGGTCACCTGCGGTCCCGCACCTTTTGTGTACAAAAACTGCGGACCTGCCCGCTCTGTCCCTAACGGTGTAGGTGCGGACCCCTGTGAAAGTCAAAAGGCACAAGTTTTATCTTAAAAAACTCACTTTGGGTTAATTCTAGAGGTTTCTAGAAGGAATTTTGACGTGGATTGTTCACTCTGAGGTGGTTCATGCATCCCAAAAGAGAAGGAGCTAATCCCTTGATGAGAGGAGCTATCCCTTTGAAGGAGGGCTTTATCCCTTTGAAGGAGGACCTAGTAACCTCCCTTCATTGCACTATAAATACGGGCATTGGGCTGGTTGCAGGGGAGGTTAGAAGCTGAACGTTTTTGAGGGTAAATGCTGGTGAAATCAAGACTTCCTAGTTGAGCTTAAGAGGAGAGATCACACATCTTTTTGGAATCATTGGGGAGTGAGTGAAACTTTTCAAAGTAGAGGAGACTTCTTGCTGGACCTTGGGAGGAGCTTGTACAGCGTCAAGGCAAAGGTTGTAAAGTTCTTCTTCTTTTGAATTAATACAATCAAACTCATTTTTCTCAACAAGTATCTTATGTTATTTGTTTCATGAACTCCTTGACTTTCATGTTAAATATGTTTTATGCAATTGGCTTTTCAGGTGCTATTTAATTTGTTTGCCTTGTTTGTGTTTGCAGATTCGTGAAAAGGAGCTCATTTGGATCGAAGGAGCGAGGGCATCCACAAGCTAGCATTGGACCTAAGGTAGGCCCTAAAAACACTTGATTGCTATTGTTTATCAAAGCATATTTAGAGAAAGAGAGTGTCTGGTTGGTTTGCTTGTCATTAGGCCTTCTTTAGATTCTAGGAAGGTCTATCTTGTCTGCAAGATCGACTTATTCCACGTGACAAAATGGTGACTCCGTTGGGGACTTGATTGTTTTCCTTGTTTTTACTTTGACCTGAGAAACTCTATTTTTGTTTCTGTTTTTGGCTTGTTGTGTGTAAAATTGGGTAGAGTTTGTAGATCCAGGGTTATTTTTTATTTTCCATAGCTTTGGGAGATGACTGCACCCTAGCCGTTTGACACAGTGCGTACTTACCCGTAGCTTCGCTTTTAGCACAGAGCGGGACCACACCTGTGCCAACTGTGGGCCTGCGGACCCTGTCAAAATTTTGAAAACCCTAAGATTTCCTCTATTAGTCAGCTTAGTTTGTGTTTAGAAATTGTTATCCACTGCCCAGACCTGCATATAACTTGTCAGAAGCTTTCCTTGGATTGATTTCGTTAGTGTTAGGGTTTTAGGTGAAATTCCTAGGAGTTTTTCTTGTTGGACTTGTTTTCATTTTGGTTGTGTAGTGGCTCTGAGCTTAGAAGCTGTAGGGACTTCAGATCACCTTAGTGTCTACCAGCTTTCTTATGAGACTGACCATTTATGAAATCTCCCCTTGTTTGAGGAATCCGCTTTGAATTTTCTCTTTACAAAACTTCGAAAAGCTTGTGGTTGAGAGTTTGGATTTTCATTTTCAAAAAGAAAACAAAATTGGTTGTTCTTGACTTATTTGTGATTCTGCATCAATTGGTCCTTAGCTTACATCTAGCTAAGTAAAACATCCTTAAAAAAGACTTTTAGTAGGCTTTGACTTCAAGTAGGTTTTTATAATTTGTAGATCTCAAAGTTAGTCATTTCATTAGTTTTGAGTGTTTTTAAAAAAATAGATATATAAATTTCTTTTGAAAGCAAAAAGTTTGTTTTTGTAGTGATTGAGTGCTTTGAAATGAAAAAGGGAAATTTTTGTGAAATAACTAGTTGTCTCGTTTTGAGTGCTTTGGAAAAGAAAAGCTCTTCTTTTAATTTGTTTAGTTGAGAAAGATTTGTGTTTACAAAGCATTTGCATTCTCAAACTCTTTCTTAGTTTAGAAGTTCATCGAAGAGAAAAAGATTGTTTAGATCATCTTAGGTGCATTTTTAGTGATTTTGAGTCGAGTCTTCACACCACGAGTTTCATCTCCGCACCTTTGGACTTAAACAAAAACCACTAAAATTAACACTTAAAGTAAAATTCACCTAGTAACATTTTTATTTCTAGGGCTCTGATCCACTAACTTAGCTTAGGCTAGTGTCTTTGAGTAGGAGAGTAATTAACTCTCCAAGACAGTAAAAACAAACAAGTAGCTGTATCTTGTGGTAGGGAAGAAATCCAATTATTGCATCTATGCTCTGGGAAAGCTCTTCTTAAAGGAGAAGCATGAGATCGTGTCTGAATCAGTGTGGGAATCAATCCTTCCTCATTGGGAACGACGCCAGATATTCACGTATTAAAAACGGTAAACCTCGGATTAACCATTGTTGAGCAGCCTGGGGTCACTTGTTGGTAAACCTTGGATTATGTCAAGGAGCCTTCAAGGGGATTGAGCTTGCTACTCTGCCCTTTCGTGCGTATCGGATCGTAGACTGTTCCCCAGGTGTATTTGTCTCAGTTGGTAACCTTAGTGGCCATATTCTTTAGGACTCTTCCTAAGGTGACAGTGGTGGGAAGATCTCACTGTACTTGGAGCAAACGTCGGCTAGACTCACTTGGATTTTCTGGGGGGTTCACTTCACTCGAGACGGTTAAGTGGAGGAACTTGTGCCAGTCTATTCATTAAGCAGGTTGTCGGGGTAACTGTTCCAACCGCCTTTTCTGTATTGAACTCTGCGACGTTGGATTTCATCACCAACTAGTGTTTTCGGTATGGAAAGTTGCTGTTTGTGTGTGTTTGATCTCCTAGATTCTTTAGGCGTGTGATTCAAATTTGTTTGGTTCTTTAGAGACTTTAGGTGCTTTTCATTGATATTTTACTTTGCTTGCGTGTGAAGTAGTTAAAAGTCTTTAACTGTGGCTGAATTACCAAGACAGTCCCGTAGACTTCGGGGCTAGTCTCCTAAGTTAGTAAACGTGGTTGAGTTACTAAGGAGGTCTCGTAGACTTCGGGGCCAACCTCCTGAGGAAGTACCGAGCCAACTTGAAGGCTTAAAAGTCCTCGTAACTCCTAGAGACAGTAGAGTTGGGTCACCTGAGGAAGGAGAATCTTCTTTGATAGTACATCCTGATTTTCAACCTTTAGTAGCAGAGTATAATCCGCAGTCAGTGTCTGTTTCCAAAATTGCTGGTAGCTTTTCATCTACTAGTGATATAGGTGAAGAACCTGAAATATCTGAGCCTGAAAGTGATTTTGCTGCTACTCCAACATCGGGGTTTGTTTCTCCAACTTTTAGTGGTCCTGGTTCACCTAGGGTAGAAAGAGTAATCACCCAAGATCTTCCTTCTAGACTTATTGCTATTGAAGAACTTGCTCCGAAAGAAGAAGTAGGCATCCCTATCCCTGAAAATCAACTTGTTATTGAACTAAGGGAGCGTGAATCAATTTTTTACAGTCCACCTAGGAGTAGTTCTTGGTATCTTTCTTTGACTAATTTTCTAGAAAACTCAGGGTTACGTTTTTCACCACCTCATGCTCCTTATCACCCAACACCTAGAGGTTTTTATACTCCCGTCAATATGGCAGGACAGTCATCCATGTTTACTCAATCGCCCGAATCCTTTTTGTACGGCGGTCCTTCTGTTCCCTCCGGGTATCAGTCACTTTCTGGTACTTTTTCGGGAGCATCTCCTCAACCCATTGAGCAAGGGTTATTAACTGGAAACAATGGTACTAAGCCTTTGAGCGTAGAAGACATTCTTATGATGTCAGGTTCTATTCCAAATCCTGAACCTCAAGGTGGCCAGTTACCGCCTGGGGGTCAGCCTCAATTAACGCCTGGGGGGCAACCTCAAGGACAGTACATACCTATGGGACAGTACATTCCTCAAGGTCAACCCCAGACTCAATATGTACCCCAAGATCAACCCCAGTATCAGTTTATACCTCAAGGTCAATCCCAGTATCAGTATGTGCCTCAAGGGTATCAACCCCAAGGTCAATACTCGAACCAAGGTTTCCAACCACCCCAAGATCAAATGTTTGTTCAAGGAACAGGAAATGTACCTTTCAATTATCAATCCTACCCTCAACCTGGTTATGGTCCTCAGTATTCTCAACCAATTATGGGTCAGTACCCCGGAATGAATATAGTGTGGGATCCATCGCAAACCCAACAGGTGTTGCAGCCAAGTGTACAATTGTCATCTCAAACTGGACAACCCTTAGTTTCTGGTACACCCCAGCAACCAGTCCAGTCTAACATTCAAACTTCTGTACCTTTGGTAGTTTCTCAGCCTGGGCCTAGTACACCTCGTACTCCGCCTCAAACGACTGCTACAAATGCCGCAACATCTGTTCAATCTACCCCACCTACTTCTGGAGTATCGACAACTCCGGTTTCTACTATTCCTGTATCTACTCCTCAGACATTTTTACCACCGTCTGGATCTACGTTTCAAACTTCGGTTCAGATGCCTGTAGGACAACTTGGTTTAAGTACGGTTGTCACAAGTCAACCACAATTCACCTATCAACTGTACCAGGGACAGTACCAATTCGGTCCTGCTGTCCAGCAGCCAGTCTATCAGTATCAACCGTGTCCTGGGTACACTTATCAACAACCTCAACAACCCCAGTACGGTTCGGTTAATCCTGGTTTTCCGGTAGGATACAATATCCCGAACGCCATTCCCATTCCTAGTTATCCTGGATATCTTCCTCCTGGGGCTGGTCTCATGACCCAGAGTTTTAGGGATCCTTATCGGCAGTTACCGTTTATCGCAACTTTGGACTTACCTGACTTCTCACGCCTAATGAACGATCCCATTAATTATCTTCCGTTTTGGCTGCCAATGCCGAATAAGTTGCCCAGTGACATTCCCAAGTTCGAAGGTAAATTAGGAGAGGACCCGTCGAACCATGTGATGGCTTACCACCTCTGGTGTGCGTCTAACTCCATTACAGATGATTCAATCCGTCTTAGACTTTTCCAGCGCACTCTAATTGGTCTCGTGGCCAAGTGGTACATTGAGTTACCGCGAGGCACTTTTTATAATTTTAGTTAGTTAGCTACCTCGTTTTTAACTCATTTTCAGTTGCCAGTCCAATATGACAATGGCACAGAATTGTTAACTTCGCTAAAACAATCGACATCCACTTACATTTCAGATCATATTCATGAGTGGAGACGTCGACGTCGTTTAGTGAAGGTATTTATTTCGGATCAAATCTTGGCTGAGTGGTTCGTAAAATCTTTGTTGCCAAAGATCACTGAAGATGTTGCTAAAGCCAGAGTTGTTACTGAGGAGCAAGTCATTGCTCAAGCACAGTACCTTAACTTGGTCTATACTCAGTCGGGTACGTTACACGAAAAAATCCCCGATCTTCCCAAGCAAAATCAAATCACAGCAGCTCCTTCGGGATCTCATGCCGCCGATGGTATGATTGGCACGGTTAACACTAAAAGTAAGAAGAAGTCTTCCAAGAATTCTTCTCCCATTATAACCTTGCCTGATTCCCCAACAAGAGATTCTTCTACAGAGATTTCCGCCGATATTCACGTTGTAGAGTCATCTACAGCCAAATCAAAATCCGGTGGGAAGAAGAAAGGAAAGAAGAAGAACAAAACGGAGAAAAGTTCAAAGGAGAAACCTGAAAAGGCGGAATCCAATGATGAAAAGCGCAAACCTCGTTATCCTTGTCTCATTTGTGACAATGAACATTTTACAAGAGACTGCCCTCATCGTGCAGAGGTTGCGAAAATTGTCAAGGGTTCCCAAACTCTTGCTGTTTTGAAGGATCCTTTTCCGGCTAAAGACAGTAAGATGATAGGTTCATCCTTGAGTGCCAATGAAGAACCCATACTGATGATGTCCCATGTTAGGATTGCGACTCGATCGCAAGATTATGGTAGTAAGAGTCCTGTTGATGGTAAAGAAGCAGAATCTTCTCATTCTAATCCATAAACCTCAGCTCCGGGTTCCGATCCACTACAGATCGAGAAACCTAATCCAGACTTGGTAATCAAACCAGCCGCCAAGGGTATACTTCGAAAGTCAGCTTTCAATCCACATGCGAGAGCAGCTCAGAATTATAACATTGTTGAGGATTTAGCTGTTTCACCCTCAGCAATGTCGGCTTTGGAAGTGCTGCAATCATGCCCAGCACAACGTAAATTACTTTTGTCGGCTATAGGAGCTGTTGATGTTCAGGACCCGAACCTAATAATTTTCGATCTAGAAAATAGTACACCGCGGTTGCCGCATCAAATGGCTTTCTAGATTCCATTGATAGTCAAAAACAGGCCTATTCATCGGACTGTATTGATGAGGGAGCCTCAACGTGTATTATGTCGATACAGTGTTGGAGATCGCTTGGTTCTCCTTTGCTAAATCAATCCCCGACAATTCTAAAGGCCTTTGATGGCCGTGGGTTTCATCCTTTTGGCATTCTACAGGATTTGCCTATAGGGGTTGAAGGAAAAACTGTTAGTCTAGATGTGGAGGTGGTTGATGCCCCTCTAGATTACAACCTTCTCTTGGGTCGAAGTAGGTCTTATGCTATGACAGCGGTCGTTTCATCGGTCTTTCGAGTAATAAAGTTTCCACACAATGGAAAGATCGTAACAATAGACCAGCTGGCTTACTTTTCATCCGACCCAGCCTCTCCGGAGAGTATTCAGCATGTTGGTAAAACGACTATCCCATATAAGGATGTTGGAGTGGGATTAGTTAAAGATGTCGGTTTACTGGGAACTTTTCCTTTTCCTCCAATCAACGCATCATCTTCATTTGCAACCATTCATATGATTACATCAGACACCATTATTTATGATGATCCTTGGATCGTCCCTTCTGAATCTGAGATAGACTCGTTTGGTAATGCCATGCCTTTGAGTCCATATGAAATTGCCTATGAAGCAGTGCAGTTTTTTGCCAACCCATGTTCAACCGAAAATGACTTAATGAATGTGGTCCGTGAGGAATCACTTTTCACATCAACCTCGGATTTAACTACGTTTTCTGAACTTGTTCACTCTGATGAGCAAATTCGTGAAATCCTATGTGTAGATGATTTACCATGGGAATATCTCCATCACAGATCTTCATTTTTACCTGAGGATGATCGTTTTGAAAATGATTTCTCATCAATTTTTACAACTGAATATGTCAAGGAACCTCAGAATCCAATGAAACATCCCGATTCAGAGTTAAATTTGGGAACCATCTCTCGAACTATTCCTATTGACATTTTGGTTAAGCCCGGAATTGTTGAGAACATTCATATAGGTGCCTCGTGTACAGATGAAGAAATTCAATTATATAAGGCCCTATTTCAAGAATTCTGCGACGTGTTTGCCTAGTCCTATGAGGAAATGCCAGGAATTGATCCCGCGATTGTTGTTCATGAAATCAAGACTTACCCGAACGCCAAACCCGTCCGGCAACGTTTGCGTCAGATTCACCCACGAAAAGCTGTTGCAATTAAAGCAGAAGTTGAAAAATTATTGAAAGCAGATTTCATTTATCCGATCCCGTTAACGGATTGGGTATCGAATATTGTTCCGGTTAACAAAAAGCAGGGAACAATAAGAATATGCATCAACTATAGGGACATTAATCGAGCTTGTCCAAAGGATAATTACCCAACTCCCTATATCGATCAAATCATTGAAGATTGTGCCGGCAGCGAAATATTCTCCTTTATGGACGGTTTTTCCGGATACAATCAAATCAACATTCTACCTGCCGATCAACCAAAAACGGCTTTCATTTGTCCATGGGGGACATTTTCTTATTGCAAATTACCTTTTGGGCTTAAGAATGTCGGAGCAACTTTTCAAAGGGCGATGTCTTATGCGTTTCATGACATCAAGCACATTGTGCAACCCTATCTCGATGACTTGCCTGCTCATTCATTACATCGAGCTGATCACCTCGTCCATTTACGAGCAATCTTTATGAGGTGTAGGAACTATCGGATTCAGTTGAACCCACACAAACATGTCTTCTGTATAGAAATGGGTTGATTGCTGGGGTTTATAGTTTCGAAAGCTGGCATTCGCGTTGATCCCTCAAAGGTCGAAGCTATCATCAAATTGCCTCCTCCTTCGAGTCTTCGCCAACTCCAAAGTTTGCAGGGGAAAGCAAACTTTTTACGATGATTCATTCCTAACTACACCAAGGTTACAAAGGGTTTTACCCGGTTTTTGAAGCAAAACACTCAATTCTATTGGGATTGGATAGCTCAGAAATCTTTTGATGCACTCAAACACGCGTTGACCCATGCACCGTTGTTGCATCCTCCCAACTACAACCAGGATTACTTCTTGTATCTCGCCGCCTCTCATTCGACCATTGGAATGGTCTTAGTTCAGGAAGATGAATTCGGAACGGAACATGTGATATATTACCTTAGTCAAACGTTAAATCCAACTGAGCTAAAATACTCACATGTGGAGAAATTGGCATTGGAAACCGTTCAAGCTGTCCAACGTTTTCGTCACTACATTCTACTACGTAAAACTACGGTAATTTCGGATTGCAACTCTATGATCTACATTTTGACCAAGAAATTGCTAGGGGGAAAGTACTCTAAATGGATCGTTATCCTGCAAGAGTTCAACTTGGAATTTGAGAAATCTAAGTCTAAGAAATCTTTAGTTTTTGCGGAGTTAATGTGTGACTTCTCGCGTGCTGACACGGAAACTGTGGCGGAAGAGCCCATTGTGGACGAATCCTTGTTTATAATCAGCACTTTAGATCCGTGGTATGGGGATATCATCGTTTATCTCCAGACCCAATCCTTTCGGCCAGAAATTTCAAGGTCAGAACGTCGAAAAATTCGATTCTAGTCCCAACAATTCAGGATTATTGGAGATACTCTTTATCGCCGTGGGGCGGATTTTGTTTTTCGATGTTGCTTAACTCACGAAGAAGCTGAAAGGGTTCTAAATGACTGTCACTCTGGTGCATGTGGCAGTCATATGTCTGGGTTTGCTACAGCCCAAAAGATATTGCGCGTTGGCTACTTCTAGCCGTCTTTATTTAAAGATTGTATTACGGCAGTCCGAAAATGCCACAACTGCCAGATTTTTTATCGTAAAATGCGTGCTCCACCTGCTCCTCTCCACCCTATAATTTCCGTTGGTCCTTTTGCCAAATGGGGTATCGATTTTATTACATGTAACCCTCACTCGGTGGGGGGGCATGCGTATATCATCCTTGCGGTAGATTATTTTACTAAGTGGGCCGAGGCGATGCCTACATTTGAGGCAGACGGCAAGACAGCTGCAATTTTTGTGTTCAATCATATAATTGCTAGGTTTGGTGTCCCGCAAGCGATAATCACTGATCATGGGCGCCATTTTCGAAACGTTATGATGACAGAACTTACAGGCCAGCTTGGTTTACGTCATGATAGTTCAACCCCTTATTATCCACAAGCGAATCGTCTGGTTGAATCCATCAACAAAGTTTTAGTTATCATGATCTGACGAATAATTGGGATTCATCAGTCGAATTGGCACAACATGCTATTTTCAGCGCTTTGGGCATACCGAACTTCAGTAAAAACATCAACAGGGTTCACTCCTTTCCAACTAGTCTATGGTTTGGAAGCCGTGTTACTCATTGAATGTGAAATCCCGTCACTGCAAATGGCCATCGAGTTACTTCCAGCCACTTCCAAAGAGGTAAAGCGTTTGTTATACTTGGCTCAATTAGATGAGAATCGACGTGATGCTGCATTGGCAATCGAGACTCACGCAAAACGAATGAAAGCTCAGTATGATCGAAATGTGACCCCTCAAAATTTTTCGGAAGGAGATCTAGTCTTAGTTTATGATCAAGCTAATGATAAATTAGGCACTGGAAAATTCGTTCCTATGTGGCATGGTCCCTATGTTGTCAAGCGAAAGCTAGCCAAAGGGGCTTATGAATTGGTAGACTTTGATGGGGACTCTTTGGGTAAACCCAGAAATGACCTTTACTTGAAGAGGTATTATGCTTAAAAGAATGGGTATGGAGATTTAGTTAGGATAGTTTTTTCTTTCTAGCTGGTGTGTTTTAGTTTAAACAGTGTGCTTAGCTTAGAGAGTATTTTTTTCGTCATTATTCTTGCTCATCTTGGTTTTACTCTTGATATTGCAGATGTCGATGCCTCTCTAAACATACATTGGTTTCGCTGATGGTGTTTGTCGTAATACACGGAACATCTCTTCCGCAGCTTGGGTTATCGATTCTCCCTCTGACGAGTTAGTATCTATGGATGGGGTAAGCCTCAGTCAAACAACGAACAACATTGCCGAGTATAGTGCAGTGATTGAGTTATTGTCTGAATCTGTTTCATTTGGGATTCGGAGTTTGATAGTGAGGTTAGATTCTGAACTCGTTGTATTACAGCTCAATAGAGTGTATGCCATTAGAAATCCAGTGTTATTAAGATTATTTTTGAGAGTGCGTCTCTTGGAACGTGAATTTGATTATATTGAATATCTGCATATTCCAAGGTCTTTAAATACATTAGGAGATGCAATTGCTTCTAGAATGTTAAATAGACATTTGCAATAATCATACATGTAAATTTAAAACCATTCCATAACATGATTTACAAGATAAGCCGGTAATAGTGATATATATATATAGGAGTGTGTCAAAAAATACATCGTCCTCGATCATAGGTTGAAAAACACCTTATGATCGGCAAAAATGATAAGTACAAAAAACAAAAATGTCATATGTGCCCACAATAGGCGATCATCCTATCACTGGTGATGATCTCTATAAGAAACCACTACACGGGCCACCTTGCAAAGGAACCTCTTAAAAGGTCCCGGGACTCCAATCACATAGCGCTGAAGTCGACGAGGAATGTCGTCTATAGTGGTATCAGGAATATCTCCTGTCAAGCGCTCGAGATGACCCTCCAACTCGGCCAAAACCTCTGTTGATTCGCCCTGTCGGGCTGGCGCAGGTGAAACTGGTTGCCTCCTCTCATAAGGCCGGAGAGCGGCTGGTCGCTGTGGACCCACATCTGCATTTGAAATTTTTACTATCAGTTTTGAGACGATGAAAAAATAACAAAAAATTAAAATAGAAAAATGTTGAAAAGGATTTTACCTGACTCGTCCCACTGCTCTCCTAGTGGAAGAACCATGTCTGGGTCACCACGAAAATCTATCCCAGTGTAAGGGAAGTCTTGAATAGAAAAGACCTGGTTTTCCAGCCATTGGAAATACTCAGGTTTGAATCGAGCAACCTCTGTCCTCTCGTCCGAGTGACGGGCCATGACTGCGACCCATCACATCAGTTTGGGCTCTCGAGGAAGCCCAGCTCCAACAGTAAGGTGCTGTGGGATCAGCATAGGAACCCTCTCTAGGCCAAAACTCACGACTAAAGCCCCATAACCAAAGGTCTTTAGTCGTCCGTTCTTGGCCATGGTCAGTTGGCCTTTCACATTGGCCAACACGGCATCGCACCAGTTGAAGATGGTGCCTCGAAAGCAGTCAATTGCCATAGGCATCTGGGATCCGGTGGCAATATGTAATGCGGTAGCTTCGCAAAGTCTGGTGACAGTGAATGCAATCACCATGAGCTCAGGGCGGGATATCGTCTTTATGTCTATCCCTTTGTCTCTAGCCTGGCTGTTGCAGTACTCTAGCCGGAGGCTATCGACAGACTGGCCACCTGGCCTAGTCCCATGCAGAGTCAAGTCTTCGCCTCTCTTAGGCAAACCAGTCAAGAAATATATGTCCGCCAGCTCAATTTCGAGCTGGTGGCCGCCGATGAAAAAGCACTGGTCCTGTATGCTCCATCTGTCAACCAGCCACTGTAAGAAATCCACCTGAGCCCTCATCCCAGGAATGGCCCAAAATTTGTACAATCCGCACGCCCTCAAAGCATCAAGTGAAGGCTGATGATTCCATGTGGCAGTATCCACGTCCTCATGCTCTCGTTCACGCCAATCTAGCATGATGTACTCTCTGCATCAAGTATAAAGACAAATTAAAATGCTAGAAAATATTTTGTGTGGTCCATTTTTGAGAATTTTTGGGTACAAAACCCTTGCGGTGGGGACCGCAGCCTACAGGTTAGACACAGTGCGTGGGACCGCACTTTGTCTACACGGAAGGTGTGGACCCCGAGCTTTTTCCCAATGGAGAAAAAGTCGGGGTCCGCAGGCCCGCAATGGTAAATCTGCGGGCCCCCGCGCGCGGGTTTTGTGCCTAAAAACCCTCCCAAAAATGAAATAAAAGACTAAAACAAAAAATTAAATGGTTAAAAATGAAGAGTGGGATGATGTGAATTACCTAGAGAAGACAGCGTTCGATTCCGACGGTTGGATTTTTCGAAATCTTCACGGGAAGTTTTCTGAGCAAAAGCACTATTTTCTCACCCAAACTCAAACGGTAAAAATGAATTGACAAAGGCCCTTCTTATAAGTTTTTTGAGTAAATAAATTGCAAATTTGTTTATGTTTCACTTTGAAAAGGTAGTTTGCGACATTTTTATCCATTTCAAACAGGTATGAGTAATGTTTGTGTTTTTGTGCAGAATAAAGGATTATTCAGGCGAAATCTATCATTTTCGACGAAAAAACATGTAGAGTCATCTTTAAGCTCTTTTTAGACTCCTTAAAGATGAAAGGATCGCCGAGTGTTTCTTTTGAACTTGTTAAAACAGAATTAAAAGACGGTCCACTTACAGCTCTTTTCCGACCGTAAAAACATGAAAAGATCGCCGGATTTTTGTCGTTTCAAATTCGATATCGGTCATAAAACGACGTGTCATTGATCGCTTTTTTACTTTTTCGGGTCAAGGGCACTAATGACGAAAATTTACTCCTTGGTCGTAAAAGATCAAGCCGTTCTCTCAAGTATTATTTTATACTTTTTCGGGCTTGGGAGACACAAATTTACGAAAAAGGTCAACCCTAGAGTCTTCTTAAATTTTTTCAGACTCTCTAAAATTGAAAAACACCGAGTTTCTCCTATACTGGACTCATTAATATTTCACAATAAAGGACCTATTCAATTAAAAACAGGAACGAAGCACTCCTTCTTAGGGTTCGAATTTAAAGTAAGTTGGACTCATCCGAAGGATGAGCTTATAATCAAGCAAATGTTATCCTCCTCAAGCTTGTCAAAAATAAAGAGGTACTTGCGAGAAATGGTGGGAGAAAAGAGAGAAAAATGAGCCTGTTTGTCATACTTTGTAACCACTCTTGAACATGACACTTTCATTCACCTGGGTTGGGAAATCATTTGCCTAACAGTTGATCAAACCACATTGAAAGTATTCAGCCGGTTTCTGGGTATTAACTTTGGGTCAATTGTCACCAAGCCATCTGTCATGTCGTTATGTGTTCAAGAGGTCACTGCCAATATGTCATTCATCTGCAAAATATCTGTCATCCATCTTGACCATCCCTGAGTCAGTCCTTGCAACTAAATTTCTTCAACTTGATCTATGATTTTGTGTTGTGGGCTTGCCTACGACGGATCGCTTTCTATCGACATCAGCTCATTATCTAGAAAGATGATCTAGAAATTGTCAGTACCTTGAGATCTGCATGCCTCAATGGCAGGTTTCTCGCCTTTGACGACAATTTACATCATTGACTTTCGATCAAAGGATACTGTGACCTGTTCAACATCAACACATTTTTCGCATCTCATGGATTGTACTGGGTACTTTGAGAGCCATTGACATCACTGGTGGTTTCTCTCACACTTGTTAACAGTTTACATCATTGACTGGTAATCAAGTGGTTTCTACCATGTTCAACATCAACACATTCATTCGCATGGATAGAATCGTACTGTTTCGGGAAGTAGAAATGAAGACCCTGGATCTAGTTTCCACAATCCAGGCTGTGAGGAATTTTGTATTCATTATATAAAGGACTATTCATAAATAGATGGTTGCGTCCATACTGTGTCCACATGAGTCTATACTTGTGATGTTTTACAAGATCATTCCTGTATCAGAGCAATAGTTAGTTTTTCTAGTCAGTTTTGATCTGAGCATGGGAATGCCTACCTCAGCGATGATATGATCTCATATATATATCTTGCATTGAATGTTTTTACAGGTTCCGACCGGGCTCTCCACAAGATGATCCTCGAAATGATAAAGTACTTCACTCTTCCTAAATGATAAGAAATCCTCATCTACCATAGACTTCACACTTTAGGGGGCAATCTGTTACACAAAAATATCGTCACCACAATTATTTGCAGTCAGTATGGGTCTATCATCACTTGTATTGTCCTCCTAAGCAAGTCTAAGACCTCAGTTCTTCAAATCAAGCTTTGGAAATGAGAGAAAGACATTAAAAATCAATGTAACTCTGGTTCCGCACTTTCTCTCATGGTCACCTGCGGTCCCGCACCTTCTGTGTACAAAAACTGCGGACCTGCCCGCTCTGTCCCTAACGGTGTAGGTGCAGACCCCTGTGAAAGTCAAAAGGCGCAAGTTTTATCTTAAAAAACTCACTTTGGGTTAATTCTAGAGGTTTCTAGAAGGAATTTTGACATGGATTGTTCGCTCTGAGGTGGTTCATGCATCCCAAAAGAGAAGGAGCTAATCCCTTGATGAGAGGAGCTATCCCTTTGAAGGAGGGCTTTATCCCTTTGAAGGAGGACCTAGTAACCTCCCTCCATTGCACTATAAATACAGCCATTGGGCTGGTTGCAGGGGAGGTTAGAAGCTGAACATTTTTTAGGGTAAATGCTGGTGAAATCAAGACTTCCTAGTTGAGCTTAAGAGGAGAGATCACACATCTTTTTGGCTTCATTGGAGAGTGAGTGAAACTTGTCAAAGTAGAGGAGACTTCTTGCTGGACCTTGGGAGGAGCTTGTACAGCATCAAGGCAAAGGTTGTAAAGTTCTTCTTCTTTTGAATTAATACAATCGAACTCATTTTTCTTAACAAGTATCTTATGTTATTTGTTTCATGAACTCCTTGACTTTCATGTTAAATATGTTTTATGCAATTGGATTTTCAGGTGCTATTTAATTTGTTTGCCTTGTTTGTGTTTGCAGATTTGCGAAAAGGAGCTCATTTGGATCGAAGGAGCCAGGGCATCCACAAGCTAGCGTTGGACCTAAGGTAGGCCCTAAAAACACTTGATTGCTATTGTTTATCAAAGCATATTTAGAGAAAGATAGTGTCTGGTTGGTTTGCTTGTCATTAGGTCTTCTTTAGATTCTAGGAAGGTCTATCTTGTCCGTAAGATCGACTTATTCCGCGTGACAAGGACAATGACAAATTTTTTGTATTAAGTTTCCTTTGTGACACTTTGATGCATATTTAGAAGTCATTGTTGAAGCATCTTGTTCAAGGTCATTGTTTGAAGACATCTTGAGAAATACACCATTGTCTTGAAGAACCCTTGAAATAATTTATTGAAGACTCCCTTTAACATACTTTGGAAAAATACAGTTTGGACCTTCTTGAAGGAATTTGTTGAAGATATATTGGAGACATTTGGAAGACTAGGTGCAAAAATTAGACAACTTATTGAAGACACCTTGAGGCATTATTGAAGACATATGAAGACACTTATAGAAGTTTATCTTGTAGATAATATTAGAAACCAAAATGCATTGAAGCCATCATGATGTAACCTTCAAGATTTTGTTTTGGGTAACATGAAGAGTTGTGGTGACACCTTTTGAGAAGACAAGTTGTCATTGATGAGCTAAGTGTTTTGGAGATTGTTTGAAGGCACTATTTAAGATAAATATTTTTTCAGGTCTTGCTGCAAATAATATTGGGAGTCTTGAAGAACTACTAAACTTATCTTGAAGAATTGAAGCGTAAGGTTGGAGCCCTACAAGATAGGAGTCCTCAAGAAGACCAGGTTGGAGACTATACTAAAGATAGGGTTGGAGCCCTAGAGGTTGGAGCCTCATAGAGACAAGGTTGGTGCCTTGGGAAGATAGGGTTGGAGCCTCGTGAAGTCCAAGTCGGTGCTTGGAAAAGTACAGGTTGGAGCCTGGTGGATTGGAGATTTGTGTCTTCATCTAGGGTTGGAGCCCTACACTATATTGTACTTGATTCATTATAAAGAGGATTGGAGTCCTCTCCATTGGTTAATAAAATTATTATTCTATCATTGTTCATTTTTTGTTTTAATTATAAGTGATCTTAATTCATAAAAATAAATATTGATTCATTCCCACCTCTCATTATTTCCAACAAAGTATGTAACATGAAGGGTAAGGATCATCACATCAATCGCCTTTGTTTAGTCCTATTACCACAAAATTTAGTACGTTGGTGCTAGGTCACACTAGATCCCAAACAACAAAGGGATCCACCACCACTGTCACCTTAGTAATGAATTCCCCTGTTGTTTTGTGGGTAGATGTTATCCCCATAACTATGTCAGGACTCAAGCATGAAGCCATCGCAATGCCTTAGAGGAATGTGTAGTAAATGTAAAGAGTAGGCTTTCAAGAACTACCTACAACTTGGGGAAATTTTACTATCTTTATGTTGAACAAAAGATGTAACATTACTGTTGTTCCATCGACAACTCATGATATATACTAGCTAGATACAATATAAATACATGAGTTATACGGGTGCTCTGAGGCTTACAAATACATTTTTCTTCTTTCTGTTGAAAATTTTGAGGTAAGTACAAGATAATACTCAACAACAGCTCAATGGTTAATGATATCAATCCTTTTTTTATAGCGTTACAGATGAAATTTGTATACCACAACATATAATATTTTGCATACTTGAGCATTATCTCGCTGCCTTTGCAAATTGAAATGATCACATGGATATTATTCCTTCCTGTTGTTATTTCTAAGAAATGACATACATAACCCATTTATGCATATCTGTGTGGTTTAGTGATCACTTCATCTTATTTATGTCTCGGTCGAAGTAATGAAGATTCCAAGGCATGGATATCCCAACAAAATCCAATAAAGACAATATTGGGATTTAAAGAAGCTAGGAAGCATATGCTAATATTAGATAACCTAGTCAGTGATATTTTTGAAATGGTGATCAATAATCGAGAGAAAATGCTCTTGCACCACACCCTAAATTTGATCAATGATTTACCCATTACTTAGTTACAAAATCAGTGTATATTTTTGGCAATGTGATGGTTACCAAAAATAGTTATTTTCATTCCTATAGTGAAACTATTGATTCACTCTTCTTTTAGCTTTTATGGACAATTTTTGGCCACCCAACCATAATGATATCCTATAGGGATCCTAGTTTTCTCAACAAATTCTGGCATGCTCATGGAAGTAGTCTGGAAAAAAAATCAATATTGAATTCGTTCCACATTGAGACTGATGGTCAAACCGAGGTGGTGTTGAATTCTTTTCCTTGTTTCTATACTCAAATACTAGGTCATAGGTCCAATACTTCCACCTTTAATTAAAATAAATTTACTCCTTTTCTTTTATTGATAATCCACCAGCGAAAGTCTCATGGAGAACAACGATGGCTTCAAATCCCTCGAGCCATTCTCTAAGCCACATCCTTGCAAGGGATTTCACTTGTAATCTCCAAAATTTTGTTGCAGCAAGGATCCCTCAAAATAAGTAGCGATTGGCAACTGTTTGACTCCAAATGAGTGATAATTTGTTCTTCTAAAGACCTATATTTTTCCAATTTTTCTTCAATTTCCTCCACCAACTTTGGTACATTGGATCCATCCAAAGTTGTCTTCTCCCTATTTTTCTACTTTGTCGATATAGATTGGGAGAAGGATGAAGAAGATTGCACCTCCACTCTTGGATGCTACTCACCATGTTTCTATTCCCGAAAGCCTTTGTTTACTTTATGATATTCTTTCTATCCTTTCCTTCTTAATCCTATATGCATCATGCATATTCATGGTGTTAAAGTCAAATGTGATAATAGAAATGTAGGAAATGCAGTGAGGCCCAATCCTCTCCCTATCATTGCATTCAAAAAATTACTTACATTGTTGCAGATAATTTGATAAGACCCTATGAGCTCCTCTTGAACTTCATCTGCAGCCACTGTGATTAAGCCCACAGGAAAACACTATTTTTTTGCATTTTGGAGCTCACTACTTAAGTGACTATTAGTATACAAGCTAGTAAAGGTTTCTGCTGTATGTTGTTTAACAAGAAAAGATGATTGAACCTTCAATTTCTTCGTCAATACATGTTGAATAAATACTGGATTTACCACACTTTAGATTTTTGCACTGCTCTCAACAACCATAAGGGATGAAGGTAATACCCCAGTTGTATCAACAATCTAAGAACCTGATGTGCAAGGCTAAATACTTTTACAAAGATCTGAAATTACTGAAGATAGTCCACCTGATATGTTAGCCAAAGAAAACGTTGCATTTTCTTGAAATGCTTGTGCAAATTCACCTTGCGTCAACTCTTTTGAACAAGAAATTGTTGTGTTTATCAAACTTGAAATACCATTAGCATTTAGAATATCATGTCTTGCATCCTTCAACTTTGAAAAAGAGTTTTGAATGCACCAGCAACCTCTATTCAAATTGATATTTCATTCCAAGTTGGAAAATCTTAAGAAGTTGTTTAGTAGCTCCATTATGCAAAACTTGGGAGCAAATGAACTCTTCTACCAACATCATACTAGTAAGGAGAAAACATGCATTTTCTTGAGCAATATAATGCCATTTGTTAGTAATTTTACTAGGATATCCACACCTCCTACTCCTATTGTTTTTAGCCAAAACCCCTTTGTATTGCAAAGAAGATTCTTCAATGCTCCTATAAGAAGGTCATTCATGGAATTCCTAACCTTGATGCCTAGTGTTGTGGCCACCAACAACCCCCCTCTTTGTTTAGTATTAGCAATAACACTAAGCAAATGGGGACCCTTAATAAAAAATCCAAAAAACATTTTTTATAAAAACTTTTGTATTTAACTCCTTAAAACTATATCGCATCGCGAGAAGAGAATAAAGCATTTCCTTATGAGCATAATAAACTGCAAAGAGGCGACGCGAAATTCATCGCATCGCGTACATTATGAAGCGCTCTTAAATGAAAATCTTAAGAAATCTCCGACGGCCGATGTGCGACGTCGCATATCGCAATATCGCATAAGCAACACCCAATGATTTAACGACTCGTCGCGATCTGCGATCTGCGATAAACGCGATCTGAAATCTGCGATAAACGCGATCTGCGATAATCTAATCTGAAAAAGTTGCGATGACACATCTAGGTAATGCGATGACGCGATGCTGCTATCACCCATCGCAAATTTCCTCGGCTCAACATTCAAGAAAAGCTGTCTATAAACCAAAATTGGGCGCGCGCCTTAAAAGAAATTAATGAATGTACGCCAAAGTATTCAAGAAGGACAGTTTTGTGTTTTTCGAAGAGTCAGTTCACGATGAGTGTCATGATTTTATACATTCATAGAGGTCAGAGCTTTCGTATCAGTATTGATTATCATTACTCTTTTGCGTGAACTGCAGGAACGAAAAACAGGAAACAATATGAAGCAATGAGCAGGAAACATCTAAGGAAAAGGGGAAAGCGTCAATACTCGGAGAATAGAGAAGAGATGCCTTCATAAACGGATGCCGCATGCAACAGAACCATAGATTCCAGAGTATCACTCAACAGATGTTGATGTCAATAGGTGATTCAACATTCAGGGTCAGAAAGCTCACAAAAGCAGCATGTTTACGAAAAATCCTGAAACTTCTACCCAGTGAAGGAAAAAGCGCTAAAGGTGGAAAATGCACCAGAAAAGCCCGGAACAAAGCATCGCTAAGAAAATTGTTCAGAAAGCAAAGTCCCTAACTTGCTTAGTCATTCGCAAGGCCGGAAACCGAAATAGCAAAAGCAGAAGCAGTTTGAGAGAAATTTGGGTTATTACCAAGTATACACGTAGTAAATCCACCCAGCCAAAGGAAGATTCTCAAAAATATCTTCTAGTTTACTAGAAAGTGGTGCCAGCGCTTGCCATTTCTATTTTCATAGCTCAAATAAAAGAAGACGACCATCCGACTCTTCCCAAGTGAATGTTGCATGCTGGCAGCACTGAGGGGCAAATACAGAAATAGTCAGGAATTAGATTCAATTTTTAGAAATAGTTTTTCTTAAGAAAAAGGGCGGTCATTTAAACCGTATCCGAAATTTATGTAATTAAGTTATTTTAGTTAGCAGTATTTAAACCCTTCTCATGCATTTGGAGAAGGGTCCAGAAATTTGTCAAAAACTTGTCCTCAGAACATGCACTTTTGCACCCTCGAGGGGGTTTTGATGAATGGATGGATCAAGATTTATTAATGTTTGCATTTGATATCTGCTACTGATGTTGCACTTCTGTACTCTTAGTAGATGTTGGAGCAAGGAGAGATAGATCATTGTTGCTTGAAGCTTATGAGTAGAACCAGTCATAAATGGTACTTTTATCTCTTGGCCATTTCTGCTTATATTCCTAAAATGATATATAGTCTGTAGTTGTTTATATGTTATTGTATGAATGTGTGAGTTACCATTTGGCACTTTTGTACAGTGGAGTCATTTATTTATGTCTGATATATGAATAACTTATTATGCGATATGCTGTTCACAACTGTTTTGCCTAACCTTTTATGCAAAGTGGGTCATCTTGAATTGATTTCCATTCTTATGATAGCTGAATGATCTTTATTACCAGTTATTGTCTGAAATCTTTTTAGATCGCATAATAGAAGAAATACACCCCGGGTTAGCATAGATTAGATGTGCTGTTTCTCATTAGATTACAATAGCATAGAGTTAGTTTAAAAGTTTGAATTAGATTAGCTTTAAGTATTCTTAGATCAGCAAACATCCAACTCTACACACACACACACACACCCTTAGATTGGGAAATTGGTCCCATTATCCCCAGTCGGATCCGCTATACCAAACGGATAAGGAGCTGCCAACCAAGGTCCGGACCGGGTGGGTATCCCCCTTGTTGTCGACCCGATTTTCGGGGCTTCAACACCTAGTCAGAGCCACTCCTAGACCAATGGGAACAACTCCTTCAGTTGAAAAAAAACAATTGAACCAACATTATCTTTGACAACACTTTACGAGACTACAAACATTGCATTTTCTACAACCAATTGATATTCTATTGAACCAAACTCGAGGAAGAATGAATCGATCTTTGAACACCATCATGTCATGCAGTCAAGGGGACTTCAACATTGGGGAGGTGGGTAAAATTTAAATTTATTATAGTAGTACTCTTCTAGTTGGAATGTTTGCAATGGCCAACAAGGTCACAATTTTAATATTCATTCCATGTCCAAGCCGATTCAGGGGAAAGCCTTCTACTTCCACATTTGTAAAACACTCTATTATCAACAAACATCATAGCTTCTATTGTTACAAAAAAAAGTGTCATTTACTAGAAAATAAAATCAAAATATATACTACTTCATCTCAATCTAAAACCAAAAGTTTGTTACAGGTATCTTCAAGGGATATAGTGTTGGGAACCAAAACATTTGTCACAATGATCTATTGAAAAAAAAAAACTATTGGGATCTAAGACAAAGTGCCTAGAAAAATAGTCAAATGGGAGTGTCATATAGAACTTAAAGAACAAAAATGTTTAAAAAAAATTGATTGCATTTGTACATTTAAAAAAACCTCCCAATGTTCTTTTTTTCTATTTTATGCTTTTTTTGGAGGGCATTTCAACTTTCAAGCTTTATTTGTCACCTATTATATCTAGGTTTATTAGAACTGACATTGGTAGAAAAAGAGAAAAAGGTTAAAATTTCTTGGATTCGACTAAAAGGGTATGGTGTCAACTCCAGGGCACTCAAATTGTCATATTTTTAGCCAGTGTCATTTTTCCAACATGTAGATTTGACTAAAAGGACATGGTTTCAACTACAGGGCACTCAGATTGTCATATTTTCAGCCAAGTCTCATTTTTCTAGTTAGTCTAAGTTTATGCATTGATAAAATTTCAAATCAAACGAGTTAATTGGATTTAATTTCCATTGACAATTCTTTGAAATAAAAAGAAGCAATGTTCGATACTTTTGTTGTTATCTATGTAATAGTGGGAAAGAAAACTAAAGCATGCACTGCTGAAATCCATTGAGAAGAGCTCGAAAATGCTTTAAATTCAATCTAGCTAAGACAATAAACATAATAAGAAAGCTAAAGAAAAAAAAAGTACTTGTGTTTCACATGAACTGGAAAAGAGTCCAAAAAATTTTCAAATCGACTAATCCTCTGGAATGAAACTGAAATGCTTTAGAACCGAAAACCAAAAAATTTCCATCCTGTGTTCCTTGTTGGGTGAAATGGCTAGGTTCGGGATTTGGTAGTTGTTTTTATCCTTGCGGCACTTTGTATCTTTTTTGCAATTTTGTTTTTTGAATTTTTTGTGGCTTTTTTCTTGGTTCTTTTGGGTGGGCAGGTGATATTTAAATTTTTGGCGGTGTTTTTTGGGGGAGGGGTGATAAGATAGAGTTATTGTTTAGCTCTAGTTTGATGTTTTGGAATCTGTCTTATTTTTAATGTTGGTATGATTTCTTACTATTAAACTTTGATTTTTTTGGATAAAAAAGAGGTATGGGTTATTTCCTCGTGAGAAAACTAGTGGTTGGCATAATGGGAAGTTGTCTTTTTTACTCAAGTTCAAATTTTAGGGGCATCTTTGACCCATTTTGATGAGATTCAAGAAGTTGATTTAAATGCATTATTCTTTGTAAAAATTTGTTGTTGGTTATAATTGATTTTCTTTGTGTTTGTAGTAATATTTTAAGCAATGGAATTGTAGCTTAATGGTGGGAAAGTCATTATTTCTTTCCATTACTTTTGAATTTTTGGATTAACCAACATAGAAAAATTGGTATGAATTTTATTTGCGCATTCATCCATTTTCATTGATGGGACTATCAATTTGGGAGAATGATTGGCATCATATTTCTTTGGTGTTATTTTGAGTGAATCTATGAAAAATGCATAAATAAAGGTGGGTTAATGTCAATATGGTAATTATGTTTAATTTTGAAAATAAAATTGGTGATCCCAACATTCTTGTGGTTGTATTGTTCCCACTTGTCAAAGGGAGGTCTCCAATGGCCTCTTATCTAATGTGAGGTTGTCCTCTCCCTATGAAAACATTGTAAGCCATAATGGACATAGCGGTGTGGGTTTTGGACCATGTATATGTGCATGCAAATTTTGATATATTGGAATGGGTTAATAAGTGGTTAAACTTTACTTTTTCCAATGAGTTTCTTCTTATTCTTCTTCTTGTTTTTCTCTTTTTTACAATAAGGCAAATTTCCACCTTAATCCACTCATTTTTTGCAAAATCTCAGTGATTTTAAGTCACCTTAAAGTGAGCCAAAAACCTTAAGGGAAACATTTTGTGGTCAACCTCTAGATAGCGTGATAGGGATGAGAACTAGTGTGCTTTCGAGATAATAAGAGGATGATAGTTTGGTACCCATGTGACCAACATATTCCACATGGTGATTGCTCGAGACTTGAGGTAAGCATGAGCATAAGACAATGCATGATGAAAAATAATGTCTAGGGTGATTGCAAGTTGGGTGATGGTGGTGGTGAATGTGGGTGTTCTACATGCATAATGTTTGTGACAAAAGCATATGAAATAAATTCTTTGTCGTCAAAAGCATGACATTCCATCACACATATTGAATGGAGGCTTGTAGTTTGTACCCTTTATCTATTTAGACGAGTTCGTTGAGAACCATTGCCATGCTCGGTTTTGTATTTGTATTTGTAAATTAATTCTACATAAAGTCCCCCTCTTTCTTTAGAGGCAGACATCCTAGTCCTTAGTGGCATGATTAAGCCTTTATATCAATCAAACTTCTTGACTGATTTTAATCTTTATTCAAAACACTAAAAAATCAATCATGAGGATTCATGTAATATAGTGTATGTTAATTCATTTAATAATAACAATTAACATTAGAAGTCATTTTTCTTTTTCTTTTTAGAGTTAGCCTTAACATACTAATTACTCATTAATTTGTAACATTTACTTTCAATCAATAACAATAACTTAAGGTAATTAGAATAGTTTTAACTTTAATATGGTAGTATAAGTTAACTAAGATTTTATTAATTGTTTACTTGGAATAATAATAATATTATTTAGTTAAAACTTTCATCTTATAGGTTACCATAGATTTCTTAGAATTAACTTTTAGCATACTAATTATTAATTAATATTTAATATTTAATAATAGCCTAATATAATTAGAATAATTATGGTAATGTAATTAACTAGATCTTAACAAATGTTTTTCTTAGAATAATAATAACATTATTAACATTCATTTTATAGTTTATCTTAGATATATTATAATCTCATAATAAACTAGATTAAATATTTAGGATTATTATTAGAACTATATTAGTGATATTTAGGAATATATTATAGTTTAAAGTATATAGTATAGTTAGTTAATTAGCATAATAACATAGGATATATTAGTTTAGATTTGACATATGAGATAAATAGGAGTACTTTAATACTTAACATAAAGACTTTAACAATAGTGTAACATTATCATAGTGTCATTTAGGATTAACAATTAATATTAACTTAATACTATAAAGTCAGTTAGGTTAGAATAGTTACGCTAATTGTAAGTCATAACTTAGTCGTGGCTTAGCTGAGCCCCAAATCAGCTTAAGGATCACTTTCTTGCCTAATCAGCAAGAGAGCTAATCTGATGTCTCTTCTCCATTGATGAATGAAAGTCATATTTTGAGTCATCGGAGATTGAGATAACGTAACTCGACCTAGTTAAACCAGTCAGAGCCACTACTCCAAATGGAAAAGGAGCTGCTTTAAGCTCCGGACCGGGTGGTTATCCCCCAATGTTGTTGCAACGGTTTTTGAGCCATCAACAGGTTCCAAATATGGGAAGCACTTGAGAATGAGAGATAAAATATGCCCTCGCTCTCAATGTGTATTAGCAAACTAAATCACTCTCGAGCCAAGTACTAGCAAAACAAGACCCAACTAGACAACAGATATTGAAGAAGGTGGAGTGAATACATTATTGCTTGATGCTTATAGGTAGAAAACAATATGTGTTAGCTCAAGAAGTCTGGGGTGTTGAAGTCATTGCTAATGAAGCAAGAGGCAAGAAACACTCCAAACAAGCCCATTCTAATACATTTAGATATAAAAGATCCTTTCCAAGTTTGTCCTATCTCACATTCTCGAAATGTTGTCTTTTATTATATTTTGGTTACCTGGAGGTTTCTTAATGTCATCAGGACAATCCAACTTTTTAGTTTTTATATCTCTTATAGCAAGCTTAGGCAAGGACTTCAAACATGTCAAACAATTAAAAGTTATTTTTGGAACTTTTGATGGCCAAGTTTCCCTAGTGGTAGGTTAGATGTAACAAAGCCTACATATGTATATTGTTGTATTGTGTTTATATAATATAAATTAGTCCTCTAGTTTACCAGAAATGGAAATGTTTCATGGTCAAAGTTCCCATTAATCAAGTGGAACAAAATTCCTATTGGATTATTAACTTACTCCACATTATTTTTGTCACATGCTCAATCACTGCCTCCAAGTGTCCATGTGCCTACCTTGAGGTGGTGAGTAAACATCTCACTTAGAATCCTAAAGGAGAACATGGGTGGGATTTGGGTTATCATAAATTTGTGCATTAGAGGTGTTATGCATGCTACATGTTTGATTTTTGTTGTTTGTAAGTGCCCCCATGGCTACCTTAAGGTATTAAACAAAACTTCCATTTGCATGTGGCCTTAGTAATGCACACACACTTTGTTGGAATGAATAGGGACTTCAACCAATACAATGACAATAAGAAAGGGGAAGGTTCAAATCCATTTTCACTATTAGTTTTATTTTGTCTTAAAATTAAAAAATCACAAGCCTGAATGAGAACATGGAAGGGGTATTTGAACCACATATATGTGTCCAAGTCATGTGATGTGTGCCACATGTTCAATAACTATGTTTCAAGATGGGATGCCCATGTCTACCTTGACGTGTTGAGTGAATATATATTTGAGAAACCTTAAGGATAACATGGGTAGGATTTGGTTGACAAATGAGTCCATGTGGGTGGCATGTCTTTGATCACTACCTTTAGGTGCCCCTATGGCTATGTTAGCATGTCAAATAAATCCCTCATGGAATAATTTGATCAATATTCTTGTTGTGATGTTGCTTCTACATTCATTTTGTTTTTCTTCTTTTATCTATGTACTTAGCTTTGTTTCTGTTGCTGACAGTGTATCTATTGGAGTTTCTTAGGCATTCCCACTATGTATTTACATTGGATGTATTCTTTTAGCCCCTTTGACTCAAATTATTTCTCAAATAACAATCACAGGATGTAAGGAAAGAATTCACTACATTTCCAATTCCACTACTCATGAGCAGGATAAAAAATAATCAAGGTACATTATATGTGCAAATATATATGATCTTGGATGTGAAATCTCGTATGTTAGGACATAAATTTTGATAAAATATAGCCCCAACTAAAATTTTGATAAAATTTTCTACCAAGGAAGCCCCACTGCTTTGTTGGATAATGGAAAAATTCAAGAAGACATTCATGTGTGAAGGCATCTTTGAAATTTTATGGATAGATTTTTCTAGTGAGTTTGTGTGAATGGTGGCATATGCTTGATGAAACCCCACATAACCATTGAGGAGACAAGAATAAGAAAAGTAAGTTGAATCTTAAATCCAATAACTTTGGAGCATTGTGATCACTTGGTTAATCAAGTAATAGAATTTTGGGGGGACTAGTCAATGGAAGGATATATTGTATTTAGTTTGTAGTAGAATTGTATTAGTTGTACATAAAAGCTAAGGAGAAATTTCAGAATGGGTTTTGAGAGAGATTGGTGAAAACAAACCCTAAAAGGATAAAAATTGTTTTAATGAAGGAAATTTTTTCCTACTAACCCAATGAGCATGGTGGTGTAAAACATTTCATTAAGGATGGGTTACAATGGGGTTGGAAAAGAAGAGAGCTATGTTGATTTTGAAGGTGTATTCCACATTGATAATTATTTTTTATCTTTTCAACTCTTATTAAAATTCATCATTCAATAATTACATAAAAATACATCAACCACATATCATATGAGACAATAAGAACTTAAAGAGACATATGCACAAGAACACAAGAGCTTTACCCTGAGAACATTGTTTTTTCCAATGACTTGGTTGGGTTCCCAAGTCGCAAAAAAAGTAAGGATATTTACGAGGGAATGATAGCTAGGGAGTACCAAGGTGTGTGATGGAATTCCAGGAAGTACTAACACATGATAGATAGTTCCAAGGAATCATGTGCATGATAGGATTTGTTAGGTGTTAGGGTGTGGTGTGAATGCATGCTAGGGAGTGTGGGGGCGAAGTGTCAGGGAAGCACAAGGGAGCACTAGTTTCAAATGAATGGAAATGAAGTGTCAGTGAGTTCCATGTGTGCTAAGGATGGAGTGACAAGGTATGCTAGGAAGTGCAAAGGCATGATAGAGTGCTATGGAATCATACCAAGATGTGTCATGTGCCAAGGTGTGCCAGGGAAAGACAAAGGAGAACTAGGTCAAAATGCATGGAAATGAATGAATAAGAGTTTGTGACGGGGAGTGTCTGCGAGTTCCACGTGTGTTAAGGAGGGAGTTACATGGTATGATAGGCAATGCAAGGTCATTCTAGAGTGCAAGGGTGGCATGCGTCCAAGATGTGCCAAGTGCAAGGGTATGCCAGCATATGTTAGGAAGTGTTAGAGAGTTCCAGGGAAACACAAGGGAGAACTAGGTCAAAATGTATGGAAATGAATGAATAAGAGCGTGTGAGAAGGAGTTTCAATGAGTTCTATGTGTGCTAAGCACGAAGTGACATGGTGTGATAGGCAGCGCTAAGTCAGTTTAGAGTGCCAGGATAACATGCGTCCAAGATGTGGCAGGTGCCAGGGTGTGCCAACATGTGGTAGGAAGTGTTAGGGAGCATCGGGGAAACACAAGGGAGAATTAGGTCAAGTTAATAAATGAAAATCAATGAATAATATTTTGTGACAAGAAGTGTTAGTGAGTTATAGGTGTGCTAAGGAGGGAGTGGCAAGGTATGCTAGGCAGTGTTAAGGCATGCTAAAGGCCAGGGCAACCTGCTAAGATGTGATAGATGCTAGGGTGTGGCAATGCATGCTAGGGAGTGTTATGGAGTGAAAGGGAAACACAAGGGAGCGCTAGCTTAACATGCATGGAAATGAGTGAATAAGAGTGTGTGACAAGGAGTGTCAATGAGTTCTAGGTGTGATAAGGAGGAAGTGAAAAGGTATTCTAGGTAGTGATAAGGAATGCTAGATTTCCAGGGCGACATGGCAATATGTCCTAGGTGCCAATGTGGGTCAAGGAGTGTTAGGGAGTGCCACAGAAACACAATGAAATACTAGTTCAAAATGCATGGAAATGAACAGATAAGAGTGTGTGATAGGGAGTGTCAGTGAGCTCCAACTGTGCTAAGGAGGGAGTGACAAGGTTATATGCCAGGTAGTGCTATGGCATGCTAGAGTGCCAAAGCATGTGAGGAAGTGATAGAGTGTGATAAGGAGTGCAAAAGCATGCCAATGAATGCATGGGATGCTAACACGTGTCACATAGTGCGAAGATATTGTTAAACATGCTAGGTGTTATGGCATGTCAAGATGTAAACTATGTTGCTTAGTTATTTTATGGCCACAGTTGGATGTGATCCTTGACTTGGTAGCCTGTTAAGTGGGATGAGATGATATTGGACATGAGTAGCTTAAGATGAGTTATAGGGAGTTCTTAGGTGAACAAGGAATAGTCTAGTTGTAGTAACTATAACTTGGTCAAGTTGTTGTAGTTGAGTTAAGCCTTGATTGGGTTCCCAAGTCTCAATAAACGTAACAGTAGTTGTATGGGTATCATAGCTAAGGAGTGTCAAGGCATGCCAAGTAATGAAAAGGCGTGCTAACACATGCCAAATAATGTCAATTCATGTTTAATAGTGTTTTGGTGTGCCAGGGCATCACAAGGGAGAACTAGGTCAAAATGTATGGAAATGAACAAATAAGAGTATGTGCTAAGGATTGTTAGTGAATTCCAGGGGTCCCAAGGATGAAGTGTGTTAGGAGAAGTTTAGAATAGTACTTGCAAGAGGAAAACCTATGGTTTCAATAAGGTGTGGACAAAGGAGTGTCATAGAAAGGGAGACTTTGGGTTAGGCCCAACATTGTTTTTCCAATGACTTGATTGCTTTCCGAAGTGGAAAAAAACTAAGGATATCTCCCAGGCAACACCACGAAGTACTAACACATGCTAGATAGTTCCAAGGAATTTTAGGCCTACCAAGATGTTCTTGGCACCAACACATGCTAGGTAGTGTTAGGGCCAAGCCCTAGGGAAACACAAGGGAGCACTAGTTTCAAATGCGTGGAAATGAATGAATAAGAGTGACAGGGAGTGTCAATGAGTACTCAGTGTGTTAGATTTCATGAAGTGCTAGGATGTGCTATGGAGTTCCAAAGCATGTCAAGGAATGTAGGAGATGCTAACACCTGGCACATAGTGCCAAGGGATTATCAGACATGCCAGGTGTTATGCCATGTCAAGATGTAAACTATGTTTCTTAGTTGTTTTATGACCACGAATGGATGCGAGCCTTGTCTTCGTAGCTTGTTAATTTGTATGAGTTGAGATTCAACATGAGTAGCCTAAGATGAGTTATAGGAAGTTATTAAGTGAAAAATGCATAGTCTATTTGTAGTAGCTATAACTTGGGTTCCTATGTTGCAAAAAACGTAAGGGTAGTTGCGAGGGCATGATAGATAAGGAGTGTTAGGGTGTGCTAAGGAATGAAAAGGCATGCTAACACATTCCAAATAGTGTGAATTCATGTTGCGAAGTGTTGGGGAGCGTCAGGGCATCACAATAGAGAACTAGCTCAAAATGTGTGGAAATGAGTGAATAAAAGTGTGTTCCAGGGAGTGTCGGTGAATTCTAGGTGTCCCAAGGACGAAGTCTGTTAGGAGAATTTTAGAATAGGACTTGTTGTAGGCAATCATATTATTTTGGTAAGGGGATGGAAAAAGCAGTTTCAGACAAAGGGAGATTTTGGTTAAGGCACAACATTATTTTTTCAATGACTTGGTTGGTCTCCTAAGTCACAAAAAAGTAATTCTATCTATAAGGGCATAACAACCAGGGAGTGCCAATGTGTGCTAGGGAATTCCAAGAAGTTCTAACACATGCTAAACAGTTACAAGGAATGTTAGGAATGCCAAGACATGCCAAGTAGCGAAAATTTTAAGAATGGAAATTTATTTTAAAGTTTAAAAAAATTGGCGAATCTCACTAGTACATAATATGCAATTTGTAAAATGTTTGGCAATGTTTTTGTAAAAGTATTCAAATTTATAATAATTTTATATAGTATCTATATAAAATTTTGGCGATTTTTAAGGTAAAACAATTTTATACTGTAAACTTTGTGCAAATAATTCTTAGAAGAAGCATGGAAAATTAGCCCACTTGCGAATATTAACCCTTAAAATTTTCCCTCATTCCAAGTGCTAAGGCATGCCTAGATGTGCTAAGTGCTAGGATGTGGTGCTAATGCATTCTAGGGAGTGCTAGCAAGAGCTAAGAAACACAAGGGAGCACTAGTTTCAACTACATCGAAATGAATGAATAAGAGTGTGTGATAGGGAGTGTTAATGAGTTCCAAGTGTGTTAAGGAGGGAGTGATAAGTTATGTTAGGTGGTGTCAAGGCATGCTAGAGTGATAGGGAATCATGCCAAGATGTACCAAGTGCCAAGGTGTGCAAATGAATGCTAGGGAGTGTCAGTGAGTCCTAGGGAAATACAAGGGAGAACTAGGTCAAAATGCATGGAAATGAATGAATAAGAGTGTGTGATAGGTAGTGTCAGCAAGTTCCAGGTGTGCTAAGGAGGGAATTTCATGCTATGTTAGGTGGTGATAAGGCTTTCTAGAGTTCTAGGTAAGCATACATCCAATATGTGATATGTTTCAGGGTGTTCCAACGCATGCTAGGAGGTGTTATAGAGTGCGAGGGAAACACAAGGGAGCACTAGGTAAAAATAATGCAGGGAAATGAATGAATAAGATTTTGTGTCAAGAAGTATAGTGAGTTACATGTGTGCTAAGGAGGGAGTGACAAGATATTGTAGGTATTTCTAAGTCATGCTAAAGGCCAGGGAAACATGCCAAGATGTGCTAGGTGCGAGGGTGTGCCAATGCATGCTAGGGAGTGTTAGGGAGTGCCATAGAAACATAAGGGAGCACTAATTTCAAATGCATGGAAATGAATGAATAAGAGTGTGTGATAGAGAGATGATAGAGTGCCAAGCTGACATGCCAATATGTGCTAGGTGCCAAGGTGATCCAGGTGGATAAGTGTGCCCACCCACCTATTTTTGGTATTTTTTTTTGGTCCTAAACTTCCTAAGTCATTTTGAGGTCCTAAATGAAGTTTTTTGGAAAAAGGGAAAACTTGAGTCATCACCTAACATTTATAGTCCAAAGTTATTATCCTCATATATATATTTCTAACAAGCTATAGTGCACATCAAATGAAGATCGCATGCCAAAGCTACAACCCTGGGAAGTTGATGTACCAATTTACCCCAATGAGGCCCATAGTTTTCACGCTTCATCTCCTAGGATTATGGTTTTGGATGTTAAGGGTTTTACATTATTTCTCAGTAATAAATAGGCCTTCGAGACTTATTTTAACACAATTCAGAGGCATGTAGCCACCACATATCTTCTCAGAGATAAACTACCATCACCCTAGCTAGTTTATTTCCATTCTTTATGTAAGCATATTTCAGTTCTTTGATATTAATGAAATGAAGTTTTATTTCTGCTACATCTCTGTGTTTATTTTTATATCTATATTATGTTTCATTCCTACAAAAGTGGATCACAAGGTGTGACAATGTGTTCTAGGGAGTGTTAGAGAGTGTGATGGAAACATAAGGGAGAACTAGTTCGAAATGCATGGAAATGACGATCGAATAAAAGTGTGCGATAAGGAGTGTCGGTGAGTTTAAGGAGGGAGTAACAATGTTATATGCTAGGCAATGCCAAGGCATGCGAGAGTGCCAAGGCATGTCATGGAGTGGTAGGGTGTGCTAGGGAGTGTCAAAGCATGCCAAGGAATGTAGGGGGTGCTAACACATGACACATATTACTAAGGGATTTTATAAATTCCAAGTGTTATGGAATTTGAACATGTAAACTGTGATGCTTAGTTTCTTTATGGCCATGGGTGGACATGCGCCTTGACTTGGTAACTTGTAACTTGTTAAGTGGGATAAGTTGAAATTGTACATGAGTAGCTTAAGATGAGTTATAGTCAATTCTCAGGTGAACAAGGCATAATCTAGTTGTAGTAATCATAACTTGGTCAAGTTGTTGTAGTCAAGGCAAGACTTCGTTGGGTTCCCATGTCCTAAAAAATTAATGGTAAGTGTGAGGGAATGATAGCTAAGGAGAGCTAGGGCATCCCAAGGAATGAGAAGGCAAGCTAACACATGTTAGACATTTTCAATGCAAGTTGAGGAGTCTTAAGGGTTTTCATGACATCACAAGGGAGAACTAGGTCAAAATGCATGGAAATGAACAAATAAGAGTGTGTGCCAAGGAGTGTCAACAAATTCCAAGTGTCTGAAGGACGAAGTTTTTTAGGAGAAAGTTGGAATAGGACTCGTACAAGGGAAGCCTATGGTTACAATAAGAGGTTTCTCAAAGTAGTTTCAGACAAAGGGAAACTTTGGGTTGGGCACAATACTATTTTTCCAATGACTTGATTGGATTCCCAAGATGCAAAAAAATTAAGGTTATCTATGAGGGCATGATAGCTAGGGAGCGCCAACGTGTGCCAGGGAATGCCAGGAAGTAATAACACATGCTAGAAAGTTCCAAGGCATGTTATGCATGTCAAGACAAGCCAAATTCTAAGGCATGCCAAGATGTGCTAGGTGCCAAGGTGTGGCACAAACCCATGCCAGGGAGTGTTAGGGACAAGTTCCAGGGAAACACAACAAAGCACTCGTTTCAAATGCATGGAAATGAAGTGTCATGGAGTTGTAGGTGTGCTAAGGAGGGAGTGACAAGGTATGCTATGAAATTCAAAGGCATGTTAGAGTGCTAGGGAAGCATACCAAGACGTGCCAACTGCCAAGGAGTGCCAATGTGTGGTAAGGAGTGTTAGGGAGTGCCAAGGAAACAAAAGGGAGAACTAGGTAAAAAAGCATGAAAATGAATGAATAAGAGTGTGTGACAAGGAGTGTTAGTGAGTTCCAAGTGTGGTAAAGAGAGAGTGACATGGTGTGCTAAGAAACTCTAAGCCATTCTAGAGTGCCAGGGTGGCATGTAACCAATATGTGTCAGGTGTGAGGGTGTGCCAACATATGCTAGGAATTTTTAGGGAGTGCCAAGGAATTCAAGGGAGAATTAGGTAAAATTAATACATGCAAATGAAAAATAAGATTTTTTGACAGGAAGTGTCAATGAGTTCCAAGTGTGCTAAGGAGGGAGTGACAAGGTATGCTAAGCAGTGCTAAGGCATGCTAGAGGCCAGGGAAACATGCCAAGTGATAGGGTGTGTCAATTCATGTCAATGAGTGTTATGGAGTGCCAAGGAAAGCTAAGGGAGCACTAGTTTCAAATGCATGGAAATGAATGAATAAGAGTGTGTGACAGGGAGTGTTAATGAGTTATAGGTGTTCTAAGGATGGAGAGAAAAGGTATGTTAGGTAGTGCTAAGGAATGTTAGAGTGCAAGGATAACACACTAAGATGTGCTAGGTTCCAGGGTGTGCCAATGTGTGCCAGAGATTGTTAGGGAGTGCCATGGAAACACAAGGGCGAACTAGATCAAAATTCATGGAAATGAATGAATAAGAGTGTGTGATAGGGAGTGTTAGTGAGTTCCACATGTTCCAAGGAGGGAGTGACAAGTTTATATTCTAGGCAGTTCCATGGCATGATAGAGTTCCAGGGCATGTTAGCGAGTGTTAGGGTATGCTAGGGAGTAAAAAGCATGCCAATGAATGCAGGGGATGCTAACACGCACCACAGAGTGCTAAGGGATTGTTATACGTGTGAGGTGTTATGGCATGTCAAGATGTAAAATATGTTGCTTAGTTGTTTTATGGCCACGATTGGACGTGAGCGTTGAATTGGTAACTTGTTAAGTGGGATAAGTTGAGATTGGACATGAGTAGCCTAAGATGAGTTATAGTAAGTTCTTAGGTGAACAAGGCATAGTATAGTTGTAGTAATTGTAACTTGGTCAAGCTATTGTAGTCAAGGCAGGACTTGGTTGGGTTCCCATGTCTAAAAAAAAGTAAGGGTATTTTTGAGGTAACGATAGCTAAGGAGTGTTAAGGAATGTCAAGGAATGAAAAGTTTTACTAACACATGGAGGAAAACATCAATGCATGTTGAGGAGTGTGAGGGAGTGCCAGAAGAACACAAGAGATAACTAGGTCAAAGTACTTGGAAATGAACGAATAAGAGTGTGTGTCAAGGAGTGTCAATGACTTTGAGGTGTCCCAACGATGAAGTGTTTAAGGAGAGGTTCAAAATAAGACTTGCAGGAGGGAAGCCTATGATTGTGATAAGGCAAGGACAAATAAATTTCAGAGAAAGAGAGACTTTAGGTTGGGCACAACATCGTTTTGCTAATGACTTGGTTGGTTTCCCAAGTTGAAAAAAAATTAAGGTCATCTATGAGGGCATGATAGCTAGGGAGCACCAAGGTGTTCCATGGAATGTAAGATTCCCAAGTCATGGAAACATGTAAGGCTAGATGTGAGGGCATGAGTGCTAAGGCATGCTCAAAATGTTAACATGTTCTAGATAGTGTGAAGGCATGTTAAACATGCTAAGATCTGCCAAGTCCTAAGGAATACCAAGATGTGAAAGGGTGTAGAATGCATGTCAGGGACTGTCAAGGAAAAGAAAGGGAGAAACAATTTAAATTACAAGGAAATGAGCACATAAGAGGATAAGCCATCAATTTACATTTTCTATGAGGGGTATGCTAGGCACATCGACATTCGGTGCCAAGTGTCAAGTGTTAGTGCATTTTAAGTGCCAAATATTCATCTATTACTTCGAATCTATTTTCCAATAATTTATCTCAAATAACTATAATATTAAACCATAGTAAAACATACAAAGTCATCTCAACGCATGTCAGACATGCTAAGAATTTCCAAGTGCCAACATGTGCCAAGTGCCAATGTGTGTCAAGGAGTGTTATGCACGTTATGAAGTGGCAGGGCATGTTGAAGAGTGCCAAGTTGTTCTAGAGAGTGCTAATTCATGATGAGTAGTGTTAAAAAGTACTAGGACAACAAAAAGGATCACTATGTCAAAATGCATGGAAGTGAACGAATATGAGGGTGTGTCAAGGAGTGTCAATGAGTGCTAGCTGTCATGCCAAGAAGGGAGTGACAAGGTATGCTAAGAAATGGTAAGGAAATATAGGAAATAATAGTGCATGTCAAGAAGTATGTTGGGATGGGGTCACAGGGGTAGAATTGAATTAAACTTAGTCATTTTTGTAAAGAATTTTGTAAAAAGATGTAAAGTCTCCACAAAATGTGGATGCAAAGTGTGCAAATAGATAGAGTCAAAGGGGCCTTAGCCCCTTGTTTTTGGTCGATTTTCAAGACTCACCCATGAGGCAGGAGCCATGGTATTCTATTAGGAAAGCTATAAATAATTGAGTCTTAGCGAATCCTAGGGATAACTTTACATAGAGATTTGGGTACATTGAAGATTTTTTGTTGTCTTGAGCAAGAGCTAAGGCAGGAAGGCTCTGCTTCCTGTGCTTAGGTAGAGAAGGGGAGGCTCCTACAAATGAGTGCGTAGGAGGCCTGGGTAGAGTCTGGAATTGAGTGCGTGGACCCCTGCAGCTATGTGCACAGGGTAGAGAGTCCGTAACTGGTGAATGAAAGATCAATAAAGAAAACTTTTTGAAGAATTACTGGGTATTTCCATTGCATCTGTTTATGTTATATGTTTCTAATTAATGATATTATTTATGAAATAATGATTGAATGCTACGCAAATTTACTAAATTAGTCTTAATAATGTATGCAATGAATGGTTAGCCACTTCTGCAAGGTTACAAGACATTTCTCTAATGTTTTCTAGCAGATTAAGTAGATCTATGAGAACTCTGATCTAGGGTTACTTGTTGATGCGCGAAAGTAGGTAAATCGTCTGTTTAAGGTCCGCAAGGACTGGTCATGGACCTTTGCAAAGCTCTGATGGAAATATTAACTTATTTATAGTAACAAGCCCTAGAAAGTCTATCGATCTGCATGAAGGTAGCTCTAAGACGTTGGAAGACATCACACTAGCCTCTGGATGCAGAAACTTGGTTCTTACATCCCTCAATATTGCTTCGATTGAGGCAATAGCATGCACTATGTAGGTTGTTGCCGAAAGGACCAACAGTGTAGGATTTTGTTGGTTGGCGCAACTAACTTTGAACCTGGGTCAGGACCCCCTAAGCCAACAAATGGTTCCATTGCCAGGACTAGGATCTGCTTAAAAAGATGTGTGATGTCGCATCATTGGAATCTGACTAAGAAAGAGATTGAAAAGTGGTTACATCAGCAGATTAACGAGTTCACGGCTCAAGAAAATAGGAATCCATGCCTGTCGAAGGAGGATTGGTGTATACAGAGGTACACTAAATCCTCTTCTACAACTATACAAGTGGTTAGCTAAACTGACAAAAAGTTAAGGAAGGTGGAAGCTCGATAGTCCTATAGTATGGACTCCAGAATTGGTGAGATGACTAGAGGCCTATGAATACAAGATCGCGCGGGCTCTCAATCATTGGATTAATCGAATTCTGGGAGGATACATTATAGAATTTGCAGTTGAAACCTTAGTCAGCTATAGAGAATATTCTTCAAGGGACCACAAGGTAAGTATTTAAGGTCTTTGAATACTTGGATTAAAATTTTATTATGTAAAAGGAGGTTAATGTCATTATCTTGATGTTCGAAGCTACGTGCAGTGGAATATTCTTTAGAAATCATGAAGAATCAGGACTAGAGTATAGACCATTGATTGGACCTCCTTCAAGTGACGACGAAGGGGCAATGCAAACTACATCGCGAATCACTATTCAATTAATAACTCAGGGTATTCCTAGAACACATCCTCCATCCACTCCACCTCCACCACATACACCTTCACCCACACCTTCACCTCCACCTCCACCATCACCATTCAACATGGCGAAGGCAATGAATATGCCGAATCTATTTAAAGGCATAGGAATTCAAGACTCAGAGCAGTTCTGGTTTGTTGCGAACGTTGTATGGATAGCGCAACAAATCACCTATGATAATATAAATAAGGTAGATTTGGTTACCACCCTGCAATATCACACGCTAACGTGGTACATTAAGTATTGTGCTGACAATGCTCATCTTCACTAGCAGAAACTTAGAAAACTTTGAACAAAGAATTTAGTAAGCCTAAATCTGAGGTGCAATCGGTAATTGAATTTAAACAGATCATGATGAAGATTGAGCAGACACGTTGTGACTTTGATTAGAGGTTAAAGTGCTAGATCAAACAGGCCAACATGTAAATTTCAGATATCCAGCATCGTGACTAGTTCATCGTGTCACTTTTGCCCCATTTAAGAATTGCTCTGTCACAACAAAAGATAGCGACACAGGCAGAAGCCTTCGAAATCACGATGAGGTTGCACGCATCACCTATTCAGGATATAGACCTAGGGGTACAACAAATCCACTCACAGTTAGTGAGCCTACATCTAGAATTACAGAGTATGAAGAAAGAAAAGGAGACTAAGCCAGAAGTGCACACAAAGGTTTGGTGCTTGAAGTGAAAGGGCGATGGGCATGATAAAGATTATTGTCCAGTATACGTGAACCATCTTATAGGGGGAGGGCCATCTCCCGTGAAACCAGAAGCCCCAGTCGGGCCAAGCACAGGAGCTACGCTATGGTGTGCCATTTGTCAAGTCACTGGGAAACATGCGATGGATAACTACCACTTTCTTCAGAAGTTTGTTTAGACACCTCAGCAGTTGTTCTGTAATTTCTGTAAATATGTGGGCCACATGAGCAACACTGTCGAAGCTATGAGCTGATAATGGAAAGAACCCCTACTTACCGTATGCAAGGAAAAACTTGGCCTCTAGATCAAGGTGCTAAGGGAGCACACGATGGTTTTCAGGGCCAAGGACGAGGGCGAGGAGGAGTACCTGGTAGAGGTCGTGATCAAACTATTTGCTGCAACTGTAGACAACCAGGGCACTTTGCTCGAGATTTCCCTAATCCTACAGACCCTTTGTGCCAATACTGCAGACAGTTCGAACATGCCATAAAAGAATTTCTGGTGTCAATAGCTAATATGCAAGAGAAGAAAACGAAGCCAGTGAAGAATTTACAAATGATGAGGGTTGAGTCCTGCGAGGAGGATTGGATCATTAATATTGTACTACGAAGAGGTATGACCACTGGTACAAATAAGGGGAACCAGACTGAAGATGATGGATGGATCTGCAAAGCTCTGGAGAAATAAGTTGGCTTTGACCTTAATCATGCTAAGGAAACATTCATGGAAGCCAAGAAGAGCTTCACTCAGGCCTCTACCTCAGGAAGCTAGGAGAAGACGCAAGAAACCAATGTGACACAAGAGGTGGATCCTTCCGTACTCACTACCTTTTTGGAGACTTTCATAAAGTTATTTCACAACAGGAAGGTTGTGGGAGGATTACAGGACCTAATAGACAAGTGCACCAATAAGGAAAGGGCTCCTTTAGAGCAGCGTACGGTTAGAAAATTCGGTAAGCATAATGCTCGAACAGGGCGAGAGACATGGCTAATAGAGTAGATAGGTGATTATGAAATGGACCAGGTCATTTTGGATTTGGGATCCAACATGAATTTCCTACCGAAAAAGACATGGGAAAGGATGGGGAGACCTCTGTTACAGTGGTATCTGATTCAGCTCAGGATGGCGAATCAACAGAAAATCATCCCCATGGGACGCTTATATGGAGTAACGGTTGATATTGATGGTGCGAGTGCAGTAGTGGACTTTGAAGTTATAGAAATTGTCGATGACAATAATCCCTACCCCACGCTCCTGGGAATCGGCCCGGCTATTGATATGAAGAGGGTCATTAATCTGAAGAAGACGACAATGTCATTTGAAAGAAAGTCTTTTAGGGTTATAGTGCAACTGGATCCTGCAGAAGGGGCGCACTATACTGAACCAATCCACAATTATGTGGAAAGTGACGATGAGATGGATCAAATCTACAAGATAATAATGCGATATCATGTTTGGATCAATCTAATGATAAATGGAAGGATTGCATGGGAGCAAAAAAGTTCGTGCACTTCTGATTCAGACAAGGAATTAGAGCATTGGCAGAATTGCTTACATGAATTTTCTGCATTGCAATGCAATATGATGATGAAGTCACTATGTTGTGTGTCGTTGGAGGTAAGAAAGTTACCTTATTATGATGGGTTGACTGACGTAGATATGTTTTTAGATGAATTTGAGCATGAAGTCCCTGAGGACCATCACTTTCAAGCATTGGAGTTGGTGCTGCGTGCTACGCCCGCACGATGGTGGGGTACGCATAAGGATAGTTTTGCTGGATGGCGAGATTACAGGAGAATGATGAAGCTACGATTTGGGCATGCTAATACCAAAATGACTGAGAAGTACAATGGAAGGGATCATTAGTGTGATCGCCTAGCAAAGTGGAATAAGGCAGGGGGGACAGAACCACAACCATAATGGGTACATATATTTTGTCATACCTTGGATACAATCCCCATGAACTGGTACCTTGAAACAATGCTCCACCACGACACTATGGAATGGGATGTATTGAAGGAAGTTTTCTTATTGAATTTCAGCTTTAAAGATGGATTTTCAAGCATCGATGAAGCGCTTCAAGAGATTAAATCGGTTATCTTCATAACACCGAAGGTACCTATGGAATGGACCCAACCAGATTGGAGCACCTAGTTGCACCATGCATTGGAATACTATAATGTGACCGTTGAAGATGAGGAAGAAGACCCGATGAATATTAATATTTCAGAGATAGAACATCATTGTGATTTCAAAGGCCCACAAGTATAGAACCCATATATCTTCGCAGCTCTAAAAACGAAGCAAGTAAACATTGGCGCTGAAGAAGAATCGAAGTTTGCGAAGATTGGAGATTATTGGGATGACGCTAGAGTAGATAAAGTTTTTAAATTACTTTGCCAATACCAAGATCTCTTCCCAACTAATTTTTTTGATTTAAATGGCATACTTGGTGATTTGGGCATTATGAGGATCACTTTGAAGTGGGACGCGAAACCCGTCAAACAAAGGCCTTATCACCTTAATCAAAAGTAAAAGAAAAAGGTTTTCCAAGAGCTGGATAAAATGTTGGAGGCAGGCATTATAGAACCTATTGAAGAGTCTGATTGGGTGAGCACGATGGTGGTCCACGAGAAGAAACAAAAGGGGGAAATAAGGATTTGCATAGATCTGCGGAATCTAAATGATGCATGCATTCACGATCCATTTCCGACGTCACTTACAGAGGAAGTATTAGACAATGTCAGAGGGCAAGAGGCCTGTTCCTTTACTGAAGGGTTTTCCAAGTATCATCAAATTAAGATTGCCGCAGAGGATAGAAGCAAAACCACCTTCGTGACAGAGAGGGGTTTCTTTTAGTAAATTATTATTCTGTTTGGATTGAAGAACGCACCCGTAATATTTTCTGACATATTCATAGCAACGTTCAAAGACTTCATTCATAGGTTCCTAGAAGTGTACTTTGATGACTTGACGGTGTTTGGTTTTGTGAAGCAACATGTAACAAGTCTGTTCCTTATGTTGGATAAATGTCGAAGATACTACAAATCGGTGAATTTGAAAAAATGTATATTTTGTGTTCCTTTTGGGATCTTGCTGGATCATGTCGTGTGCAAGCAAGGATTGATGGTGGACCCTGCAAAGATTATGGTGATTGTGAACTTGGAGGCCCCTAGGAACATCAAGCAGCTACGTGCAATGCTAGGAAACACAAGATACTATAGAAAAATCATCAAAGCTTATGCTCAAATTACCACACCCATCGAGAAACTGCTAAAGAAGGATGCGACATTCTGTTGGGATGAAGAATGTCACCGTAGCTTAGATGTGTTGAAAGAAAATATGGTAACTGCACCAATCTTAGTATTTCCCAATTGGAAAAAGGAGTTTCATGTACATGTGGATGCTTCTTGCATTACACTGGGTGCAGTACTCACACAGGCAGGCGAAGGAGAACTAGACCATCCCATAGCCTTTGCAAGTAGGAAGTTATCCAAGGCTAAGAAAAATTATTCAACAACAGAGAGCGAAGGGTTTGCCATGGTCTATGCGCTGCAAAAATTCAGGCACTATCTATTAGGGGGACATTTCAAGATGTATACAGATCATTATGCCTTAAAATACTTAGTCAACAAACCTATGTTGGGGGAAAAGATTTGTAGATGGTTGTTCTTATTTCAGGAGTATGACTTTGAAGTCATTGTGAAGTCGGGGAGATTGAATATTGGACCTGACCATCTATCACAGGTACGTGTAGTTCATAACCATTTTGGTGATATTATTCACTTCTTCACTACAAGGATGGCGCCTGAAGGATACACAAATCAGAAGAAGAAAGAATTAGTAGTGTGCGCAGCTGCTTTTTCAGTCATTGCGGGCATCTGTAGAAAATGGGTGCAGATGAAATATTGTGGAGATATGTGCCAAACTCTCAGCGTGATATTATTCTCACCGAATCTCATGGGGGAGCTGTGGCAGGCCATTATGCAGGAAGAGAAACTGTGCAGAAAATTTTACTTGCAGGGATATGGTGGCCAACATTGCACAAGGAATCCAAGGCGTACTGTAAAGCGTGTGATGCATGTAAAAGGATTGGAAGATTGTCACGAAGGGATGAGCTACCACTACATCCTCAGGAATCTTTACAGGCATTCAAGAAGTGGGCGATCAATTTTGTTGGTCAACTGGGGAGGATCAAGAGGGCTTGGAAGAACATCTCACGCAGCTCATGGAGCTAGAGGAGGATCGACTTTGGCAAGATTCCACCAACAAGTACATAAGGAAAACGAAAAATCGTGGCATGATCGCCATATAGAGCTTCACACATTCAAGGTAAATGACCTTGTGTTGTTATATGATAGTAAGTTCACGAAATTTCTAGGTAAATTCTAGATGCATTAGCTAGGACCATATATTGTCAAGGAAATTAAAGACGATGGCATAGTTCAGCTCACAAAGCTAAATGGAGATCCATTCAAGGGAAAAGTGAATGGGAGAAGGTTAAAGTTGTATATGGGGGATCTTGCTCAATGACTATATGGCAATAGAATAGTCTTTGTGCTCCAGGCAGTTGCAAGGGAGCGTGGGACTATAAAATAAACTGCCTGGTTTGGAGGACAAGGCAGTGACCCGACTGCGCGAAGATTGACGAGGATGCACCAAATGAAGTTGTTCTCAAGACACTGTGCCATTGGGAAGGTACCGGGAAGCCCAGCAGGAAAATGACCGTTGGAGTTACTATTCATGGTTTGACAGTTAGAAAGCGGTTAAGAGGAGCAAGGAGGCACCAATTAAGACAAAAATATTTGAATATATGACGCCAAAGTAGTATTTATTATTAGAATTTGGGGGGAACAGTCGGATTTGAATTCAAATCCCCCTATAAATTATGCATACCGGTCCAGCAGAGAATAATTTTCACTCTAAGACTTTCTAGAGCATTTTGTTGTCGCACGCATATGACTCAAGCGTTTTGGGAAGAATTTGTGATGCACCCCTCCTTTGCGAACTATTATGTAGCATCCCAAGAGCTATTTATTGAGAGGATAACTACCACTAACCCCGTCAAATCCATCAGTTCAGAAGCAGTTGTATTTGACGCGCCAGGTCCCAAAGAATCTAGTATGGAGACTACGCCTGTTGTGCCCATGGTGCCGAGGTCGCCTAGGCCGAAATAAATGGTGACAAAAGAAAAGTAGCCCGCTATGAAATAAAAGCAACCAACCATGAAAGAAAAACAAAAGAAGTTGGCGCGAGTGTGAATATCACCGAGGAAGCATACAGACCCACAACTAAAGCAGAAAAAGGACAAGCAACTAGAAAAGTAGTGAATTTAGAGGAAGAGGAGTACCTAGGCATCCGAAGTTAATTTCGAGGGGGTCGAGCCTATCTCTATGTTGCTTGAGTACATCCCTTTATGGAAGGGAAAAATTAAACTGACCAAGGGTCCTGATTCGGGAAAATTCGAGGTATCCACTCCCCTGCTGCCATAGTAGGTCACATTTGAAGGACCTAAACTTTCACGTATCCCACTATTGAAATTGGAGGACTGGGACATCGTGGATCAGGTTAAAGTTCTGCATATGTCGACCCATAAGTATATGACTAATATATACTATGACTTCACAAGAGTTACACAGTTAGAACCCATGAAGTGGGTCCATGGTGTTGAGAATTCAGGGCTGCTAAATATGCTATTAGTATTCATGAGCACCGATATTGCAGCAAGAATGCTATAACTCCTGGCGCTACCGACTTTACTTTATCAACCCGGGGTTCGTACTAACTTGGAGGTGACAATGTTGTATACATAAGTAAATGTGATGGGTCTGCTCTTTTCCACTGCTCAGCTGGTGATAGACCACTAGGGTTTTTCAAGCTAGACTTCTATGGATTCAGAAGAAGCTTGATTACTCATGAGAGAAAGAGAAATCTACTCTAAGAGAAAGCTTGTCTACTGCAGTAAGGAAGAAGACTGAAATCAAATGCTAAAACACACCATTTTCTAACTAACTGCTAATAGGTTATGCTTCAAAATAATGCTAAGCTAACATGTATGTCATCCTACTGTCCTAAACATGTGAATATAAAGCATCAAACTTCTATTGTTGTGCATGTAAATGACTAAAATAAATCTATTTTTATTTTTGTCCCTTTTTTTATATGAAGGTGTGCAAGTTGATCTCTTTTGGTGATGTGGTAGGTGGCTTAGGGATGATGGTGAATGGTTAGAAGGTTGGGGAGACCAGTAGGTTACCTTTTCTAGATTCCTAGAGGATTTTACCTCAATTCGGCCTCAAAACAAGCCACTATAGAAAAACCTACAGGATGTCCTAAAAGCCTACATGATTCCCTATATTTCTATAGGATACAACAAGAGAAAAAGGATGGGTGTTGAAGGTGATGGAAGGATTAGGGAAGGTGGTTGGTGGATGTAATGAGGCAAGGGAGTACCTAGGATCACTTCATAACTCAAAACCAAAGTTGGGAGATGGTTGGATTTGCTCAACAAGCTTGGAGAAGTTTCCTTGTGAAAAGATGAAATTGGTGAGGGTTTTAGTGAAAGAAAGGAAGGATCATGGATGGATGAATTTGGAGGGAGGTTGTTGACTATGAGATCTCTTTGTACTTCTGAAACACCTACACTACATCAAACATTGATATTTATTCAGAAATCATGTAAACAAGGAGAATTTCAATGATCTAGGAAAATAGAATTCCATGAGCTAGTTGTTTATTTCATGCATGAGGAAAACTTGCAAAATAAGATGGAATCATTGATGAGATCTAATGTAATATTAAATACGGAAGAAATGATAACTAAATCCTACTCTTGCAAATTGATCAAATGTTTTCCTAGGTACAATAAACCCTAAATTCTATAAGAAAGTAGAATTTTGTCTTTTTGGGGCTGCATAGGAGTTATTTCCTCAAATCATGATCCCTGGAGGAAGAAGTGAGGCCTTAAAATCCTATTGGAAGCTTTTTGATGTTCCTTTATCTCTTCTAAACTACTGCTGAATTAAAGCACAAATGGAAGCAAACTAATAAGCGACTAATGAAATCTACACTACTTGCAATGAAATAATCCTAAAGACAATTCAACCATTGAGATATGAAATCAGTCGAAGCATACAAATACAAGAAGAGGAGACTTTGCTGCTAAGATTGGGCCCTAACCAAAAAGATTCAGCCCTCTGAGTTAACTCAGTGCTGGATCAAGAAAATGCTCATTCTCATTATCAAAACATGAAATTGCATAGCAATGTCTTCCACAAGTCTTGAACTCGAAAATGACTAGTGTTTTTACAGCAAAAATTTGAATCCTAGTGAGGCTCTAGGCCTATTTATTTATACAACTTAAGTCTCCAATGGCTTCATTAAATTTCGGGAGGCTTAGCGCCCAAAATAGATATAAACTAACTCTTTAACTGTCACTTGCTCGACTACCTTTTGATCTCCATGACTTGGCTGGTTTTACTCCGAGCTAGTGTGATTGATGGAGGAATATTCGAATGAGGGAGGAGTAAATGAGGAGGATTTACCTCCTAAAATCTCTCTTCCTTGTCTCATTCGAGTTTCAGCCCTTAATATAGCAAAAATCCCTTGATTTTCTCTCACAAACCTGCATTCAATGCACATTAGTTAACTAGGCATAATATCTCACTTTGACTCATGTAATTAAACAAAATATAATAAAATTATGTAATAAATTGTTAGAAGAGTTGATTTTACTAAGCCAGGAGGTGAATTAAGGTCCATATAGTTACCCAATGACGGGGCTAATCATCACCCCCCTACTGAAAGTGTTTCTCATCCTATGAGAAATTCAATCAATATCCATGTCTTTCATAGCTCTAGTGGCCTCCCTGACATCCCATGCTTCTGTTGTTGTTTCCTCTTCTTGTGCATAGAATCATGCATTCCTTTCAATGTCCTCCCACTGCTTTATTTCTTCCTCTTCCTTCCTTCCTTCTAACATCCCTAAGAGAAGTGGTGGAATGAGTCTTAATTCAATCCAATTGACTCTCAGTCTTTGGAGGGTTGGTCGTACATGGGTGTCCTGTTCAGTGCTTCTCTCATTCTTTGAGGAGAATGGTACTCTCTAATTTTCGAACTGTATGGCAAAGTATTCCATCTCCTTTGGAAAGATTGCATGATATCATCCCTAAAAACATGAACATATCCTCAAAATGTGTATTTGCTTGCTCTTGGGCAGCAAGATACCTGGGTTCCAGTTGAGGGTCATTTGCAATTAAGTTATGTGTGCTAGTGACAACCATTGGATTTGACTGCTCAACTCTTATCATGAGAGGCTTTGTTTGTTCCCTTTCCATTATCTAATTTCTATAGTCATTACTTCCTCATGGTTCATCCATGATGTCAAAGCCATCAATTATAAATCCACTAGTTTTGCATTAGGGTCCCATACATTCAGATTTGCCAAGGCTAAGTTATGTTAGTAGAACTCAGACATCTTATACCTATTCTCCAATGTGCTTTGATTGCAAAGATCAATGAACTGTCTATAATCCTGGAATGACATAGTGCCTCTCTGTGCTAGGGTCTTGATTTGGAACTACAACCACTGCTCCTTAAGGTATAATGCATATGACTTAGCTAGCATCATGTATTGGATTGCCTCTAAGGATAGACTCGCCATGGATGCCAATTGATTCTCTCTTTCTTCTAGTTTTCCTTTCAACCATGCATTTTCTGCCTCCAACTGAGCTTTCATTATGGCCTGTCTATCCCTTAGGCTACTTAGTTCTCTACCCATCTCTTTGAGCTTTTCCTCCATGTGACCTATGTCCTCCACTCCCTTAGACTTGGAAACCCGCATCCATATATGTGTTCTTTCTCTTTCTTTCTCAATCTCAAAGAATAATGGGATGGAAATTTTTTATGGAATGACGCTACCCCCTTCAATAAAACTGTAGTAGGAGTCAAGGTTAGGTTAAGGACTAGGTTCCCTTAGCTTTGGATCCTCCTTTTTTGTTTCTTGCTGCATACTCCCTTCTTTATCCAATTTCTGAGTTTCCTATAGGTTTAGCAGAGTTTCCTATAGGATTGCCTATGCTTCCTGTAGGTCCTGTTGTGTATCATGTAGGATGCCCTTTCCTTTGGATGAGGCAGATCTAGTCACAAGCCTTCTCACATAAGTGATAGGAGACTTAGGGGAGGCTTGTCTTGAGGATCCTTCTCCTTGAGTTTTCATAATAGGAGCCATCTTCTCCTGTTGTTTAGGTGAGTCTTCAATAACAAGAGGAACCTTGGTGGGAGTTTGATGTTTTCCCTGCCTTATTCTTGTACTTTTTCTTGTCCTAAAGTAAAATGGAGTTTGTCTCTGTCATTTTCCTTTTTGTTTGATAGGGGTACTAAGGGCAATGACGGCAGCTACTACCTCTTTCTCAATGGGCTCTGGAGACACCCTGGGTAACTCCTCCTTGTCTTCTACCTCCTCTTTTCCATTCCCCCTTTCAAATTTGTCTTTCTCCTCTTCTTGTCCCTCTAGTTCCTAACTTTGTTCATCAATTTCCTCCTTGGCATTTTCTTTTGTCTCTTCACCATTTTCCTTTTCATTTTCCTCTTCTTCTTCCTCATCTATTTCGTCTTCATTCCTCTCTATTTCTTCTTCCTCTTTTCTAGTTTCTCCTTTGTCGTCCTTTGTTTCTTCTTCATATTTTCCACTAGCAGTGGGGCTCTTGTCATATTCAAGGGCTTTTATATCTCCCTCTATTTGCATGTCTCTGAAAGTTTCCCATGTGATAGGCATTCTAGGGTGTTGATGAATCCTCACGGTGTTGATAGGCTACCTTCTATTAACCCCCTGTCATTTTATTTGATGGATGGGGAGTGTAGATGTCTAATACAAAATTTAATGAAGGCGGAAATCTAATTGAAATTTCTGTGTATATAGCTTCCCTATACTGCAATAAATTTCAAAAAACTAGAAGATTTTTATGTTCCTTTCACTTGGAGGAATGTGGAAAAATGTAGAGCCTACCTCCTTAACACTGCTTGATGAAGCCGCCCTCTATTTTTCCCTTCTGAAGCTGCCCACTGCGAATCCTATAGACTGCCTAATTGTATCATGTAGGATCTCCTATAGGATTTCCCGTAGGATCCTGTAGGTGGTCCTGCACAGGAAGTAAACAACATTTTCCTTTCCTATCGACTTCCTGAGGGCCGAGAGTGATTTTTCTAGTGTGAGCCCGGAGAATGTGAATTCTTCTATGCATGGGGATCAATTTTATTTCCTATTATGGGTGATTTGAATGAGGTGGTGTGTTTGCAACCGAGGTACGAATATCTATTTTTGGACCATTGGTCCCACTACCACATCATCATTCTCCTCACACCGTAATCAACTCCCACTTCGAGCATCCGTAACTTAACTACTTTCGACCTCATCCTTATTTTCCTTGACTTGACTACTACCACGTGTGGAAGGACTAACTACTTTGTCCTCGTTGACTGAATGAAGGTGGCCAAGTTAACTCACCATCTTTCTCTTATAAACCAACTCTTTCACAACTTTACATCTTTTGATCACATTATGTGAATGAGAGAGTGGAAGTGAGACTCCTACCTATGGTAATGATACCTTGATGCAATTTGTTGAAGAAATGAAGTCTTTGTTGTGTGTTGGCTACATGTTATTTTCTCTTTTTTTTTATTGTCCTTTGATGATTTTATTTGATGTACAGGTACCTGGTGTTGATGATGATGATGCTGATGCTGCTGCTAGGCTCTGGGGGAGCTTCTTCTACCTTTGGATCTCCATGCTTGAAGCTGATATCAACCTATGATTTATGTTTTGTGGGATAGGCTGCTACAGGATTTCCTACAGGATGTCCTACAACTACTTCTCCCTCAAAAAATTTAATCATTTTCTACTGCTAGAACTTGAGGATGATTTCCATGGGTAGAGAAGGGGTCTAGGGATTTCTTCTTGAGGAAAAATAGCCTTCAGGTGCTGCCCCCTTGCTCTCTGTCTTCATCCTCTCATCTTTGTGTTCTTTTCTTTGAAAACAATAATTTTTTTGAAACTATTTTTTTTTATGAATGCAGGGGTGATCATGGTGGAGAGAGGTATGGTGATGAGATGGTTAAGTAGGAATTTATTTCTTTGACATGGGCAAGTCATCTCCTTGCTCTAGGGTTACTTCCTTTAGGATTCCCAAACCACTGTAATTCCTACAGGATCATCTTGTAGGTTTTCAAGGAATCCTGTAGGTTTATAGGGAACCCTGTACAAAACACGGAAACCTTGCAAACTGAGGCAAATGAGTGGAAAAATGGAAGGAATGATGGAATAATGAAGGATAATGAATGGAGAAATAAAAATATGAGCTGAATACGTCCCTTTTAATTCCCTTTTGTTGCTCTGATCCTCCTCTTGCTGACCTACAAACAATATTTTCATAATTTCTCTTTTCTCCTTTTTTTATCTATTTTTATTGAAAACAACTAGTCTCCCTCCAAGGGGTTTTCATCCTAGCTGCTTGCCCTGGGCACCTCAAGAGAGGTTTTCACCCAAAGATATTTTTTATTTCTCTTTTTTCTTTTGACACCACTGGGCCGCCTCAAGAGGTTTTCAACCCAACAGTGGGACTCAAGTGCCTCAGTGACTTGATGAGGTAGGAGCTGAGAATTGCTCCACGACTATCACTCTTTTGTTGATACCATCAATGAACTCTTGCTTTGACAATAACCTCTTGTAAACTTTCAATCTGTGCCCATTAACAAGTAAAGGAATGACCTATGCATCTATGGTTCTAATATGCACTGAACCATTATCATGACATTTCTTTATGACAAAAGGCCCCTCCTTTACTGTAGACTTCCTGAGGGCCGACAACGATTTTTATAGTGTGAGCCTGGATAATGTGAATGCTTCTATGCATGGGGATCAACGTTTATTTTCTCTTATGGGTGATTTTAGTGAGGCCGTGTGCTGCAACTGAGGTATGAATATCTATTTTTGGACCGTTGGTCCCACCACCATATCATCATTCTCCTCACCTCGTAATCAACTCCCACTTCAGGCATTCGTAGCTTAACTACTTTCGACCTCATCCTTATTTTCCTTGACTTGACAACTGCCACGTGTGGAAGGACTAACTGCTTTGTCCTCGTTGACTGAACGAAGGTGGACAAGTTAACTGGCCATCTTTCTCTTATAAACCAACACTTTCACAACTTTACATCTTTTGATCACATTATGCGAATGAGAGAGTGGAAGCGAGACACTTACCTATGGTAATGATACCTTGATGCAGTTTGCTGAAGAAATGAAGTCTTTGTTGTGTGTTGGCTACATGTGATTTTCTCTTCCTTTTTTATTGTCCTTTGATGATTTTATTTGATGTGCAGGTACCTGGTGTTGACGATGATGATGCTGATGCTGCTGGTAGGCTCTGGGGGAGATTCTTCTACCTTTGGATCTCCATGCTTGAAGCTGACTGCAACCTATGATTTATGTATTGTGGGATAGGCTTCTATAGGATCTCCTACAGGATGTCCTACAACTAATTCTCCCTCAAAAAATTTAATCATTTTCTACTGCTGGAACTTGAGGATGATTTCCATGGGAAGAGAAGGGGTTTAGGGATTTATGCATGAGGAAAAATAGCCTTCAGGTGTTGTCCCATTGCTCTTTGTCTTCATCCTCTTATCTTTGTGTTTTTTTCTTTGAAAACTGTAACTTTTTTGAAACTAATTTTTTTTATGAATGCAGGGGTTGTTAGGGTCCCACCCTAACCCCCTTATTTATGTAATGGGATCACGTCATTGTCAAGAGTCAATAAAGCCCATATTAATAATTGTAAGTGGTTAATCTGCAATTGATGACGGAACCACAGTTAGTTGCAAATGGGTCGTAGTATTAGATAGATGGTATTAATAAAACCCACGGTATTGGCCCGTGGTATTGCATGTATGAGTCATATATAAAGGATAGAGACTCCCTGCGAGGAGCATCGTGTCTTATTTTGTAATCGAGCTCTGCTCTATTGGAGGTTGCCCCCTCGAAGAGGCAGGTGAACATTACTCTCTGAATAATAAAATCATTGCTATTCTGTGTTCTGGGTATCTTTTCTTCGTAAATTCTGTATTTGGGTATCATTTTGCAGGTTAAGAGCATAACAAGTAGTATCAGAGCACTTTCCAGGGCCGATGGGATCTCCATTTCTTAGCAAAAAAAAAAATTTGGCTAGAGATGTGTTCCGGCGTCTTTAAACCACGGGATCTGTCATTGAGCGCATAAACCTGCGGATTTGGGGAGGCATGCACGCAGGAAATACAAGAGGTGGTCATGTCTATTGGACTCCCTTGTAACCCCTGTGGGTACCCCTTCGAGTAGTAGCACATTAGACAGAATAGCGCACGGACTGTCTTCCACGTACCCTTTGGGTATATCGGAAGCCCCCTAGGCTCCCTTGAAACCTCGCCATAGATAAACTGTCGGCCATCTCGCGGCTACAGTACACCGAGAACAGCATTCGGAGAGATTACTTGCCCGTACGATAGGGTAGTCGGGTTGTACAGCTAAGGGTATGGTCGATCATCCTTAGTTAGAGCCCTGAAACATTGGGCCGAGTACTACTGCCAGACCCTTATGTATATTGCGATCTGTAGCACCTAACACTCCTCAAGACCATAGTTCCCTTTTCTATCGGGGGATCACACATCATCTCTTCCAGATCTGCTTGTGCAAAGGGGTGCAATAGCAGCAGACATCAGTCCCGCAGTCTCGAGTTCGCAGATCAGCCATTCTGATCTATTAGATCCATCAGATCCGCAGAACCAGTCTGTTCCTCCACCCAGAGCTATCAGATCCACCATTCAGATCTCTCAGATCCACCAGATCGGAGTTGTTGTGAAGGGTTCCTATACCGGGGTATAATTTTCGCAGGACTTTTGGCCGCATTGACATTTTGAGGATTGGCCACTGCCCATCAAAATATTGGTGATCTAGCCCATCAGAATCAGGACGACGAGCTAAGCACGGTGGTACCATTCACTTCTTAGTGAAAATTTTTTTTTAGGCGGTCCCAATTTTAAAAAAATCCGGTTGGTGTATGGTAGAAACTAGAGCTCAAGCGATGGCCAATGAAAGGATGGACAAACTTGAAGAATCATTGCAAAACCTCCACATTCAGCTTACCAGACTATGTAGCATGGTCGAGAAAATAGGCCCGAAGGGCAAGGAGCAAGCCCACGAGGAGGCGTATAATGGCAATGAACACAATGAGGGTGAGTCTAGCCACTCTCCTCACGTCTGGCACACCCACCCACAACCCAGTCAGCGACCTCCCAAGTTGGATATGCATAAATTTGACGGTTCTCACTCGTCGGCATGGATAGCACAAATGTAGCAGTATTTCAAACTGAATCGCATCTTCGATGATGAGACTCATCTTATGTTGGGGAGCATGTACTTGGACAATGAAAGGTGGCAATGGTGGGAATGGCATCAACATTGCACTGGACCTTTTAAGACTTGGACCAAATTCACCAAAGCTCTTCAAGACTGCTTTGACCAGGAATCATCTTTTTTGGGTCGTCTTACTAAGCTCCGACAGACTGGTACAGTGGATGAATATATTACAGCTTTTGAAGCCTTAGCCTTCTGCACTTGGGGTCTCTCAGATGTGTTCTACACGGAATGTTTTATCAGCGGTCTTAAAGAAGCTATCAAAGCCCAAGTCCTACTGCACCACCCTCCCACATGGACGGAGGCTTGCAAGGTAGCTCGTAACATGGAATGTGCATTAGCAGCCCAATACAGTCACCCAAATTTCTCCGCTAAAGGTCGCCCCCCACAGGCTCACAACACGACTCAAACACTTAAGGTCCAAAAGGTGTCACCTGTGGAAATGGCCGAAAGAAGAAAGCAAGGCCTATGTTACTACTGTGATGAAAAATACTCCCCAGGTCATAAATGCAAGGAGCCCAAATTTTTTCAAATTGATGCCACTGACTACAGCTCAACAGAGGAAGATCCACCACTGGAGGAACATGAGCCGCTAGAAGAAGACAACCAAAAGGACAATGTCTCTGACGAACCAGTTATTTCGTTGCATGCTTTGGCAGGGATTTCTTCCCCTCAAACTCTCAAAATCAGAGGTTTTATTAAACATCGCCCAGTAGTAGTCTTGATTGATAGTGGAAGTACACATAATTTCATCCATCAAAAAGTCGCAGAAGCAGTGCATTGTTTTGTACGAGCAGTTTCTAACTTCCAAGTTCAAATTGCGGATGGAGGCACAATGAAATGTGAAGGCGCTGTGAAAATGTCAAACTTCAAATGGGGGATTATCAGTTGAAAACTCACATGTTTGCCATACACATGGAGGGTTGCGACATTGTCCTCGGCGTTGAATGGCTCCGCACTCTTGGGCCAATCACAATGGATTTCCAGGAGTTATATATGAGTTTTAAGCAGAACAACTACACACATACCCTCCGTGGACTCCAGGCGGGAACCCCCTCTATCATCAGCTCGCATAGGATGGAAAAATTGTTAAAAAAGGGAAATCATGGAGTTGTAGCTCAATTTAATGCCATCCAGGCAGTCGAAACCAAGCCTCTGCCCATTCATCCTGAGATGCAACAGATTTTAAATAACCATCTGTCGGTCTTTGACAAGCCTCATGAGCTTCCACCCTCGCGAGGGGAACATGATCATAGCATCACCTTGGTTCCAGGGACCCAACCCCCAAATGTGCGCCCCTACAGATATCCGTTCACCCAAAAGAATGAAATAGAAAAAATCATCAAGGAACGTTTGGAAGCAGGTGTCATTCGTCCCAGCATTAGTCCTTATTCATCCCCAGTGGTCATGGTGCTCAAGAAAGATGGGGAGTGGCGGATGTGTCCCGACTTCAGGGCCCTCAATAAGTTGACAATCAAAGATAAATTTCCCATCCCGGTGGTTGATGATTTGCTGGATGAACTCAATGGGGCTCAATTCTTCACTAAGCTGGATCTTCGCTCAGGCTACCACCAAATTCGCACGAAGGAAGTCGACATCCCCAAGACTGCTTTCCGAACTCATGAAGGCCATTATGAATTCCTGGTCATGCCATTTGGTCTTTGTAATGCCCCCTCTACTTTTCAGAGCCTTATGAACCACATTCTCAAACCATATCTCAGGAAATTTGTCCTTGTCTTCTTCGATGACATCCTCATCTATAGTTGCACTTGGGCCGCACATCTTCAGCATGTAGATCTACTCTTGCAACTGCTCCGCAAGCATAAATTATTTGTCAAGATGTCCAAGTGTTCGTTTGGCATGGTAGAAGTAGAGTATTTGGGCCACATTGTGGGGCGTGAAGGTGTCAAGGTGGACCGCAAAAAGATCCAGGCAATGCAGGAATGGCCTCAACCTAAGACCTTGAAGAGCTTGAGAGGATTTTTGGGTCTCACGGGCTATTATCGTAAATTTTTCCGCAACTATGGTCGCATAGCGAAGCCCCTTACCCAACTCCTAAAGAAAAATTCATTCTTCTGGAATGAGGAAGCACAACAGGCCTTTAAAGCTCTAAAAAATGCCATGTGTTCCACTCCAGTCTTAGCACTACCTGACTTCACCAAATATTTTGTCATTGAATGTGATGCTTCAGGTACAGGTATTGGGGCGGTCTTAATGCAGGAAGGGCGACCGTTGGCCTTCACAAGCCAACAACTTAATGGGAGGAATCTGGGCCAATCTACCTACGAGAAGGAAATGATGGCCATCTTACATGCAGTTGAGACCTGGCGACCTTACTTATTGGGGCGACGTTTCCAAATCCGCACAGATCATCACAGTCTTAAATATTTTTTGGAGCAACGCCTATCCTACCCACAACAAAATAAATGGCTAGCCAAAATGCTGGGATATGATTATGAGATCATTTACAAGAAAGGGAAAGACAATAGTGTAGCAGATGCATTATCTCGCCAATTTGAGGAGGAAAGTACTCTGCTAGCAATTTCACTCCCCATTCCCGAATGGATTGAAGAGGCTCGCAGGGAATCATTTTCACACCCCGGGCTCTCCCAACTCATTTCTCAATTGCAGGTAGATCCAAATTCCACCAAGGGCTACTCGTGGCAGGATGATATTCTTCACTACAAGGACAGAGTCGTAATATCACCAACATCCACCCTCAAAAGTCGCATTTTGGCAGAATTGCACTCATCTCCCATTGCAGGACATTCGAGCTTTCAGAAGACGTATGCTCGCACCAGAAGATCATTTTTTTGGACAGGCATGAAAAAGGACATCCTTACTTTCGTAGCAGAATGTGATGTCTGTCAACGCCACAAAGGGGAAATCGTCAACACACCAGGCACATTACAACCATTGCCCATTCCGGCATCAATTTGGACGGAGGTTTCTATGGATTTCATTACAGGTCTTCCAAAGTCAGTGAACAAGTCAATCATCATGGTGGTTGTGGACCGACTGTCGAAGTATGCTCATTTCTGCGCCCTACCCCACCCGTTTACACCAACTTTGGTTGCTCAATCTTTCATGGATCATATCTTCAAATTGCATGGCATGCCCACTTCTATTGTGTCCGACCGCAACCCGATCTTCACCAGTAATTTTTGGCAGGAACTCTTCAGAATACAAGGCACTCAACTAAAACTCAGTACTTCCTATCATCCACAAACAGATGGTCAAACCGAAGCCGTCAACAAATGTCTAGAAACCTACCTTAGGTGTTTCACTTTAGAAAAGCAACACCATTGGGTACAGTGGCTACCTCTGGCTGAATGGTGGTATAACACCAACTATCATGCCACCACCAAAATGACTCCCTATGAAGCAGTATATGGTCAACTTCCGCCTTCACCTACTTCGTATCTCAAGGGATGCTCAAAAGTACAAGCAGTGGATCAACTCCTACAACACCGCGCAACCATGCTCGCCCATCTTCGAGAGAATCTTCATCAAGCTCAAAACCGCATGAAGCAACAGGTAGACCAGCATCACTCAGAGCGCTAATTTCAAGAAGGGGATCAGGTCTTTTTATGGCTCCAACCATATAAGCAAACATCACTCAAAGACAAGGGGTGTCAGAAACTCTCTCCCAAATTCTACGAACCCTATCAAGTACTTCAGCGCATTGGAGAAGTGGCTTACAAGTTGGCCTTGCCACCTACTGCAAAAATCCATCCAGTTTTCCATGTCTCATGCCTCAAGAAAGTGATTGGGAACAATTGCAGAATTCAGACCAGTTTACCTGAATTGGACAAAGAAGGGTCCATCTGGCTTCAACCCGAACAGGTCCTAGACACAAGAGACAAGCAACTGCACGATCGCATGATTAAGGAAGTCCTCCTCAAATGGAAAGACACCTCTCCGGAAGATGCAACTTGGGAGCCAACCACTATTCTTCAGCAGTTTCCGCAGCTTCAGCCTTGAGGACAAGGCTAGTCTTAAGGGGGAGGGCATGTTAGGGTCCCACCCTAACCCCCTTATTTATGTAATGGGATCACGTCATAGTCAAGAGTCAATAAAGCCCATATTAATAATTGTAAGTGGTTAATCCGCAATTAATGACGGAACCACAGTCAGTTGCAAATGGGTCGTAGTATTAGATAGATGGTATTAATAAAACCCACGGTATTGGCCCGTGGTATTGCATGTATGAGTCATATATAAAGGATAGAGACTCCCTGCGAGGAGCATCGTGTCTTATTTTGTAATCGAGCTCTGCTCTATTGGAGGTTGCCCCCTCGAAGAGGCAAGTGAACATTACTCTCTGAATAATAAAATCATTGCTATTCTGTGTTCTGGGTATCTTTTCTTCTCATATTCTGTATTTGGGTATCATTTTGCAGGTTAAGAGCATAACAGGGGTGATCATGGTGGAGAGAGGTATGGTGATGAGATGGTGAAGTAGGAATTTATTTCTTTGACATGGACAAGTCATCTCCTTGCTCTAGGGTTACTTCCTTTAGGATTTTGAAGCCACTGTAATTCCTACAGGATCATCCTATAGGTTTTCAGGGAATCCTATAGGTTTAGAGGGAATCCTGTAGAAAACATAGAACCCTTGCAAACTGAGGCAAATGAGTGGAAAAATGGAAGGAATGATGGAATGATGAAGGATAATGAATGGAGAAATAAAAATATGAGTTGTCCCTTTTAATTCTCTTTTGTTGCTCTGATCGTCCTCTTGCTGACCTGCAAACAATATTTTCATAATTTCTCTTTTCTCCTTTTTTTATCTATTTTTATTGAAAACAACTAGTCTCCCTCCAAGTGGTTTTCATCCTAGTTGCTTGTCGTGGGTGCCTCAAGAAACGTTTTCACCCAGAGATATTTTTTATTTCTCTTTTTTTTTTTTACACCACTGGGTCGCCTCAAGAGGTTCTCAACCCAACAGTGAGACTCATGCGCCTCATGGAGGTTTTCACCTAAGTCTCCTTATTCTGTCTTTTCTTTCTTTTCTTCTCTCAGTGACTTGATGAGGTAGGAGCTAAGACTTGCTCCACCACCATCACTATTTTTTTGATACCATCAATGAACTCTTGCTTTGACAATGGCCTTTGTAAACTTTCAATCTGTGCCCATTAACAAGTAAAGGAATGGCCTCTGCATCTATGGTTCTAATATGCACTGAACCATTATCATGACATTTCTATGACATAAGGCCCTAACCGTCTAGTCCTTAACTTGCCCTTAAAGTCTTTATATCTGGAATCATATAACAAATCTCAATCACCTTATGGAAAAAGCTTGTTCTTGATGTTCCTGTCATGCCAGATCTTCCCCTAAATTTGGGTCACCTCTATGTATAGGAGGGCCTACATTCTGAATTCATCTAACCCATTCAACAGGAGCAATCTCTCCTTTTGTGCACTGTTGAGATCTAGATCTAGTTGGGCTGCCATCCTCAGTGTATTGTACTCAAATTCAATGGACAACAGGGTCTTTTTGCCATAGACCAACTAAGAGGGTGTGAATCCAATGGTGGCCTTCCAGGTGGTATTATAGGCCAATGTGGCCTAAACTAATCTATCTACCCAATGTTTTCTGTTGATGCTAACCACTTTGGTCAGAATGCCATCTAGCGCTCTGTTGGTCACCTCCACTTTCCCATTATCTTGTGGGTGATAGGGAGTGGAGGTTCTATGCTTGATCTTATGCTGGCTTAACAAGTCTTCAATCATGTTGGATGTAAACTGGTTGCGTTGATTAGTGAGCAATTCTCTAGGGTACCCAAACTTGTAAAATACACTCTCCCTTAAGAACTCAGCAACCTTCTCCCCTGTTGCTGCCTTTATTGCCTTGGTTTCAGCCCACTTAGTCAGATAGTTAGTGCACACAATGATGTATTGCTTTTGCTTGGAGGGCAGGTCAATAGGTCTAATGAAATCCATGCCCCACTTGTCAAATGGCTCGAAAGTCACTTGAGTCTGTAGAGGCATTTCATCCCTTGGAGTAGGCTTTCCCATCCTTTGGCATCAATCACACTGACTAGTATACCTTCTCACATCCTGATGAAGAGTGGGCCAATAATAACCAGCTTGTAACACCTTGAATGTTGTCCTCTTTGCTACAAAGTTACCTCCACAAGGCCCGTCATGATAGGTCAAAAGGATGTCAAAGACTTCCTCCTCCCAGACACATCATCTCAGAATTTGATATGGGCCTAGTTTGAAGAGGTTGCCCCCAATCCAAGTGAATGGGGTGCTCTTCCTCACAATCTTACTTTTCTCTTTGGAGGACAAATTCGGTGGGAACTGTGCAGATACCAAATAGTTTGCTATGTCAGCAAACCATGGAGAGAGAACTAAAATGGAAAATAAGTGTTCATCCAGTAACTGATCATCAACCATTCCTTCCTCACCTGCAGGCAAAGTTAATCTGGTCAAAAAATCTGCAACAACATTTTCCTTGCCAAGATTATCAACAATAATTAGGTCAAACTGTTGTAATAAAAGTAACCATCTAAGAATCCGGGCATTCACATCCGGTTTATTCATTAAATATTTTATTGTAGCATGGTCAATATGTACAAATGTTTGATAAATGTAATGCCTAAATTTGTTCAATGAATGCACAAAAACTAGGAGCTCCTTTTTGGTCATTGTGTAGTTCAGTTTAGCCTTTGATAGATTCTTACGAACAAAGTAAATGACATAAGGCAAATTTTCATCTATCTGGCCTAGAGATGCCCCTATGGATTTGTGTGAGGTATCTTCTGGATCACTGCCACCAAAGAAGAGAGAAGGGTTACTTAGTGATGTGGTGGGGGTGTTGGGTAGGAATTTTCCTGAATTGTCTCTGTTCCTACGAGGCATGAAAGGAAATCTCTTTTTGGGTGATTTTTGTTTTTTCCTGTACTTGCAAAACTGAATGGATTGAAAAACAAATTGCAACTAACTGAAATGAAATTGTAGAATTGAAATGAAAGCAAGGAAATGACTAATCTACTTTTGCAAAAATGGAAATTGAAGAATTGAAATGAAATCAGGAAATGAGTAATCTAGTTTTGCGGAAATGGAAATTGTAGAATTGAAATGAAAGCAGTAAATGCCTAATCTACGTTTGCAAAATTGAAATGAAAGCAAGAAATGCCTAATCTACTTTTGCAGAATTGAAATGAAACAACTACTCTACTTTTGCTGAAATAAACTACTTAGCAGAATGTTGCAGTAGAAAATAGAAGAAAAGCAGTAATCACAAAATACTCTGATGCTTCCCCGACAATGGAACCAAAAAGCTGTCGAGCACCAGTATTGCAGCAATAATGGTACAACTCTTGGGGCTTCCTACTTTACTTTTATCAACTAAGTAGTTCGTAACAAACTTGGAAGTGACGGTGTTGTATGCACAAGTACTAGCTCTTACTGCAGGCTGTCACTTGATCAGCTGACGCAAGTTCGCTAGGAGATTAAGCCAACTTCTATGAGTTCTCAGAAGAAGATTTTAACTGTGATGAAAAGAAACTAACTCTACAGGGGCTATTCTACTTACAGAAAGAGAAGGAAAACTGAAATGAAACACAAACCCTAGCAAACCCTAGTTTACCCACTAACCCTACTTTTGCAAGAAAAGAGATGGAAACTAATGAAGTGAGTGCCATTGACTACTGAAAAGGAAAATTGCATTTATTCAGGCTACTTCTTAAAAGAAATGAGAAGAAATCATCTTTTTGTACTTTTGAGTGTTTTTATGTGAAATTATTATGCTTGTGATTTATCTGGTTGTGACTGTGCAGAGGTTCGGTGACAAAGGAAGATGGAGTTGGTTGTTGCATAGGTGGAGGAAGGTGTGGAGAGGTCCTAAGAAGCCCCTAGTACCCTTCTGAAGACTTCCATAGTGATCGGACTTCGAAAAATCACTCACAGGAAATTCTACAGGAGGCTACAGGGGATCTACAGGAGGATCTATAGGAGGAGGCCGAGAGCTATTTTTGGAGTTTTGAAGGTGGAAAAATGATGGGAAAGGGGAACTTAAGGCTAGATGAAGGTGTTTAGGTGTCTAGAACTTGTCAAGGAAGATCAAGAATGAACGTGATGGTTGGATTTGTTCAAAGGACAAAAGGAAAGCTTATGGAGAAAAAACAGAAATTAGGGCAGATTGGTGAAATGTTGCGATTGACTTGGGAAATCTATGAGAAGTGAGCTGGTGCTGGCTATTGCATGGATGGATGGTGAGCTAGAAGGTCCTGCAAGAGATCTACACAAAAACTGATCAAAGAAAGAACTAACTATACCATGAAAATAGAGATTTCTCTAGCTTGACCTAATTTCTGACCAACAAACAGAAAATGTTGAATAGTAACCTATGAACAGAAAAGCATGCGGAGAGAACTATGGTAAAAGAATATAAAATGATCTAAGCAACTAAATCTGAACCAATATCTAGCTTTCCAAATCAAAGTATTACACTAGCAGTTGCATGGAAGAGCAAAAATTGTGTTTTTGGTGGCAGCAGTAGTGCCTTGACCTCAAATCATAGTCACAGGAAGGGGGAAAGGAGATCAGGGCCTACTATTGAATTTTTTGAATCTTATTCTGTCACTGCAATAACCTACTTGATCAACTGAAAAAAAAAAAAAAAAAACAACTATACTAACCATCAAAAGCAACCTAATCTAGCAAAGTAAAATGAATTTATGCAACAGAAATTAACAGATAAACTAAAGCAAAAGCATATAAGTACACAGTAGGAGGTGTTAGGCAGCTTGGGTTGGGCCCTAACCCAAGAGCTTCAACCCTCTGAAAGAGAACAGTGCTGGCTCAAAAGTTGCTTCATGTCCATTATAAAAAATAGCTGTTGCATTACATAAACTGTTCTCAAAAGGAACTCGAAAATGAGCTGAACACAACGCTGCACAAAAGTGAAAAAATCAACTAATAAATGCATAAAATATTGAGGCTCTAAGACTTATTATTTATACAAATGGGGACTTCCAACTATCCTCCCAAAATCAAGGAACTTGGCTTCCTAGAACTGAAGATAAACAACAGTCCCACTTGACTTGCTCAACTGCCCCTTGGAATCATCAACGTGGGCCTTTGTGCTCCGAGTTGCTGATGGAGGATTTGAGGAAAGGGGTCATTAATGAAGGAGAAACCCCCCCTACAAGTCCTCTTCCCTGTTTCCCTCGAGTTTGGCTTCCATTTGCTCATAAAGTCCTTGTCTTTGTCCTAAATTGTCCAAAAAACCTGCATAAAACACACATTAGACTACATGGGAAAGTGACTAACCCAATTCACTCTATTAGCATAAATATATTCAAAAAAATGCAAAAAACTAATGAGAATGGTGGATTAAGTCGAGATAAGAGGAAGAATGAGCCCATATAATTACCCATTTCTGGGGCTCATCAATCGTCACCAAAAGTAACATAAAAGAGCATTGGTGAGTGTTAACAAAAAATTGTCACTAGAAGTGTCACCAAAGAGAGAATTAGTGATGGGATTTTAATGACCCTTGCCAAAAGTTTAATTTAAAATGGCTTTGGTGACAAACGTTAAAGGACCATCACTATAGACACTCACAACAACGCTTTTTTAAGGACCGTCATGATAGGAAAAATTGGTGATGGACCTTAAAGGTCCATCATAGGCATGACCCTCCCCAATGACCTTTTTTTATATAGTGAATTCGAATTGCATGACCTACTAGGGAAAATTTTAATAGCTCCAATTGGTTACTGAGAGTAAGTTTAGTTAACAGAAAATCAACTACCCAAGTAATCTCAAATCTATCTCTATTATAGAACTAGAGATCAATTAATTGATAGACACTAGCGTTAACTCCATTAGATAGCTAATTTTAGCCATATACTAGTCCACAACTCATGAAATTCCATCTAACTCGAATTAACTGACAACAACTCAGTGATAGACCACACTACACATGTTAACTGATAACTTTGAATTCGAGTTGGCATCTTTGACTAATGCACAATTCAAAGAAGACATTCCTTGCTACATTTTCAACACTATTTTATCTATTATTATTGCAATCAAATTGTCTGGCTTATACATCCAAAATTAGAATATGATTCCCCCTTATGATTTGGGTCAATTTTCCCACCTTAGAGAATCATGGTCTCTCTCATTCACCCATGCTACAAAAATGAGGGACCCCATTGTGTTCAATGTATTATCATCATTACAATGTGTTGTAAACCAATGAAGATAAGGGTTTTGTGTGCTTACTCCATATCATGTGTTTGTGAATGACCCATAATCATCATGATTACAATGTGTCAAGTGGAAATGAAGAGGTATTTTGTGTTGTTAACGCATAACTATGGGTTTGTGAACCAATCTAAGTTTGCAATCATAAGCTTGGATAAGGTTTTTTTTTTGTTTACCCAACTATGTGTTTATCAATGGTTTGTAACAAATTTGGAAATGGTAAGCTTGAAGAATATTTTTTTGTGGTTACCCATAACAATCACTTTGTGGATGACCCATAACCTTGTTTATTTTTCTGGAAATGGACCTTCCACTACATATTTTATAAAAACTTTTGTTATAGATTATGAAATCGAATTCCATCAAAGACCAATTTGAGGTATTAAAAAATCATTTCAATTAATATACGATATTTGTTATTTCATGATATGACGAGTGAGGAAATAATTCTTGGAACTAAATATATACATGTAGTTGCACATATTTACATGCAAGTGTGTCTTCAATTAAAGATATCACCAAGAAATAAAATCAAATTCTATAAAACATCCATTTGAGCTAATAGAAAATAATTTAATATGAGCCACTATGCACCCTTTGAAATGCTCCATAAAAGTCTTGTAACTTGTATAAAGTTGGATGAAGATTGTTTCTCTACGTTCCATCTATGATTTTTGTCTATGGCAGTGATACCACTGTCTGTTAGATAAGGAATTGGTGAAATGATGTCACCCAATCTTGTATATGTTGCAAACAAATTTTTAGGTTATGGCATGGTAGTATAAATCTACAATAATAATGTGTGGAAACACTGAGTGTAGAGGCCCGCAAAGGATGAAAAGGGTTTGTAGAGTAACAAGGGATGCTTTAGAGGCCATGAAGCCTTTATTGGTAGCATGGAAAACCTAAAAAATATAAAAGTTTACAAACCAATGGATGTAGTGAATCCATGTAAGAATGCTCCTATAATGGTGAATGAAGATTCGAGAGTAGAAAACACTATAATGCTTGTGAAATAAATTTAATAATTACAATGTATGGTCAAACAAATCGTCTCCATATGTTCCAAAAGTAAGTTGAATATTGCTACAGAACCTTGAATGGTAACTTGCTCTGGTACCAATGATCTAGATATTGGAAGATAATATCCAAAAGCCTTGAAAGTTGAGAGAATGTGGTGTAAATCATACACGCATTCCATGAAAATAATCAGAAGAACATTAACAAAATTGAAGAAACTAAATATATCACAAAAATATGAAGAGAGATAGAAATAGAAAAGAAGGATTCCATTGGGAAAAACCATTACTTGCAATGAGGTCAATTTTGTAAGCTTTCTTACCTTTATAAGGTGTTTTTATGAAAGAGTCAACTTTAATTAGGTTTGATTACATCAATTATATAATTATAAACCTCACTTTTCCATAGAAATATGACTTCATGACTTATGCATCCAAACATAGAAAATAAACCTCCTAATTTTGATGAATAGTTTTATTTCACATTCCAAATTGTTAATGTAAATTGTAAGTATTTCCATTTTGTCTACACTTGAAATAATAAAATTTAGACATCAAATTTGTCCAAGGATGGTTGCATTCTTAAGGTATGTAGTGTCTATGAGATCATGCATAAGTGTTTTGAAAGTTTTGATATGAACCTTGCATCCCGACTAAGGAAAGTTGACAAGTTAATTATGTCTTTAGTGCCTCGTACCTTTGGAAATATGCTAATAATAATTATTGCAACAATTAATTTTTTTTGTAAGATCCCAAACGTTAAAAATTATAATAGATTTAGCACACTATAGTGTTGTAATTAACATAATATTTCAACAAAAATGAGAACACATAAGGGATATGGAACTACAACCATTTTATTTAATTAGTTACTGCAAATGATACATGTCAGAATATTTAACATAAAAAATCATCGCCAATGGCATGCAGGGCTACTCATCAAATGAGAAATCACAACATTGAAGCAAAATCATATACCCTGGATGCATCCACCATTCAAATGAATCCCAGAGGTTTTTGTCCCTAGGATCAAACTAGAACTGGCCTTGTAAAGTCCTCAACAAAGACAAAATGCATAAATAGCTTAGGATGATCCAAATGCCTAGCTCCTATCCCTTTAATAGGCTTTAGGGACTCTCTAGAAAGCTTATTTTATTATTTTCCCTCAAAAAAAAATAGGCTTTAGGGACTATCTAGAAAGCTTATTTTATTATTTTCCCTCAGAAAAAAAAAATAAAATAAAAAAATAAAATAAAATAAAAAATAAAAAATAAAAAAAATATAAATATAAATATAAATATAAATAAAATATAAATAAAATAAAATAAAATAAAATAAAATAAGATAAAATAAATAAAAATAAATAAATAAATAAAAATTAAAAATTAAAAAAATAAAAATAAAAAAAACTTAAAAATAAATTAATTAATTAATTAAAAAAAAATAAACAAATAAATAAATAAATTTTATATATATATATATATATATATAATGGGCGGATCCCATGGGAAAATACCATGGCAAGTACCATGTTTAAATTCCATCCATTTTGACTTGGATACCATACAAACGAGTGTGTCATTCCATGCCTCCATGATAAATGATCCTTAATGAATCATTTGATACCTAGATCCCAAACAATCCTCTGGCTAATCCTGCCCTTAATAGATTCACATGGATTCCAATGTCACCAAAATCCCGGGACCTATGGGTTATGATATCATTCCATCCCTCTATGACTGCCCATGCCTAAGGGTCTAAGCTACAATATTCCCTTCGTTAAGGGTATCCTGCTAGGAATCATCTCATCGATAGAGTTCCAACTCATAATATCTTGCCAATCCATCCTGTTGGAAGGAGCTAATGCAGGAATGCTTGCACATGGAATAAGTCTACTATGTTGATGTTTCCTGATGCTCAACTCATGCTGCTCGACTAATTCACCCAACATGATCCATTTTGAGAACTCTGCCCTGATCTCCCCAACTTAAAAAGGTGGGTTGGTAGTGCTACAAGCCTTACCTTATAAGAATTTACAGGATAAGTTCCTTAGATAGAACACCAAGGGACACCACTCACAAACAAATCACAAATCAGTACACCAGTATTGTTGATGAGGTTAAAACCCTCAAAGAGGGAAACAGTGTTTGGCCTAAGCTAACGCAGCTGCTTCAGGCAATTTATTAGTGTAAAAGGAAGAAAATTTACTTAAGCTTTTCTTATGAATGATCACCTAACAAATGACCCTCCATGGTCTTTAAATATATATCATGGATGAATCGGGTGTTAAGCTATGGATCAAGTGTCGGTAATACCAAGAAGACAATGAACCGTCAAATCAATTCGTGTCTAGAACATATCATGACCGTCGGATTGTAAGTTACAAAAAGTAAATACTAAAGAAACACACTTTACCTAACTATACACGAGACCAAGTTATACTTAATTATTTCATATGTGTCAGAAATCCTTACATTCCCCCTTAAGAACAGCTTCAGACAGGATTGAAGGATGTACAAAGATGACAGAATAGGAGAAGGAAGGAGGAATTAGAGGCTATCCCCCCTTAGTGAAAACTTCCTGAACTCCATGCATAAATCGAAGTTTAGCAAACTTTGCCTCTGTGAGAGCCTTTGTAAAGATGTCTGCAACTTGATCATCGGTTGAACAATATTGTACTTCAAGAACATGGTCATGAATGAAATTTCTGATGAAGTGCATGTGTATTTCAATGTGTTTGTTGCACTGACGGTGGACTAGATCTTTGTAGAGTTGAATGTCACTTTGATTATCACACCAAAGTGTAGTCGGATGTTGTTGCTGCAAACCAAACTGTGATAGGATTTGACGAAGCCATAGGGCTTCCTTACTATCTTCAATAGCGCCACGATACTATGCTTCTACTGAAGAAAGAGAAATGGCACTTTGTTTCTTACAAGCCCATGTAATAGGTGCAGTACCAAGAGTGAATACATAACCGATAGTAGACTTCTGATCATCATGGTCACCAACACAATCAGAATCAGTGAAACCAACCAATAAAGGAGATTCTTCTTCACTGTAATGAATCCCAAACTGAACTGTACCTCAAACACAACGAAGTATTGTTTTAGACTCTTTCCAATGACTTTCATGTGGGTTTCTCATAAGCTGAGAAACAAGGCCAACAACGAAGGAAAGGTCAGGACGGGTATGGGTCAGATACAAAAGTTTTCAAACAAGCTAACGAAATAAGGTTGCATCAGCTTTAGGGGAAGTACACGTGACTAAAAGTTTGGCTCTAGACTGAAAGGGAGAAGGGGCTGGCTTACAGTCTTCCATGTGAAATTGGCGTAGAAGATCACAAGCATACTTGGAATGGGAAAGGGAAATACATGTATAAATTTCTCTATAGATTAGCTAGCTCTGATACCATGTAGAAATTCTGCAAATTCTCTACAAATCTACCTCTAAGATCATGTAGAAAATATGACTGTAGGTTAACTCAATAATGCAATATACCAAAGAAAAATACAATAATCTACTTCTACTATCAAACTTGCGGAAGCTTAAAGATCGAGTTGATTCAGATTTGAACACATATAACCATAAGAAGAAGAATCAATACACAATAAACACAAAAAATACTAAGGGGAAAGCCTCAGCTAAAAACCTCACTATTTGTATTATCATACAAGGTGGAAATATCTCAGAATTACACAAAGCCTTAGCTATCACAGCTAGCAAGCTCTCAGTACAATCCTCCTAGATGCTCACGGGCAAACAAGGTTTCTCACAAACCTGCTCCTCTGCCCTCCAAGCCTCATATTTCCTTCCGCAGTTTCTCCTGGGTGATCCTCCCGTTACCGAGTGTAACACTTATCTCTCACATTGATCTCACACCCTATAAAACTGCGCAATCCTTAAGGAATCTTCTTCCTTCTGCATGGATGAGTTTCCTTTATATGGAAACACATGCAACTAATAGTAACCTATCCTTGACATTTAGCTCAATTGGGTCTTTCTCTGAATAGACATGCATGATTTTCTGATGAGGGAATCTTCAGTTATCTGGAGTACACTTGTTGAGTGCATGCATGCATCAATTGACTAATAACTCACAATTAGTTCCTCAAATAGATTGGAACTAATTTAACTGGACTTAACGCAGTAAACTGAGCTAACTAATTACAACTCAAATATAACTCAATCTTATCTCCTTAATTAAGGGATAATCTCTTTAATTTAAGGGATAATTGTTGCATGAATTCAGAAAGACTTCTAACTTGAATTTCTCCAACTAATTAACTCAAGATGAATTAATTAATTCTTTTCAAGTAGCTGATGAGACTAAATTCGAATTTAATTCACAATTTGAATTCAAGGACAAATTAAAAATGGAATATTCTGGATTCTATTTTTAACATTTCTTGTTGCTATTTTCAACACTCCCTCTCAACAAGAAAGGAATTCAACTCGATCCCGATCCTGAACCTTTGGAATGTTCTGCATGCAACACTTCTCTCTAGTGTTTCTACTCTAGCAATCTCCAGAAACAAAAAAACATCCAACCTGAATCAGAATGATGCCTCTGTCATCAAAGTCTCTGATTACTATTGCCTCTATCAACTGAAAACTCTGCGCTTTTGCTAACTCAACCTTTTTGAACTGTTGTCAATCCTTCTCTACGCTCTTCAGTATCTGACTGCTCTAGCCTCTGTCACTTTGATCTCTAACTACATCAATCACACTGATTCCTCCCGCTACTATGTACTTTGGGCTCCCGTAGCAAGGTACTATCCATGAGATAAAACCTCTCAATGGACTCTGCCCAATTTCAGCCTTCTTGGGACTCACTTCACATCGCCCCACCTCACAACTGGAGGTATGGTTGCATGTGATCCCTCTGTTGACTCTAATTGTGGCTCCTCCACAATTGTCTCAAACTTCTTCTAGGACTACATGTTAAGAGGTAATTTACTCTCCCTCTCAAACACCAATTCTCTAACATTTTCCTTGCTCCTCAAGGCCGTGCATGCATATTGAACCTCAAGAGCATACAAGTTCTTAACTCGTGAACTGATCTGTTTCACCTGTCTCATGGTGATGTGTCTAAGGAAAACCTTTCCCTTATTGAAGCCAACATCGTAGCCTTTGTCCTCCAACATCGCGACCAATACCAAGTTCTTCTTCAATCCAAGCACATACTTCACATCTGTTAAGGTGATAGAAGCTCCATTCTCCCTCTGAAAAGCAACTGTGCCCACTCCTGAAACACTAAACCTTTCGTCGTCACCCATCTCTATGCGAATCTTGAGGTCTTTCTCCTCCAAGGTACTGAATAAAATTTTATTGTCGGTCATGTGGAATGAGGCTCCACTGTCAAGATACCAACCACAACCCATCGTTGATGACATCATGCATGCGATGTGTTAGCACCTAAATCTGCCTTAGGCTGAAGGAAGGCAAAATTCAGGGTAACCACAAACCATGCTCAGTCTGGTAGTTAGCCCTACCAAAACAGGAGAGGGCTCTCTCTGGGTCACGCTCAGTGAATAAGTAAACGAAATGGTCTGAGATGACTAACAGTGAAATATTGATCTTAGGCTAGTAAGTAAAATATGGATACAAGAAGCAATTTTTTATGAATGACTGAGTTTCTGGGATGGTATGGGACCAACGGACAACAATGAGTAGAGAATTTAATACAAAGGCACAGATTACTTCGTGAGGCAAGACAGGCAGAAAGTCTAGCAATTTAGTTTGAAATAACGTGAAATGGAGGAATTGCTTAGGAGGGTTAAAAGGGCATAAGTACATGAATCCTTTTCAATAGAAGAAGAACACTGAACATGAAATTTTCCCACAGGCAGAGCAATAAAAATGAATTCTACCTTATCTAACTTAGAAAATTTCACTGGAAATGAATATGAAATGAACTATGAAACATTACGAAATACGTATGAAACATAAGAGACACATTTGCTACAGTCACAACCACATGAATCTCATGAAACAGAGCCGCTGCTTTTCATTAATCCTCTGTCAAAATATACAATGAAGAACTGATTTTCTCTCCCACAGTCTCCCAAAAATTACCAGCCAACCAACCCTTTGCAAATAGTTTGCATACAATATATAGAATGTGTCGTGAAGAGATAGAACGCCCAAGGGTTGGGGAGTTACTCGAATCATTACAAAATGAAGGTGGAAAGCCAACCATTAGCTACAGGTGCAGCATTACAAACATGAAAAATGGCTTGGGTGATTGTTTGCCTTCCTTTGCCACTTGGATAGAAGCCAATCTGGAGTGAAAATACTTTGAATTCCGCCTTAGGTGCTGAAAAAGTGAAATGTAGATGAGCGGGCCCACTTGGAGAAGTCGCGAATCGAAATTTCACAAAACGGAGGTGAAATTGGCCTTTTTCCCTATATGCACCGCGCCACTTTGGAGACCGTTTTGAGGCACTTGCAGGAGTCCAAAATGTGCCCAAGTGTGCTTGTTGGAAATCCTGGCTTGTCTAATTCCCAACCCAAGTGGAATTTCTAAATTTGGTGCTCATTTGCCCCTCCAAATCTTCATTCTCCCAAGACTGCTTCCAGTGTGTCAAAATAGGGGCAGAGAGGTCATTTTTTGAGTGTTTTTGTCCTCCTAGGGACTCAAATCATTCCCAAATTTCTTGTCCAAGAACCAGTAGTCGTGATTTTGCATGCTAAATCCAAAAATACAAACCATTTTTGATTTGGAGCTCCCAATCCTAAGCGCCACGCCAGTGGCGCGGCGCACAGGGAGAAAAAACTTGTGTTGTGACAAAAAAATTTCCATGTGACCAAAATTGACCCAAATTTCTTGAAATTTGGGCTGGAGGTTCTCTATGAAGTACTATGCTGGGACAAAGAGGCTTCAGCCAATATCTGAAGTCGATCGAGCTCCCTTTGTCTCTTTTGCTTCTTGATTTCCTTCCTCAATTTAGCCTTCAAATTCCTGATTCGGGCCTTACATACTTTGTTTCCCGCCATGTAGTGGAAAGCCATGCGTCTTAGCAGTGCATGGTCCTTGTTGGCCTTGTCCAGCAGCCTCTCCAAGTGCATGTTAACTCTCTCGAGGTTGGCCTCCCGATCCTCATTAATCTCTTGCTCCAATGACGTGAGCTCAACTCTTCTCCTTTGTGCAGCTTGGCGATGCTCACGAATGTTTTGTAGCTCCATGATCGCTTGTTGATCCTCAAGCTGTTTTTTCCTCTGCTCTAGATATTTCATGTTCCACTTAGCCCTTTCCAAATCAAGGGACAAGGCTTCGATCTCTGATTGCTACTCCTGGATGATCTCTTTGAGTTGTGCACCTATCGGTTCTGTATCTATATCATCATCATGAAGGAGAACGAATTGGGTCTCTCGTTCACCTGATGGCTCACCGAAAGGCCCCTCATCATGCATTGGCTCCTTACCTCTGTCCTATACCTGTAGTGTTGATGTCAAAAGCGAGGCCCCTTCCACCCTGGGTGGAGATAACACTAGCTTTACTGCTGCAAACAAATGCCTACTGCCTCTCTGATAGGTGATGAATACCGGCATAGTAGTGGTCTCATGGCACTCATACTAATGAGAAGGACCACCTATCTCATGTTAAACCTTTGACTCTACCTGTGAAGTGCTGAAGAGGTCACGGGAGATGAAGTCATCCCAAGTTATGCCCTGCAATCCCAACTGATGATCCACCAAAATCTTAATAAGAGGAAAGTGATAAACATTGTTAAGTTGCTGCTGAGGGGTCTTATGCTGCATGAAGGTGTTAATCCTCTCTATGTTCATGCAAATGAAAAATGGGATGTTCATCATCCATACCCTGGCAAAGTGCATGAGCAACCTGATGTGATAGGCATATAGACGAGAGAACCTCCCCTCACAGCTGAAATATTTCATGATCAACCTCATGAATGGAGCATATTCATCTCTCGAATATCTGAATGGAAAGACTCTTGTGAGATGCCTCAAGCAACTGGCCTTAATGTAAGGCTCATAATGCTACCGATCAACTTTCTGTTTCTTGTGCCATGGTTCTCCAACATTTGGTATACCGGTTGCTAATGAGACAGTTTCGGGTGTTAGTGTGAAGGTGACCCCAGCCAAGATAGAGTGATCTCCATGTAGGTGAAGCACAAAAGTACGGGTCAACTCATGATGAACTCGAACATTAGCCACTCTTTGACAAAATTCAAAACATGATAGATGCTGGAAGCATGACATGGCAAGAGGGCAAGCCTGCAATTCAGTGAGGGTAGTGGGCTCATCCCTAACAAGTTTTCCACTCTTGTGATGTCTCCTGGGAACCTGCTCTTCCAAGGATGAGTCACTTTGTGTCTCCATCTCATACTCTGATGAACGCTGTGATGCCATGACTGCTGTGTATATTGTATTTAGGTTTCCCTTTGATGATGGTGTGAAGCTGGGTGCTTTTGTGATATCTGCCACCAAGGGGAACAATGAAACAAAAGGGAGTATTAGGAGGGGAGTAATGTGATGGGAATAGGGGTTATGGGGAGAAGTTTGTTTAGGGATATGTAGGGGGTTTGGGTATTTGATAGGGTAGGTTTTTGGGGTGTTATGTTGACAAATAAGAGGAAGGGAAAGAGAATAGCGTTTGGTAGTGTTTTAGGGTAGGGAATTAGGAAAAATGAGAAAGGGAGGATAGGAAAAATGGTATGTGAGGGAAAAATGGTGGGTGAAAATGGAACCTTGGCCTCAATACCACAATTATGCAACCCTAGCAACAATGGCTTTTGGTGATTTCTTGTGGTTGATTTTATGATTTTTGTTGCATTCAAACATAGCCATAAACCACCATATCATTTATAAACTTTGATGAACAAGTCATGTCATAGAGATACCTTTCAATTTGATGGGCTTCACAAGAAATTTGAGGTGATTTGGCACAGTTTTGGCCCTTTGTGGGTGTATGCCACGCGCAAAACCCAGTGCGCCGCACCCTGGGTGTGCGCCGCGCCCATTGAAAAAATACACTGAGGGATGGCTCTGTGTGCGCCACGCCCTCTATGTGCGCCACGCCCCTGTGTATATGCGCCGCGCCCTGAAAACTGCCTCCAACCTTGCTCCAAACACACACGATGCACACTCAAACACTTTGCAATGTTTCCCTATGCACTTGATTCGCACAATGACTTTGATTTTGGTGGAAACTTGTATATAAAGACTTGGAAGTCATGGGTTAAATTTTTGCTTCTTCAAAAACCCATTTTTCTAATGTTATGTTTTGATACTTTTTCGCTGACTTAAAGCAACACTGATTTTCACTTTCCCTTTGAAATTTTAGCTCAAATGATGAAATTTTCGGCACTCTTTGCAGGGATTGCATGACAGGACATTTGGCCACGGAAACCATGCCTACATCTGAAGAAATCAACTGACGACTTTTTTGAAAATTTTATCACCAATGGCACTGTTTGACTTTTCTTCAAAACATAGTTTTGAAGAACCGTCGAAGTTTATCAATATGACGATGAAACTCTCTGAATCATTACTTTGTAAGGGCCTCACTCTGGCCTGCATGGCTTTACTGGACATATTTGAAGACCAAACTGATTAATCCCTAGACCTAATGATTGAAAATGACTTTTGTCCATTAAAGGACCAAACCTTGACTGTCATGGACTTTGGTGATCATTGACAAAAGACCTAAGCCAGCAGGAGCCAGACATGAGGGGAAATGACTAGCATGACTTTTTCTATTAGATTATGGCATGCTCCTAGCGAAATGCAGCTAGGTATATGTAGCGGGACTCCTAAAAATGAAATGCATAAAGAGTTTTGATCTCTGACGGAGGACTAACTAGACCAACTTTAACACGATGAGGGTAAAGTCCATCTTGAACTGAGAGGCTAATGCCTCACCTTTAGACCCTTCCGAGGATCCCTTCTTGGACTTCTTCAATGGGCAATTAGTCACATAATGACCCATCTCGTGACAATTAAAGCATATCACTTTAGACTTGTCAACCTTCTTCCCCTTCCCTTTCCTTGCCTTAATTGCTAAGGCCAAATTTTCTTCATCATCATCCTTGGATGAAGAACCATCTTAAGTGCTCCTCCTCATCTCCTCCTGCATGAGATCTGACCACAGTCATTCCCAATCCGTTAGTTTCTCCCTTCCATTCACAGAGTCCTTGTAGCTATTCCAGCTCTTTGGAAGGCCAAGGAGAGCAAGGCTCACCATATCCTCATCGGCAGTAGTTATTCCCACACTTCCAAGCTCATATCTGCAAGTGGTCAGCTTGTTCAGAAATGTGGAATGAAGCTTATCCTTGAGCGCCAATTTCCTCCAGTCGCTATTGTTCTGGTAGAGGTCCTTCAATGTCTTCCACATTGAATATGGAGTATCCTTCCCATGGAGACTTGAGACAATATGGTCTCAAACTCCATCAAGGATGATCCGTCTCACCCTCGCCACACACTTCTTCCACTCAGCCAACTCTTGTGCATTAGTTGAACTTGGCTTTGGGATTTCTTGATCAATGAAATCCTTCAAGCCGTTGTCTTCTAATACAGCCTCCATGAGATCTTTCCATGCTATGTAATTTGAGTTTCCTATAGAATTTTCTCTACAAACCAGCTAGCTCATTGATATCATGTAGAAATTTCACCTGCAGATCAAACTGATATATGCAATGTACCAAAGCATAATACTAGATCTACATCTACCATAAACTTTGCGGAAGCTAATCAACCATGAGCAACATCAAGAATGAACACATATAACTAGTAAGAAGGAATCAATCACAAATAAAACAGAAAAATTTATCCGAGAAAAGCACCAGCCTAAAACCCCATCTTTGTATTATCAATCAAGTGGAAATCCTCAACAATATACAAAAAGAATCAGCTCAAACGTTATCCTGTTCTCTCTATACTCTGATGATGTAGCTCATGGACTATCTAGGCCTGTATATATAGGCTTCACAAGTCCTCTAAACCCCTATTTCCTTGCGCAATTTTGATTGGGGTCCAATTACATAACATGTGTGAATTGGCCCAAATCATACATGATGTCATCTCAGGTCCAACTATGCAGTCATAGAAGAATGAAGATTCCTTCCTCATGCAAGGAATATCCTAGCATCTGATAGTACATTGTCCCTCATATGATCTCAACTGGGTCTCTATCTAAACTTCCATGCATCAGTTATCCATGAGAGAATAATCAGTTGTCACATGCATACAAGCATCAACAAACTGTATCTCATTAATTTAACAACTTGTTAAATTAAACTAACTGGAATTGACTAAGTTAAACTAAGTCAGCTGATCCTCTCAATATAGAACTCATCCTTAATTCCTCACTTAGTGGAGAAAATCAAGGACACATTCCCCAATCAGTGGAGAAATTATTGCATTTTCTCACAAAGACTTCAAGTTTTATTTTCCTTAACTAATTAACTCATGGAGAATTAATTAATTAATATTCAAACCGCTAGTAAGACCAAATTTGAATTTTAGTTCCTATTTTAGACCAGGGACTGTCTAAAAATAGGAATCCAACTTGAACTGCTAAAAATAGAACTTCTGTTTTTAGCACTTCCGTTTTTCATTCCCTATTGCCCAATCCAGCACTGATGCCCAAACTGCTATTTTTAGTAGTGCTATTTTTAGCACTTCTATTTTTATAAATTTCTTGTTTCCATTTTTCAACATTTCCTTCCAAGGCATACTCAAGTCTCAAGCCATAGAATGCCATTGCCCAACCTTGAAGTATGATAAGAATTCGATTTGCACCTATAACCCCGAACTTCAAACTTCAAATTCTCTTCTTCGTATACTATTCACAACTCCAATAACATTGGCTCTCATACCATGTAGAAAATTCTCTATATAGATCAGCTAGTTTTGATACCATGTAGAAATTCTGCAAATTCTCTACAAATATACCTCTAAAATAATGTAGAAAATATGACTGTAGATTAACTCGATAATGCAATATACCAAAGCAAAATACAATAATCTACTTCTACTATCAAACTTGTGGAAGCTTAAAGATCGATATTAATCAGAGCTAAACACATATAACCATAAGAAGAATAATCAATACACATGAAACACAGAAAATACTCAGGGAAAGCCTCCGCTAAAATCCCCACTATCTGTATTACCATACAAGGTGGAAATATCTCAGAATTACACAAAGCCTTATCTCTCACACCTAGCCAGCTCTCAGTACAATCCTCCTGGATGTTCAGAGGCAAACAAGGCTTCTCACAAACCTTCTCCTCTGCCCTCCAAGCCTCCTATTTCCTTGCGCAATTTCTCTTGGGTTATCCTCCTGTTACCAAGTGTAACACTGATCTCTTAAACTAATCTCACACCCTGTAAAACTGTGCAATCCTCAAGGAACTTTCTTCCTTCAGCATGCATGAGTTCCCTTTATAGGGAAACACATGCAACTAATAGTAACCTTTCCTTGACATTTAGCTCAACTGGGTCTTTCTCTTAATAGACATGCATGAGTTTATGATGAGGGAATCTTCAGTTATCTAGAGTACACTTGTTGAGTGCATGCATGCATCAACTGACTGATAACTCACAATTAGTTCCTCAAACAGTTTGGAACTAATTTAACTAGACTTAACTCATTAAACTGAGCTAACTAATTACAACTCAAATATAACTCAATCTTATCTCCTTAATTAAGGGATAATCTCCTTAATTTAAGGGATAATTGTTTCATGACTTCAGAAAGACTTCTAACTTGAATTTCTCCAACTCATTAACTCAAGGTGAATTAATTAATTATTTTCAAGTAGCTGGTGAGACTGAATTTGAATTTAATTCACAATTTTAATTCAAGGACAAATTAAAATTGGAATATTCTGGATTCTATTTTTAACATTTCTTGTTGCTATTTTCAACAATACATTCTTTGGATTGCAAGACTTGAAGACCAAGAAAATAATGCAAGTGTCCTAAGTTTGTCATTTCAAACTACTTTTTAAGGTTGGACTTCACATGGTTTATAAGGTTGGGCACACTACCCTTAAGGATAAGATCATCAACATAAAGAACAAGAATGATAAGAGACTTACCCACTTTCTTGGTGTAGAAAATATTATCAGAATGGCACAAAGAAAAACCAGTATGTAAAAGAACGTTACCCATTTTGGCATACCAAGCCCGAGAGCTTTCTTGAGACCATAAAGGGATTTCTTAAGCTGACATACAAGCCTGAAGTCTATTTGTATAAAGCTAGGAGGTTGTTCCATATAGATTTCTTTATGCAATTCCCCATGCAAGAAGGAATATTTAACATCCATCTGATGGACTTCCCATTTGAAAGAGGCAGCAAGGGAAAGAACAAGGCAGATAGAGTTCATTTTGACAACAGGGGAGAAAGTTTTAGTATAGTCAATGCCTTTAGCTTTTTTAAAAACCCTTAGCAACAAGACAAGATTTATGTTTATCAACTTTTACGTCTTGTCCAAACTTGGTTCTTTAAACCCATTTGCATCTAACAAGTTTTCTTCCCTTTGGAAGAGGAACAAGGTCCCATGTATCATTTTCCAATAATGAACGATATTCTTCATTCATAGTTGCATCCCAATCTGGATGGCCTGAAGCTTCTGCAAAGGTGTGAGGATCATAATTTGCTGAAGATTGAGCAAGTAAACAAGAGGCTCTATTGAATTGAGAATGTGTGACGTTGATCTATAAGATCATCTGCAAGAGCACCTGTTGCATCCCGAGTAGCATGGACCCATTTTGGAAGTTGAGGAGCTGAAGGAGGATATCGAGAAGGTGGGGGAGAATTTTCATCCTCGGTTCATCATCTGAAGAAGAAATATTTTCAGAAGTAGAAGGGATAGAGACAGGTGCCACATCCACCGAACTAGGCTCATAGGCTAATATATTTTTAGAAAAATTTACATCTCTTCTAGTGATAACATTTTTTGATTTAGGTTGAAGAAGTCTATATCCTTTGACATCTTTAGAATATCCAACAAAAATACATTTTTCACTCTTAAGTAATAAGGCCTTATGTTTCTCATCTACAATATGGGCCCATGCTTCACTTCCAAAAACACGAAAGTGATTTACATTTGTTTTAATTGAGCTCCATGGTTATTCTGGAGTGATATTGTTTAAAACCTTAGTAGGAGTGCGATTTACTATGTAATTTGCACAGTTAATTTCTTCTGCCCAAAAATTAAGACTAAATCCTTTAGATTGAAGCATGCAATTAGCCATTTCCTCTAATGTGAGATTCTTCCTTTCAGCTACACCATTTTTCTGTGGAGTATATGGAATAATATGTTTCAATTGAAGTCTGTTCTGAGTGCAAAAGGTGATGCATTTTTTGTTAACATATTCTTTGCCATTATCAGATTTTAGCTTAAGAATTTGATTTCCATATTCTTTCTCAACAAAGGCCTTAAAGGAAAAGAAAATGTTAAAGACCCCACTCTTGAGTTTTAAGAAGTATACCCAAGTGCGTCTGCATAAATCATCAATGAAAGTTAAAAATACTTGTAGCCAGGGAATGAAACAACCAAAAGTGGACCAGATAAATGAATATGCACAAGTTGTAATGGGGTTGAGGTGCGCCAAGAGGCACATTTTTCAAAACTATCCCAATGATGGTTTCTGAGTACACATCTGAAATAAACACCATCTCTGCAAGATACCATAGGAAGACCTGTCACCATATTTTGTTTACATAGATTTTGAAGGGAGTAATATATTAAGCAACCAAATTGCTCATGCCAAAATTTGCTCACTTCATCATTCTGAGCAACAAATACCGAGGGAAGAGTTGATGACCCAAAGTTTTTAAACTTATACAACCTTGTAGAATCATAAACCATGTTAGTAGCTAAAATATGTCTAGGATCTCTTAGGTCCTTAACTACAACATCATGAGGTGAAAATTTAATGGTTTTGCCTTCAACTGAATGAGTTATCTGATATACAGATAGAAGGTTGCAGGATAACGCAGGAACACATAATACATCATTAAATTGACCATTACCTAGATGAATAGTTCTAGTCCCTACAACACTAAGAGATCTATGATCACCAACATATATATTTTTCGTGTTACAATCATTTAAAGAAGAAAACATGGCCTTTTTTTGGCAATGTGATACGAAGCATCAAAACCAATGAGCCACTCATGAGAATGAGAAGAAGAAGATACATGTAGTCCATATCCAGACAGAGATGTCTGACAACCACATGCAGGAAGTGCTATTCCTGAAAATGAAGTTGAAATTGAAGAGTACACCAAATGGATGTTATGCTTCTTCATTGCTACTTCCAAGGCTTCCATATTCTTAAAGCATTTCGATTCTAAGTGGCCATCAGGAATACAAAAGTTGCAATGTCTATCAATTTTCTTCGCTTTGTTTTTAATTGTCTTATCATTTTGTTGAGTTGATTTTTCATTTTGAGACTGAAATGGATTAGGACGTTTGTTTGGTTTAGGACCATTCTTTTTAGGATGTTGCTTCTTAGGATTATTTGAACTTGGTTGTTGCTGGGATGCTAAGGCTTTCTTAGAAGAGTTTTCAGTATAAAGAAGACCAAGATGTAAGAGTTTTTCTTTCTCTCTTATTAAAGAATCACAAAAGGCATTAAAAGAGGGGATTTGTAGTCTTGTCCAAAAGAAATAAAGGCTTCTCTAGTAGAATGGAAGGTGGAAACAAACATAGAGTAGGTTGTTCCTAACTTAGTAAGAATGAAATAGATAAGGCTACGATCTTCTTTCTTAACCTTAACGTCTTCCAAGAGAAGTCTAAGGATATTGAACTTGGACAAAAAATCTTGAATGGAAGAAAAATTATTGGGGTCCAACGTAAGCAACTCATTTTGAGTTTATGGTTTCTAATTTCATTTTTAATTCCAAAAAATTTATTGAGATGTTTCATTGCTTCATCGAGGCTATCAATTTCTACAATATGGAATATAAGGTCTGCAGAAATAGACATCCCTATCAACCCACATGCTTGATAGTTCTTATTTTCCCATTTGGCTTGTTTATCTTCGTCTTTAGGTTTAGACTCTTGGCCCGAGACTATTCTATAAAGACCTTTACTTCTAAGTAAATCCAAAATGTATGATAACCATTGGAAGTAGTTGGTGCTGTCAACAATAACTAAGCATGGAATCTCCATTTTCAAAGAAATTGAAGATGTAGATGCTAAAACTAAGTGTTCCAATGGAAAGATCTCGAAAAATTAATCCAATTAAAAAAACGGCTCTAAAAACAGCTTTCGGATGAAGAAGTTATGGCTTTTTGAAGAAAAGCTATTGAAGATGCCGACAAACCACGTGAATGTTGGGAAGTGAATGATAATGTTATATTTAAAAAAATTCCCCCCTTTCCAAACTTAATCTGATTAGATCACTTTCTAGAAAAATATTACTTTATGTGACCCACTTTTATAAATAAGTGAAAGTCACTTTTACAATTGTACTTCATGAACTAGCCACTAAATTGTAACTTAAATAAAAGATAAAGTGACTTTAGAATTATAAGTGACTCACATTTTATAACGGGTGAGAACACTTTTACATAAAGTAACTTTAAAACATAAGATACATGTGCGTTTTGAAAAAGTAACTAAACAAAAAGAAAGATTTGAACCCAAGACCTTTATTCTCATAAAGTAACCTTGGACCGAGTGAGCTAGTTTAAAAGGTCAATAATTTTTAGAAATGATGAAAGGTTTTTTTTTTTTTTGCTCACTGAAGATTTGGAGTGCGTTCTTACTTGGAAAACCTATTTTTGACTACAAAACAAAAACAAACTACACAACCCAAAATGGGAAAGCAAAAGTAATCCAAGCCTTATGGATTAAAGTTAGATTTGGCCAGAAACCAAATATTTTTCTCAATGTTTCTGATTTTCCGAGATTAGACTAAGGCGCCACGGAAGATAGCATATGCATGAGAAAAATACTTTCTTTATGTTTCTGGTTTGCCCAGATCGCAGAGAGTCATAGGGAAAAGAGCATACGTAGAAATGAAAGGTAGAGATACGGTAATATTTTTTTTTTATAGAGGACTATATACCAAAATAAACAGAGAGATAAATAACTATAACTACAAATAAAGATTTTATACCTCTAGATCTTAAAAATAGTGTAGCTAGTGCTACTGGAAACCTTTTCGCGTGAAACGAAAGGGGTCCCGCACTAGAACAGATGCTCCTAACATAATAGAGTAGTCCTCTAGGCGCGAAACTTGTCAGAAATAATACATCTAGGAAACAAAATTCTGATGCAGCTGTATTGGCTTTGGATTTGGATCACCAACAGATGCGACCCTCAAATAAGTCTGATACCATGTAAGAATTTACAAGGTAAGTTCCTTAGATAGAACACCAAAGGACACCACTCACAAATAGATCACAGATCAATACACCAGTATCCTTGACGTGATTATAACCCTCAAAGTGGGAAATAGTCCACGACCTGAGCTAATGTGGCCATTTCATGCAATTTATTAAAGTAAAAGAAAGAAATTTTACATAAGCTTCTCTCATGAACGGTCACCTAACGAATGACCCTCCATGCTCTTTAAATAGAGATCATGGCTCAATCGGGTGCTAAGACATGGATCATGTGTTGGTAATACCGAGGAGAGAATGAACCGTCAGATCACTTAATGTCTAGAACATGTCGTGACCGTTGGTTTATAAGTTACAAATAGTACATACGAAAGAAACACACTTTACCTAACTATACACTAGACCAAGTTATACTTAATTATTTCCTATGTGTCAGAATATCCTAACATATCTATGTACTTTTGTAGAGGGTTACTCTAGAACTCCCAACTATACTCCTCTTGATGCCTTGTGAGGGACTTGAGTCGTCCCTCAACACTAGACAACTTGCCTCTTGATTCGACACTTACCCCTATGAGCTCCTCAATTTTACTATTCTCTGATAAGACAGTGTGTCGTACTGTCCAGATTCTCTTCTTTAACATCATAAGATATATCTTGGAATGCATGATCTTTTCCCGAAAGTCCTCTACTGGTAGTTGTGGTGCCCTGTTGAATGCCTTTATATTTGTCTACACTAGATGCTCAACTATCATAGTTCCAGCTTCAACCTTTCACTAACTCTCCATAAATGGCTCAACCTACATACTATATTTTTCGTGTTTCCCCTCATGATCATGCTCATCATGATTATTTATTACTAGTGGCTCCTCACTTAAGTCATCTTGAATGTATTTTTCCTGGCGTTCTACATGTGTGGGGACAATCTGTTATTCACCCTTTTTGGTTGTCAAACATGGACTTACTAGTGGACTGTTATCTACACCTGATTGACCATACTCTTTATGGATGTCCTCTTGGATATCTATGGACTCAATTATACAAGAGTCTACCACACTGTTAGGAGGAATTACCTCCTTCTTTTATCCATGTACTTTGTCAAGTTGGCTGATTATCATTAGCTTGTCCTGCAAGTGTCTCTGAAAAACATTATGTTGTTGATTTGTACTTGATTGCTTGGATCCTTCATGGGTGCTCTCCTGAAAACCGATGAAACAAACTATAGATGAATCCCCATGATCTAAAGGAGTCTCCAGTTGTTCTTCCCTTGTTTACTCGTTATCACCTAGACATGAATGGTTGAGTGCCGAAGGTCCGTGTAGATAAAACATAGTCCTCTCCTTCTTAGTTCATTCTTACTACAAGTTTTACTACATTTGTTCTTGCTTCCTCCATTAATAATTTTAAGCTCCTTCTTAGTTAACACCCTTTTGAGCAATTTTGTGTTTTGCATGACCAAATTCTCCACTAGATCATAGGTAGCTAGTGATACAATTAGTTCCTTCCTCTAAATGGTCGAAAGTTAGGATTTCAGTATCTTGTATTTGTCGACATCTCCTTCTAGAAACAAGGACACAATCTATTGCATGTTTTTTTTGACACAATTTGGATGAGTCAATGTAATTCTTGTGTAAAAGTTATGGAATACATGAAAGATTAATTCGTCACATTCCATATTCAGCATGAATGTGCCAAATATAAACTCTGCCATGAGTTCTAAGATTCTACGCTGCTTCTGAAAGTTAGGAAGCATGATGTTGTTCAACCCTTGAAGAGACTTAAGACCATTTGGTGTAGGAGTCCAAGCAGTGGATCATACAGTATCTCCTTGAAAGCAGTTGTGTGCAGAGGTGAGTAAGATGTCCCTGTTGGTAGCAAGGGTGTGACATGCACATCAAGCCAAGGAAGGTCCATGAATAGTTCTAACATATGGATGGTGGAATGAGTGCCCCCCTTGGAAATCTATGTAAACACGCAGCTTGGAAGGGAACACACGAGCAAATATGCATCAAAAACTCGAAGGAAGGTGAACCAACAATCCAAAGTGATGGTTAAACCCACAACACATTTTAGTATGATTCATACATACATATATAGAAAGAGTCTATACATACATGCGTAAGAAAACATATACATATATTGTTATAGTGAACAAGTTAAATAAAATAGAATAACAACATATGCATGAAACGTGCTGGCTCTATATTAAGAAGTGAAATTTCCACTCATAGAATACAACCATGACCAACCACTAGTCCCAATAACGGAATGTTACAGTCACTACTACCTGCTCCTCCAAAGAGATTTACTAGCCTTGCACTATGGAGAAGCCAAAGCTCGTTACAATACTCTCCAAGCATTCTCTATGATAATCCTATCGGAAGCATAGCTGACCAAAAGCCTCTACAATGAGTTATGAGGTACTATAAATAGCAAAGGGTGGGGTGACCGTTGACATTCGCTTTTTTTACTCTTCACCTACCCTCATGACTCTTCAACTACTACATGACTCTCACATTCAACCATCGATACTTTGACTTTATATTTACAAGACGTTACATACAATCTGTACATGTACCCATGTGAGACAAAACAGGCTTGAGCAAGCCATGCAGACCATCACTAACACTTGGACATTTGTGGTAAGACCAACTCTTCGACATCCTTTCAATGATTGACAGTGGCAAACTGATGCCAAGCTTGGTCATCCATGATGGTGTGTGTGCGCTCAATGGTAACATCCTTCTGAAAGCGAACTCTTGCCTCTATTGCATCAGGGTACACTGATATGACTCCTTTTTCTAACTCATCTGATAACATGTGCATCATCGTCTTGAGTGCAACTGGACCAGCAACATACTGATGTATAGTGTCTATGTTGATATACAAGTGTATGTTGGTTACCATGCGCATCAACTCTTCGAAATACATATTTAGCTCCAATCAAACTTGCTTCTTGTCTTCACCTCAGTGAGTGTGCCAAATGGGTGGGATCGGATGCGTGCACACAATGCCATCCATGCTCCTGAACACCCTTGCATGTGACCGACAGGACTTCTCACCCTTGCTACTCCATGCTAGCTACTGGATGGGTCCATAACCTGTATGTCCGCAGTTTCATTAGTACGTGCATGTTGTGCCTCCTGTTGTACCTATCCCTACTGCAACTCCTTCTCTCATTTGTGAAACTCTTGTTCTTCCTTGAGTTGTCACTTCAGCACTTGCAACTCCTTCTCTATTTCCCGCTCTACCTTTGCGTGATCCTATTATCAGGTTGTCGCCTCATAGCCTCAGTCTCCAAAGCTATTTTCATCACAAGTGGATCTTCTTGAACTTGAAACTTTGCTTTGCCTCTACGCTGTCAACAACCTTCCTCTAGCATTTGTCGCATGCAAGTTTGCTACCTTCTGCTACTACCAATGGTGTTTCTTGCTCTGATGATGCTGCCATTTCATCTTGATATCATTGTCTGTGAACAACTTGAGGTCTTCATAGATAGGCAAGTTCATAGACACTTGGTAGACTGCATCCCCAGTTGCGCTCTCAACAGTGCCTTTGACTCTGTTCTACTAGAAGCCATTGTACCTGTGCTGCTGAGAGGCCGATTAACACCTGTGATACCTAGAGACATAGAAACACTCATGACAAGTAAATTTTCAATTGAAAACTAAAACAAACTAGACAACCGACATGCAACATACCTGTGTGATTGTCTGCAAAGATCGCGTAATTTTCACTGAGAGGCTGGGAGACTGACTGCAAAAACTGTGCAAGGCATAGTCTAGGATGTCAAGAGGCTGACTGACTACTGGAAATGTGAAATGTACAGTCCATTATAGCCTGTAGAGGACTGAAACTGCGCAATGCGCAATTTCAGTCAGTAGTGACATGCAAACTAGCAAACTACATTCCGCAGTTTTTGGGGCCAACAAATCACTGCCTCCATAATTGCACAATGCAAGCCTAGAGGTCAGTGTTAGGATATAATTGCGCAATTTCTGGAGGGAAAGCAGAGCCTTCACTTCCAGAAATGTGCAATGCTAGCCGGGCAAGGCAAGGTCGAGGCCAAGGCAGCCTAGACCCGCCAACGGGTGACTGAAAACATGAGAAGTCTAAATGCATGGTGCAACTGAGTGTAAACAAGAGTGAATGGTCATGCATACAAACAGTAAGTGTAGGATTGAGAAAATGAGAAAGCATGCATGTCTATGAAGTGGGTCGCCGCAACGACGACCGTCCGAGCAAAAACAGTGTCATGCATGTGACAACAGTGAGATGCAAACGAAAAATGAAACGATGCTTCTACAAGATAACATACATTAAAATGATAGAAATTTCTCATTGATATAAAGAAGACATAACTTGCACAAAGAAAAACACAAAAAGTGACAGAAACACAACACAAGACATGAGAAGTTGACTCACCCTGAAATAGCTAGGCTGAAAGTGCCAAAGACTCCTGGATGCGATGTGGGATGTTGGAGTTGTAAGATCGATGTGAGGAATGAGCTATGTAACATCTGGTTCATAGGTTTTGATAAGATCGAAGTTATGACACGCATGCCACAAATCTAGGAAAAGACGACCCTAGGCGAAAGGTTTCTAAAACGATATATGCATGTAACGTCCAACTATTAAATAATAGATCCCTCAAATCTAGGGATGCCTTTGTATGTTGTCTTTTGCTATTGTGGAAAAAAATAACCCATGCATGCATATCTGTTTTTCTCGGTCCCAGAGGGAACCAGTCAACCTAAAGGCACATGCATCAGTCTGTGAGCTTAGGATGAAATGTGTAGTTCTTGAGTTGAGCTGGGCTGGCTGTCCCAAAGCGATTGCACAATTTTTGTGTTGAGCTACAGTGCTAGGCCAAATTGCTCAGTTTTTTCAAGGAAGCCTATCTGACTATTCTACGCAATTTCTAAGCGCAATAGGCTGCACAATAGATTTGTGTAATTTATGGAAGGAATATTGGTTCCCCTCCAAAATTACGCAATTTTATGGGGAAGTGTTTGAGCCAACGAATAGTCTAAGTCCAGATTGCCGGCTTGCGAGAGGGAGAAAAACAAGTTGACATGCACGGGCGGACAGGCCACAAAAACTCAGATGAAGCCTATGTAATTGAGAGTGCAAGACATGCTGCTAAGGATGGTTGGTAGGGAGGCTCCAAAACAAAGCTAAGGAAAAATTTTGGAGGGTGGTTATAGCTGCTACAACACTTGGTGACACACTAGTAGAACTCCAGCTCTCTGAATGGACGTTGTCCATGAAAAACAAGTCTAACACCTCCGAAAGTATTTTTTAGTTATTTGTTCATCTTGGTTTCCACACTTGCTCAATTGTAAGATGTAGCATATGCCAAGCCCTTGGTCAGTCGCCACACATTCCAAGCCAAGCCAAAACATTTGTTTTGATTGGGGATGAGGGGTATATTGGTGCATAAGCCATATGGTCATCAAAGTCTTAGTTTCATCTCTGGTGTTTCTCTACTGCCAGTAGGCCTAGACAGTACCCGGATGGTGTCACGTAGGAACACAAGAATCGCTACGCTAGCAGCGAGCCTGGTCAGTACCCCGGCGGAGTTACTTGCATCACCTCTCTATGTAGGAAGCCTTTCTATTCTTTCGCCTTATTCATTTTCATTCATTTTTTTCTGACATTTTTTCACATTTTAATTTTCATAACTGTGCATAACACTTATTCATTTGAGAGGTGTAAGAGGGATCCCGACTTATTGAGAGTAGAAGAGGTTGTTCCTTTAGAGAAGTAGTTTATATATACCTCTGACATGCTTGTTAAGGTTTCCCCCCTCACCTTACTCTACTGGATGACAAGGATTAACCCAAAAACGACCGACTAGAGTAGGTGACACTAGTTAGCGTGCAAGCGTTGTGTGTTCACCAAGGTTCACCTCGAACAGTACGTATTTTCCATTGATGTATCATGGACTAATGACAACAAGTTCTTCATGTAGATGTGGGATGACGGATAACCAAGTATTGATAACTACACAAGTCCTCTTGTACTTTACCCAGCTTGTTTCAAGAGTCACGCACAATTTCAAGTGAAACTAACCTACGGATGTAAACAAGCAAAAATCAACAAAACAACACAAAATCAGAAGTAAATGTGTAAGAAAAGTGAGTAAGAAATGAAGCAAGAAAAAAACCAAACATGCGAAGTAAGAAGCAAACATGCATGCAAGAAAACAAACCAAAAGCAAACACTACTCCTACTCCTAAGATAATGGTGCATGGGTATTCTTATGTGAAGTGATACTTCCAATGGAGCCACCAGCACATTGGTCGACCCATGTTGGTGAAGGCATGGTTCACGAACAATACTGCTGTGCGGACCAACAAACATGAAATATATAATAGTGAAGACAAACACACTTCGAGTTTAAATGTGTCCACAGAAAAGAAGAGAGTGAAAGTGCATGACATGTACTCTATGGACCTGCCATGGTGTTGTGCTATATTTTTTGTAGATGTTAAGCATAAACATTCTCCTAACTGTGACATGCAAGCAAACGTGAGAAAGGTAGTCCACTTACGTTGCGCAAGTGTGTTTGTTGTGTAAGATTCATCCAATGCATGAGCGATGGGATCATGTAGTTCTAGTGGAGGAAGCGAAATCGGAGTATTAGATTGATCTTCAGTGAATACAAATGAGTGATGATGAGCCTTGGGTGTTTCAACAATTTCCCAATCGGAAGTGAAACCAACCTCAAGACAGCAAGGGTCAGACATAACCATCAGCTCAAGATAAAGTGGCTCGACAGTCTGCGGGGGTTCGACTTTGTCGACAGATAGATCATCATAGACCAGTGTCTTAGACATATTAACAATGATTGAATCAACATCATGATCAGATGAAGAGGTAAAGAGATCATGACAACCAAGATAAGAAAATTCAGGATGTTTTTTTTGCATCCTCATGATTTCATGAATCACATAGAAGGGTAGATGAGAAGCAAGAATGTTCAACCTTTGCATTTCCAGAAAAAGCAGATGATGAATCAAGTGGATGTTCAAAGAATGATTTATCCTCTCCATTGTTGGATGATGGACTAACATCGGGTTTGTTCTGTGAATGGTCAATAATGGGTGCATTCATAGACGGAGATACACATGCGAAAATAGGGATGGTAGAATCACCATAGATGTCAGGAAAAAATAGAGGAGGAGTGGACATAAGGGTCTCATCCTTCGTCATGGGTTGATGCTCAGGTTCCCAATCATACTCTTCATGAATGATAGCGCAGGTTGGTTGTGCAACACCCACTTCGTCAAAAGCTTGAGCCTCGTTCACAATAGGCATAGAGTCGAGAATGGAAGAACACAAGACAGTGAAATCCAGAGGATTAGTAGAACATGAAGACAAAGGTTGAGGTAAGACATGCATGTGACAATCCATGGGATTTGCAACCAATTCTACGCGAATATTGAGAGAAGTGATGTTGGGAGGATGTGACAGTTGAACGGATGTGTGTGCATGTTCTCCCATATCAGTCTATGACTGTTTAATGAGGGTACGACGAACAATCACTTGTGACAGCGACAGTTTCTGTCTTTGATTGTGCAGTTCCATCATCGAGGTATGCTCAACGGGGTTTGAGCTTGAAATTATTCTTGGGATTGACAGATTTGGTAAGACAATATTCAAATATGTCCATGAAATACTAGAATTTCATCTCGATTTTTGGAGCTTGAAACTGTAACACACAAAAGCAGTCCCAAAAATCTATAGGCGATTATTGCGGGGTCTTCCGTGGTTTTAACATCTCTTTATCAAGAGGTTCTGGATCAAATGATGGAGAGTAGATTCAATGAGATCACATAACTGCTCAAGTGAGTGCACTCGGTTGATTGGCATACTCCAGCACCACCGTAGTGGGGATTCACGAAGTGTGTATGCAAGCAACACACTAGCCTTTTTCATAGAGCTCACGTGCAAGGAATGCATAGAATTCTTCTAAGTACTCAGGCCAGGCTAGTTCGCCTTCACCATCATACATGAATTCGGACAAGAGATCATCAAAATCCCTCGTGATGTTGAAAGGTTCGGCATGCGAAAAACATCGGGGAGGGATGAGTTTGTTAGTATCCATTATAGATGTACGAAGATTCAAAAAAGATTGTAAGGCCTCATCTTCTCATCTATCCCTCCTCTAGTGCCAAAATATTGACGGTGCTGGACCCGCCAACATGTTAGGGGATCTCCACGTTAAGAAGTCCCAACTAGACCTCAAACCATCTAGTGTAGGAGTCCCTGCAGTGGGTCGTACTGTATTGCCTTGACCATGGTTGCACATAGAAGAAAGTAGGTGACATGTTGGCGGCAAGGGCGTGACATGAACAACAAGCCAAAGATTGTGCATGAATTGTTATAACACATGGAAGATGGAATCAGTGTGCCCATTGGAAACCTGTGTAAACATGCATCTTGGAAGGGAACACACTAGAAAAGGTGTATCACAAACTGAAAGGAAGGTGAACCAAAAATCCAAGGTGATGGTTAAACCCACAACACATTTAAGTAAGATTCACATATACATATACAAAAATATTCTATACATACATGCATAAGCAAATAGATACATATATTGTTAGAGTAAACAAGTTAACTAAAATACAATAACAAAATATGCATCCAACGTGTTGGCTCTGTTATATTAAGAAGTGAAATTTCCAATCATATAGTACAACCATGACCAACCACTAGTCTCAGTAATGGAACGTTAAAGTCGTTGCCACCTGCTACACCAAAGAGATGTACTAGCTCTGCACTATGGAGAATCCAAGGCTCGATACGCTTTCTATAAGATACTCCTACCGAAATATTGGCTGACCAGAAGCCTCTACAATGAGTTATGAGGTATATAAATAGAAAAGGGTGGGGTGACCCTTGACATTCCCCTTTGTGACTCTTCACCTACCCTCATGACTTTTCAACTACTACATGACTGTTACATTCAACTATCGACACTTGGACTTTCTCTTTATAGGACGTTACATACAATCTGGACATATAACCATGTGAGACAAAATAAGCTTGAGCAAGCCATGCAGGTTACCACTAACACTCGAATAGTTGTGGTAAGAACAACTCTTTGACATCCTTGCAATGATTGACGGTGGCGAACTGATGCCATGCTTGGTCGTCCATGATGGTGTCCGTGTGCTCAATGGTGACATCTTGCTGAAAGAGAACTCTTGCCTCCATTGCATTTGGGTACACTGATATGGCTCCTCTATCCAAGTCATCTAATAACATCCACAACATCATCTTGAGTGCAGCTGGACCTTTAACATACTGATGCATAGTGTATGTGCTAATCTCCAAGTGTGTGCTGATGACCATGCATATCAACTTGTCGAAATACATGTTGAGCTCCAGTCAGACTTGCTTCTTGTCTTCTCCTCGATGAGTGTGACAAATGGTTGGGATCGCATGCATGCGCACAATGACATCCATTCTCCTGAACACCCTTGCATGCGATCGACAGCACTGCTCACCCTGTCTGCTTTATGGGAGCTGCTGGATGGGTCTATAACCTGTATGGGTGCAGTTTCATCAGTGTGTGCATGTTGCGCCTCCTACTGTACCTACCCCTACTACAACTTCTTCTCTCATCTGTGCAGATCATGTTCTTCCTTGAGTTACTACTTCAGCACCTGCAACTCCTTGTCTATTTCTCTCTCTTCATTCGCGTGATCCTCTTATCGCACCATCGCCTCATAGCCTCAGTCTCCAAATCTATTTTCATCACAAGTGGATCTTCTTGAACTTGCAACTTTTCTCTGCCTCTCCGCTTTCAAAAGCCTTACTCTTGCATTTGTCACATGCAGGTCTGCTACCTTCTACTTTTTTCAATGGTGTTGCTTGCTGTGATGTCGCTCCCTTTTCATCTTTATATCCTTGTCTATGAATAACTTGATCTATTCATAAATAGGCAAGTTCATAGATGCTTGGTCAACTACATCCCTAGTTGCACTCTCAACGGTGTCTTTGACTCTGCTCTACTGGAAGCCATTATCCCTGTGTTGCTGAGAAGCCAACGAACACCTGTGATACCTAGAGACATAGCAACACTCATGAAAAGTAATTTTCAGTTGAAAACCAAAACAAACTAGACAATCGACATGCAACATACCTGTGTGATTGTCTGTGAAGATTGGTCAATTTTCACTATGAGGCTGGGAGACTGACTGCTAAAAATGCGCAAGGAATAGTCCAGGATGTCAAGAGGCTGACTGACTACTGGAAATGTGAAATGCACAGTCCAGGCTAGCCTGCTAAGGGATGAAACTATGCAATGCGCAATTTCAGTCAGCAATGATATGCAAACTAGCAAACCGCATTGTGCAGTTTCTAGGCCCAGCAAGGCACTACCTCCCAGAATTACACAATGCAATCCTGGAGGTCAATGCTAGGCCAGCCTTGCACAATTTCTGGAGGGAAGGAAGAGCCTTCACTTCCAAAAATGCGCAATGCTAGCTAGACAAGGCAACGTATGGGCCAAGGTAGCCCAGATCTACTAACAGGCAACTGAAAACATGATAAGTATGAATTCATGGTGAAACTGAGTGTAAACAAGAGTGAATGGTCATGGATGAAAACATTAAGTGAAGGATTTAGAAGACGGGAAAGCATGCATGTGTGTGAAGTGTGTCACCATAACGACGACCGTTGGTGCAAAAACAATATCAGGCATGCGACAATAGTGAGATGCAAATGAAAAATGAAATAGTGCTTCTACAAGATAACATATATTAAAACGATAGAAAATTCTCATTGAAATCAAGAAGACATCACTTACATGAATTAAAACACAAAAAGCAACAGAAATGCAATGCAAGACATGAGAAATCAACTCACCATGAAACAACTAAGCTGAAAGTGCCGATGACTCCTAGATGCGATGTGGGATGTCAGAGTTGTAAGATCGATGTGAGAAATGAGCTCTGCAGTGTTTGGTTCATATGTTTTGATAAGATCGAGGTTATGACATGCATGCAACAAATCTAGGAAAAAATGACGCTTGGCAAGAGGTTTCTAAAATTATCTATGCATGTAACCTCCAGCTGCTAAAAAATAGATCCCTCAGATCTAGGGATGCCTTTGCATGCTGTCTTTTTCTATTTTGGGAGAAACAACCCATGCATGAAAAATCTGTTTTGCTCAGTTCCGGAGGGAACCGGTCAACCTGAAATCACGTGCATCTGTGTGCAAGCCTAGGATGAAAATTTGTGTTGTTCATGACTTGAGTTGGGTTGGTTGTCTCAGAGGGATTGCACAATTTCTGGTGTTAGGAAGTGACTGTTGCCTAGAATTGCACAATTTTTGGGCTAAGCTACAGTTTTGGGCTAGATTTCTAAGTTTTCTCAAGGAAAACTTTCTCATTGTTTTGCATAATTTCTAAGCCCAACAAGGTGCCCAATAGATTTGTGCAATTTTTGGAAGGAAGGTTGGTTCCCTTCCAGAATTGCACAATTTTATGAGGGAGTGTTTCAGCCAACAAATAGTCTATGTCCAGAATGTCAGCTTGCGGGAGGGAGACAAACAAGTTGACATGCACACGCTGGAAGGCCACCAAAACTCAACTAAAGCCTATGTACTTGACAGTGCAAGACATGCTACTAAGGATGGTTGGTAAGGAGGCTCCAAGACAAACCTAAGAAATTTTTTTCGAGGATGGTTGTAGCCACTACAACACTTGGCGACACACTAGTTAACTCCAACTCCCTAAATGGACCTTGTTTGTGAAAATAAAGTCTAACACCTCTGGAAGTATTGTTCAGTTCTTTATTCCTCTTAGTTTCTACACTTGCTTGATTGTAAGATGTAGCATCTACCAAGCTCTTGGTTAGTCGGCACACATTCCAAGACAATAAAACACAGTTGTTTCAATCGGGGATGAGGGGTATATTGGTGCACTAGCCATATGGTCGTCAGAGTTTTAGTTTCATCTCTGGTGTTGCTCCACTGCCAGTAGAACTAGACAATACCCTGGTGGAGTCACGCAGGAACACAAGCATCGCTCCACTGCTAGCGAGCCTGGTCAGTACCCCGACAGAGTTACTTGCACACCTCTCTATGCAAGAAGCCTTTCTCTTCTTCCACCTTATTCATTTTCATTCATTTTTTCTCAACATTTTTTCACGTTTTCATTTTCATAACTATGCATAACACTTATTCATTTGAGAGGTGTAAGAGGGATCCCGACTTATTGAGAGTAGAAGAGGTTGTTCCTTTAGAGAAGTAGTTTATATATACCTCTGACGTGCTTGTTAAGGTTTCCCCCCTCACCTTACTCTACTTGACTAGGATGACAAGGATTAACCCAAAAACGACCGACTAGAGTAGGTGACACTAGTTAGCGTGCAAGCGTTGTGTTTTCACCAAGGTTCACCTCGAACAGTACGTATTTTCCATTGATGTATCATGGGCTAATGACAACAAGTTCTTCATGTAGATGCGGGATGACAGATAACCAAGTATTGATAACTACACAAGTCCTCTTGTACTTTACCTAGCTTCTTTCAAGAGGTATGCACAGTTTCATGTGAAACTAACCTACGGATGTAAACAAGAAAACAATCAACAAAAAAATGCAAAATAAGAAGTAAATGTTTAAGAAAAGTGAGCAAGAAAACAAGTAGGCAAACAAACAAACATGCGAATTAATAAGCAAACATGCATGCAAGCAAACAAACCAAAAGCAAACACTACTACTTCTCCTAGGCTAACAGTGCATGGGTCCTCTTATGTAAAGTGTTACTTTCAATGCAGCCACCAGCACATTGGTCGACCCATGTTGGTAAAGGCATGGTTCACAAACATCACAGCTCTGGAAACCAACAAAAATGAAAGATATAATAGTGAAGCCAAACAAACTTCAGGTTTAAATGTGTCCACAGAAAAGAAATGAGTAAAAGCGCATGACATGTACTCTATGGACTTGCCATGGTGCTGTGATATATTGCATGGAGATGTTAAGCATAAGAATTCTCCTGACTGTGACATGCAAGCAAACATGAGAAAAGTAGACCACTTACGTTGAACAAGTCTACTTGATGTGTAATATTCTTCCAATGCATGAGCAATGGGATCATGTAGTTCGAGTGGAGCAAGAAAAATCTCAGTGTTAGATTGATCTTCAGTGAATACAGATGAGTGATGATGAGCCTTGGGTGTTTGAAAAGTTTCCTGATCGAAAGTGAAATCAACCTTAGGATAACGAGGGCCAAAGATAACCATCAGCTCGGGCTGAAGTGGCTTGACAGTCTGTAGGGTTTCGAATTCATCGACAGATAGATCATCATAGACCAATGTCTTAGACATATTAACAATGATTGAATCAACATCGTGATCAGATGAAGAAGTAGAGAGATCACGACAACCAAGATAATAAAATTCAGGATGTTTGTCGGCATCCTCATGATTTCATGAATCACATAGAGGGGTAAATGAGAAGCAAGAATATTCACCCTCGGCATTTCTAGAAAAAGATGATGAAGAATCAAGTGGATTCTTGAAGAATGATTTATCCTATCCATTGTCAGATGATGGATAGACATAGGGTGTGTTCTGCGAATGGTCAACAATGGGTGCATCTGTAGACGGAGATACACATGCGAAATCAGGGATGGAAGAATCACCATAGATGTCAGTAAAAAACAGAGGAGGCGTAGATAGAAGGGAGTCATCCTTCACCGCGGGTTGATGCTCAGGTTCCCAGTCATACTCTTCATGAATGATAGCGCAGGTTGGTTATGAAACACCCAATCCATCGAAATCTTGATCCTCATTCACAACAAGTGTAGAGTCTGGAATGGAAGAACAAAAGACAATGAGATCTGAAGATCAGCTAAACATGAATATGAAGGTTGAGGTAAAACATGCATGTGACAATCCATGTTCTTCGCAACCAATTCTGAGTGAAAATTGAGAGAAGTGATATTGGGAGGATGTGACCGTTGAACGGATGTTAGTGCATGTTCTCCCACATCACTCTGTAGTGGTGGAGTTGTTTGATGAGGGGACAACAGACAGTCACTTGTGACAGGGACAGTGTCTGTCTGTGATTGCACAGCTCCATCACCGAAGTATGCTGAACAGGGCTTGAGCTTGAACTTCTTCTTGGGACTGACAGATTTGGTAAGACAATATTCAAATATGTCCATGAGATACTGGAATTTCATCTACCTTTTTAGAGCTTGAAACTGCAACACACGGAAGCGGTCCCAAAAATCCATAGGCGATTCTTGCGAGGTCTTCCATTGTTTTAACAAATTTTTGTCAAGAGTTTTTGGATCAAAATTATGGAAAGTAGATTCAATGAGATCACAAAACTTCTCAAGTGAGTGCACGCTATCGGGTGGCATATTCTAGCACCACCATAGCGGGGATTCATAAAGTGGCAGCTTGTTGGCCTCTTCTGCATAGAACTCATGTGCAAGGAACACATAGAAGTCTTCTAAGTACTCAGGCCAGGCTACTTCACCTTCACCATCATAAGCGAATTTGGACAAGAGATGAAAAAACTCGCTCGTGATGTCGAAAGGTTCGGCATGCAAAAAACATTAGGGACGAATGAGTTTGATAGTATCCATGATAGATTCACGAAGATGGAAAATGGATTTAAAGGTCTCATCTTGTCATCTGGCCCTCCTTCTAGCACTAAAATGTTGACGGTGCTAGACCCACCAACATGTTAGGGGATCTCCCTGGTAAGAAGTCCCAACTATACCTCAAACTGTTTGGTGTAAAAGTCCCAGCAGTGGGTCATATGGTATTGCCTTGACTACGGTTGTGTGCAGAGGTAAGTAAGATGTCCCTGTTGGTAGCAAGGGTGTGACATGCACAACAAGCCAAGGAAGGTGAATGAATAGTTCTAACACACAGAAAGTGGAATGAGTGTGCCCCTTGGAAACCTGTGTAAACACGCAGCTTGGAAGGGAACACATGAGCAAAGATGCATCACAAACTGGAAGGAAGGTGAACTAAAAATCCAAGGTGATGGTTAAACCCACAACACATTTCAGTAAGATTCATACATACATATAAAAAAAGAGTCTATAAATACATGCGTAAGGAAATAGATACATATATCATTAGAGTAAACAAGTTAACTAAAATACAATAACAACATATGCATGAAATCCATTGACTCTATTATATTAAGAAGTGAAAGTTCCAATCATATAGTACAACAATGACCAACCATTAGTCCCGATAACAGAACATTATAGTCACTGTCGCCTGCTCCTCCAAAAAGATGTACTAGCTCTGCACTGTGTAGAATCCAAGGCTCGTTACAATACTCTCCAGGTGATCCGGATTTAAACAGGAACGCAACAAATTACAGAGATAACCATATACACAAAGATGCAGCGGAAATAATACTTCATTTCATTAATGGAAAATACTTAAATATGCTTACAACCAGAAATGGAAATAAACCAGCTGGGGCGATGGTAGCTTATCTCTGAGAAGAGATGTGATGGCTACATGCCTCTGAACTGTGTTACAATGAGGCTCGAAGGCCTATTTATTGTTGAGAAACAATGGAAAACCCTTAACATTCCAAAACCTAACCCTAGGAGATGAAACGCCAAAACTGTGGGCCCCGTTTGGGGTAAGTTGGTACATCAACTTCCTGGGGTCGTAACTTTGGCATATGATCTCCGTTTGACGCGTACAATAGCTCATTAGAAAGATCTATCCGAGCACTATCATTGTTGGAATGGGCAACATCGGTCCATTCCATGGACCCATGTTGCCCTCGGATTCCCCAAAAAAATGTCGTTTAGGGCCTCAAAACGGCTCCGGAAGTTCACGACCCGAAAAACTGCTAAAAATAGTAAGTTGTGCTACAATTAAGGAAACTGAAAATGCTGAGAAGGACAATGGTGGGGGTCCAGGTGGACTTGGCAGGTGGCCACCAATATCCACCTAGATCATTCCTCCCCCCTTAGGAAGCAATGGTCCCCATTGCGTTGAGCTCCTCCATGAGAAGAGGAAACTTCTGCTGAACTTGTTCCCTGGTGAGCCACTTGCCCTGCTGAAGGAGTTGGCCTGCTTTGACAACTCGATACAGTTGGATATTCTGTTGGCGAGTGTTCTTGATCTGTGTGTCCATGATCCAATCAGTTGTAGCTTGTTCCATGCAATCTAGATTTAATTCGGTGGGTTTGAGCTGTTCTGCAATGTCGGATGTGTCTAGCAATGGTGGAAAGTATGGCCGAAGGCGGTCCACATTGAACACTGGGTGCAGGCCAAGGAATGGGGGAATGCTGAGCTCAAATGCATTGTCTCCCATAGCCTTAGTAATGGTGTAAGGACCATATCGGAGTGGTCTCAATTTCCGATAGGCTCCAGTAAGGCGTTCCTTTTGCAAATGCAACCAGACTTTGTCGCCCACCTGAAACTTGTGTGGCTCCCGATGTTGATCATGTCGTTGCTTGTACTTGGCATTTGATTTCTCAAGAATGTCATGGACCTGCTGGCGAATATGTTGGATGCGCTCAATGAAGCTGGTGGCCTTATCTGTTTCGGACTGGACATGAGCTGAATTCATGTGAGTAGCTGCAAGTGGCATGGCCACGTCAATGGGGCATAGTGGCTGGAATCCCAAACCCACCTGAAAAGGGCTATGGCCAGTGGAGCTGTGAAGAGCTCGGTTGTAGCTGTGCTGAACATAGGGGAGGCTCTCGTCCCATGTGCGTGGATGCTTTGAGTTATACATGCGCAGAATGTGCACAATCATCCTATTGAAAACCTTTGTCTGGCCATCAGTTTGAGGATGGAAGGCTGTGGACTTCGTGAGTTTGGTGTCCAGCATTGACCAGAGACTGGACCAAAATGTGCTGAGAAACCGACTGTCCCGATCTGAGATGATAGACTATGGGATCCCAAAGTGCACCCACACTCGTTCAAAGAAGAGTTTAGCAGTGGCTTCTGCTGTGATATTCTTCTTGCAGGCCACCATAATGGCCATCTTCGAGAACCTGTCGACGACCACAAAAACACAGTCATTTCCATGCTTAGTGGAAGGAAGGCCTGACATGTAATCCATGGAGATGGATTCCCAAGGTCGACTAGGGGTAGGCAACGGGGTATAGAGGCCGAGCTTCTTAATGGTCGGTTTGGCAATGGCACAGGCAGTACATGATCGGATGTACTTCCCAACATCCTGTCGAAGATTCGGCCAATAGAAATAATTTTGCAGTACTGCCACTGTTTTCTCGACCCTGAAATGCCCAGCAGCCCGACTGTAGTGTGCTTCCCAAATCATCTTGGCACGCTCGCTTGAAGGAACACAAAGGTGACCGAGGTGGCATAATAGGGCATCCTGGACGTGAAAATATGCAACTTGTCGACCCTCCAAGAGTGTCTGGTATGTGTGGCCGAATTCTGGGTCGCTTTTGTAGAGAAGTGGCCAATCAGAAGTCTCATGCCCACAAGAGTTGAGCACGGTGGTTAGCGCCATGATCGGTGGTCGACTAAGGCAATCTGCAACATTATTGGTGCTGCCCTTTTTATACTTGATATTCAAGTGAAACTGTTGCAGGTATGTAGACCACTTCTGACGGCGATCATTCTGCAGTTTCCCTTGGGTCTGTATGAACTGCAGAGGTCGGTGGTCTGTGTGGATGACCGTTTCCTTCCCCAAAATGTAATGCTTCCATTGTCGGCAGGCCTGTACAATGGAATACATCTCTTTATCATAAGTGGGGTACTTCCAGACTGTGTCTGAAAGTGTTTCACTGTGATATGCCACTGGATGTCCATGTTGAGTAAGGACTGCCCCAATAGCATAGTCAGAGGCATCTGTCTCGACCTCAAATGGTTGTTGTAAATCTGGTAACGCGAGCACTGGTGCCGTGCAGAGGCGATCCTTCAACTCCCTGAATGCCTTCTGTTGAGATTCAGACCAAAAGAATTTTGCTTTCGCCCCGCCCTTAGTGACTCGACTCAAGGTCCAAGAAATATGAGAAAACCCCAACACAAACCTGCGGTAGAAGTTGGCAAGACCTAGAAAGCTGCGGAGCTCTGTTAGAGTGGTTGGAGAGGGCCAATCCCGAATGACTTGGATCTTGGCTGGATCGACATGCACCCCCTGTTCATCAATGATGTATCCCAGATACTAAACCTGGGTCATGCCAAAAGTGCATTTCTCCAAATTCTCACATAGTTTGTGTTGCCGCAGTGTTTGGAGAACCTGTCGGATGTGGTGGAGGTGCTCTTCCCAACTCTGGCTGAAGATCAGAATGTCATCCAAGTATACTACTACAAAGGAGTTGGTGAATGGCCGCAAGATGTCATCCATTAGCCTCATAAAGGTTGCAGGAGCATTCGTCAATCCGAAAGGCATGACCAACCATTCGAAGAGGCCCTCCTTGGATTTGAAGGCAGTCTTCCACACATCGGAGGGTTCGATTGGTACCTGGTGATATCCCGACTTCAGGTCAATCTTGCTGAAATATTTCGCCCCCTTTAGTTGGTCTAGGAGGTCATCAATCCGCGGGATCGGGTACCTATTACGGACAGTGATCTTGTTCAGCGCCCGATAGTCAATACAGAGTCTCCACGTCCCATCCTTCTTCTGTACCAACACGATCGGGCTCCCACAGGGCGATGAACTCGGACGGATGTGACCTTTATGCAGGAGCTCCTGAATCTGCCTCTTGATTTCATCGTCCTCCAGAATGGAGCGCCGATAAATTGGTCCATTGGGTAGCGACGCACCTGGGGTCAGATCGATGGAGTGCTTAACTTGACAGTGCAGAGGAACCCCTGCCGGGGAGGTGAAGATGTCCTCGTACTCCTCCACAATCTTGTCCATCTGTAGTTGTCGTGCAGAGGGGCCCCGTTTGGAGGTCGCGGCCACTGTCTTCTTCTTTCCTTGAGGGCGTATCATCAGGAAAACAAATTTCCTGGTTTTGGAAATGATCTTACTGCATTGTTTTGCAGTAGTCAAAGAGATGGCGGCAGGTGGTGCTACCTCTGGTATCCTGAACAACTTATTTCCCAATGTAATAATAACAGCACGGGGCCTTGATTCATACACAGCATGTCGCTTCCACAAGTATGGTTGTCCTAGTAATACATCACAAACTTCAAGGGGAGCAATGTCACAGAATACCTCATCCGCGAAGGGCTTGATGTTGTATGGAAGGCGACACTGCTGGCTCACGCGAAGATCTCGTCCTTGGTGAAGCCACCCAATGGTGTATGGTTGTGGATGTGCTGTGGTCGGTAAGCCCAACCGCTTCACGACCTCTGCCGAAATGAGGTTCTTTTGACTCCTGCTATCAACAATGAACTGTATCGGGGAGCCCTTTACCCACATCTGGGAGTGGAAGAGACGCTCCTCCTCCTCTGGATCTTCGGGTTCATTTTTCTGGATCTTTGCGGTAGCAACAATGGCGCTGGGATCCGCATCAATGATCTGCTTCCCTTTTTCATACCCCTTATCGGGTTCTGACTCAGAGTCGGAACATGCATCTGGTTCTGAAACCTTTAGCTCAGCCACCAGTGACTGCTTGGCCCGACACTCACTTGTGTTGTGAGTGGAGCTCTTATGGAACTCGCACCATTTTCCAGTGTCCTTTCTCGGCTTCGCGGCGCTGTTCTTTGCTTGCAAATTCGGCTGGTTGTCTTGGGCTGTCCCGCCTTGGCTTTGTCCTTTGTTCTGTGGTTTAGGGGCACCTTTCCCCTGCTTTGGATTCGCAGATCCAAAGTCTCGCTTCTTTTGTTTAAACTTCTGCTCGACCTTGACGGCATACCGCTATGCTGCGCCAAGCGAGGGGATGTTTAGGAATTGTATTTCTTCCTGGATGTACTTGTGCAGGCAACCACGGTATTTGAGTATCAAATGTTGCTCCGAATCCTTGATACCCAACTTTGTGCGAAGGGTATGGAAAAGATTGGTGAACTCCGGCACGTCTTGGTCCCTTCCCTACCGCAGCGTGGTCCACTTTATGTATTCATCCTCATAGCTCCCGACAGGGTAGTACTGCTCCTTGATGGCATCCCGGAACGAATCCCAGGTGGGTGCGGCTGAAAATAGTGAGCCAGTACTTTCATACTTCTGCTCGCAGTAGGTTTCCCACCAGTCCTTGACGTGGGGGGCTGCTTTGAGGAGAGAAAAAAAAATCTTTTCCCGACTCGAAAATTCATGAACAGAAAAATAACCCTCTAGCAGATTTAACCATTTATCTATGGCATTTGCGTCTATCTGACCCTCGAATATGGGGATTTCAAAATTAACTTGTACCTTAAAGGGTGTGGCGTTTCCAGAGTAGCTGCTGGAAGCCGATGCGTTGCTTCTGGGTAGCCGCTGAAGGATCTGGGCAAAGTTGTCCATCATCGCGTTTCGTTGTCACTCGAGGGCTTCTTCAAGCAAGATTTTGATGGGATCTCCTGCCCCCTCGTCTTTCTTCTCATCCGCCATGGGAGGCCGTCGGGATTTGCGAGGCTGGTCTTGCAAAGGTTCAACCAGTTCAAGCCCTAACTCCTTATATCCCAACCTTGTTGGGGACATGCAAAGAAAAACAGAGAAAAAGCAGACCGCTCTGATACCACTGATCCAGATTTAAACAGGAACACAACAAATTACAGAGATAACCATATACACAAAGATGCAGCGGAAATAATACTTCATTTCATTAATGGAAAATACTGAAATATGCTTACAACCAGAAATGGAAATAAACCAGCTGGGGCGATGGTAGCTTATCTCTGAGAAGAGATGTGATGGCTACATGCCTCTGAACTGTGTTACAATGAGGCTTGAAGGCCTATTTATTGTTGAGAAACAATGGAAAACCCTTAACATTCGAAAACCTAACCCTAGGAGATGAAACGCCAAAACTGTGGGCCCCGTTTGGGGTAAGTTGGTACATCAACTTCCTGGGGTCGTAACTTTGGCATATGATCTCCGTTTGACGTGTACAATAGCTCATTAGAAAGATCTATCCAAGCACTATCATTGTTGGAACGAGCAACATCGGTCCATTTCATGGACCCATGTTGCCCTCGGATTCCCCAAAAAAATGTCGTTTAGGGCCTCAAAACGGCTCCGGAAGTTCAGGACCCGAAAAACTGCTAAAAATAGTAAGTTGTGCTACAATTAAGGAAACTGAAAATGCTGAGAAGGACAATGGTGGGGGTCCAGGTGGACTTGGCAGGAGGCCACCAATATCCACCTGGATCACCAGGCTTTCTCTAAGATACTCTTATCGGAAGCTTGGCTGACCAAAAGCCTCTATAATCAGTTATGAGGTACTATAAATAGAAAAGGGTGGGGTGACCCTTGATATTCCCCTTTGTGACTCTTCACCTACCCTCATGACTCTTCAACTACTACATGACTATTACATTCAATTATCAACACTTGGACTTTCTCTTTACAAGAAGTTACATACAATCTGGACATGTACCCATATGAGATAAAATAGGCTTGAGCAAGCCATGCAGGCTATCACTAATACTTGGATAGTTGTGGTAAGAACAACTCTTCAACATCCTTGCAATGGTCGACAATGGCGAACTGATGCCAAGCTTGGTCGTCCATGATGGTGTCTGTGCACTCAATGGTGACATCCGGGTGAAAGTGAACTCTTGCCTCTGTTGCATTTGGGTAAAGTGATATGGCTCCGCTATCCAACTTGCCTGATAACATGCACAACATCATGTTGAGTGCAGCTGGACTAGCAACAAACTGATGCATAGTGTCCGTGTTGATCTCCAAGTGTGTGATGGTGACCATGCACATCAACTTGCCGAAATACAAGTTCAGCTCCAGTCGCCCATGCTTCTTGTCTTTACCTCGATGAATGTGCCAAATGGTTTGGGCCGCATGCGTCCGCATAATGACATCCATTCTCATGAACACCCTTGCATGTGCTCAACAACCGTGCTCACCCTGTCTTCTTTATGCCAGCTGCTTGATGGGTCAATAGCCTGTATGGGCACAGTTTCATCAGTCAATGGATGTTGCGCCTCCTGCTATACTTGTCCCTGCTGTAACTACTTCTCTCATAATTGTAGCTCTTGTTCTTCCTAGAGTTTCCGCTTCAACACTTGCAACTCCTTCTTTGTTTCTGTCTTTGCCTTCACTTGATCCTCTTGTCGCGTCGTCACCTCATAGCCTCAGTGTCCAAAGTTGCTTTCATCACATGTGGATCTTCTTGAACTTACATCTTTTCTTCGCCTTTGCGCTGTCAACAACCTTCCTCTTACATTTGTCGCATGCAAGTCTGCTACCTTCTACTGCTATTGATATTGCTACTCGTCATGATGCTGCTGCAATTTCATATTGATATCCTTGTCTATGAACAACTTGATGTCTTCATAGATAGGCAAGTTCATAGACACTTGATTGATTGCATCCCAAGTTACGCTCTCAATAGTGTCTTTGACTCTACTCTCCTGGAAGCCATTGTACCTATGCTGCTAAGAGGTAGACAAACACCTATGATGCTTGGAGACATAACAACACTCATGACAAGAAATCTGTCAGTTAAAAACCAAAACAAACTCGACGGCCGACATGAAACATACCTGTGTGATTGTCTGTGAAGATTTCACAATTTTCACTAAGAGGCTGAGAGATTGACTGCCAAAACTATGCAAGGCACAGTCCGAGCTGTTGGGAGGCTAACTGATTGCTAGAACTAGGCAATGCACAATCTAGCCTGGCTTGCTAAGAACTGAAACTGTGCAATGCGCAATTTCAGTTAGCAGTGACATGCAAACCAAAAAACTACATTACGGAGTTTCTAGGGACAACAAGGCACTTCCTCTCAGAATTGTGCAATGCAAGCCTAGAGGTCAATGTTGGGCCAAACTTGCACAATTTCTGGAGGGAAGGTAGAGCCTTCGCTTCCAGAAATGTGCAATATTATCCAGGCAAGGCAAGTTCTGGGCCAAAACAGCCTAGACCTATCGATGGGAAACTGAAATCATGAGAAGTCTGAATGCATGGTGAAACTAAGTGTAAACAAGAGTGAATGGTCATTCATGCAAACAGTAAGTGCAAGATTCAGAAAATAGGAAAGCATGTATGTGTGTGAAGAGGGTCACTGCAACGACAACCATTAGTGAAAAAAGAGTGTCATGCATGCGAGAGTAGTGAGATGAAAACAAAAAATAAAACAATGCTTCTACAAGCTATCATACATTAAAATGACAGCAAGAGGTCATTGAAATCAAGCAGACAACACTTACACGAAGAAAAACACAAAAAGAGACAGAAACGTAGCAAAAGACATGAGAAGTCAGCTCACCCTGAAACAACTAATTTGAAACTGCCGAAGACTCCTAGATGCGATGTGGGATGTCAAAACTGTAAGATCAATGTGAGGAATGCGTTCTACAACGTCTGATTCATAAGTTTTGATAAGATTGAGGTTATGATGTGCATGCCACAAATCTAGGAAAAAATGTCACTTGGAAAGAGCTTTCTAAATCGATCTATGCATGTAACCTCTAGTTGCTAAAACATAGATCCCTCAGATCCGTGGATGCCTTTGCATGCTGCCTTTTGCTATTTCGTGAAAAACAATCCATGCATGCAAATAAGTTTTTCTATGTCCTGAAGGGAACTAGTCAACCTGAAGGCACATGCATCAATCCGTGATCCTGGGATGAAAATTTGCGTAGTTCCTGAGTTGAGTTGGGTTGGTTGTCCCATAGGGATTGTGCAATTTCTAGGGTCAGCAAGTGACTGCTGCCCATAATTGCGCAATTTTTGGGTTGAGCTATAGTGCTAGGCCAGATTGTGCAGTTTTCTTAAGGAAGCCAGTTTTACTGTTCTGCGCAATGTTTGAGCGTAGTAGGCTGCAGAACAAATTTGTGCAATTTCTGGAGGGAAGAAGAGTTCCCCTCTAGAATTATGCAATTTTCTGGGGAAGTGTTTACACCATCGGATAGTCTAAGTCCAGAATGTCGCCTTACGGGAGGGAGACAAACAAGCTGACATGCACAGGCCAATAGGCCACTGAAACTCAATTGAAGCCTATGTTCTTCATAGTAAAAGACATGCTGCTAAGGATGGTTGGTAGGGAGGCTCCAAAGTGAAGCTAAGGAAAAATTTTGGAGGGTAGTTGTAGCCACTACAAAAAAAACTTAAGGAGTTTTTAAAGCCCAATAAGGAAAGGTAGATCCAAGGTCCCAAATCCTAGAAGGAAAAGTAGAAAAGGACGACTTACAGCATTTAAATTGAGGAAAATGACACAAAAAATGATGGAAAATCTTGTTTTTAGCCATTACTATGCATAGATCCATCGAGAAAGGGAGTTATATAAATAAGAACCCTAACGTGATCAAATATTAATGGTTGAAAGGCCCAATATTCTTTTCAAATTGATGGTTTGGGAGCAAAGGAATCGTATCATGTGGATTATGACACACGAGACTTTAAGGGAAAACTGTCACATGGAGTGGGGACATTGGTTTTTAAAAAAGTGTTGCTCATTTCGGACTGGTCTTCCCATCAAACTCCGCCCCCTTCATGCCTTCCAGAGAAGCAGACACTAGTCAAAATTGTTTTTAAAGCATGGTTAATAATTATTTAAATGAAGTGTGCTGCTTTGGACACACGAATATCTCTCATTAGAAGCAAGGAATTCATGTCAGAGATAGACTCAAATTACAAATAATGATAGGATACAAATGTTATTGCTTTCTATATATTCACTGAAGGCTCGGACACTTTACTCACTTAAATAAAAGCATTGCAGAAAGAGTATTGAAAAATGTAAGGCAGGTATTTCTAGATGATAACATTCTAGTGGACATCATTTAACCGTAATCTAAATGCAATAGAGTTAAAACCGGTATAGATTAATTTTAAGCATATATCTAACATAATTCGAGAGGGATCAAAAGTTTTAGGTGAAATCTTTTTTAGAATGTAAAATTTAAAGAAAAAAGTAATCACTCTCATCCCATGATAAATCCCAATGAATTTGTAGTGAATTTTTTTATTGTAAATGCTATATACAGTGCATTATGCACATTAAAATGGTTTTTTTTATTATTAATATATTCTCAAGTATAATTTTCTTATTAAAATATTTTATTGATAACTCACATTGATTTCTTATGAGTTACTTTTTTCCTTGGAAATTGAATATTTTATTATATACAACATTAAAATATCATATGTATAGAGATATATGAAGTTGATATCGATATAAATTAGTTAACATAGATCTTCAAATAGTTTATTGAAATCTAGTGATGAAATATTTTTGAAAAGTATAAGTTCCAAACATCTTACTCACACGTTGTTTTTACTTCTAATTGCTTTACCTCCTTTTAAAGTTATATCAAATTATATTACCTCATATAGACAACTTATTAAACATGCATGGCATACATTTTGTTAGTGTGAAATTTCTTAGAAGGTGTACCAAAAGCACTTCACTTAAGTCACTAGGTGACAAGTGACCCTAACAACAAGTTGATGGTTGCTAGCAATTTAGATCTGCAATAAAAAAGGAAAACTTGCAATAAAAGTATAGACGATCTAGAATAGAAAGCGGCAATAGAAAATATTCGATGCCATAACCCAAATGGAAAGACTTTAAACAAATAAATATTTTATTAATAGAACATGGTGAAGGAGATCTACAAAAGGGTCTATAAACCCCCCTTCATGGGATGGGTACTTTGGTGTCCTTGACGCTTCAGAAAATGATCTTCTCTCTCAATATGTGAAAAATCCAAACAAAATGTGGAGAACTCAAAATGGGAGCTAAAAGAAAAAATACGATAATGGTGATGATGATTATGACCATGTGAAGAATGAATGAAAAACCCTCCTATTTATAAAAAAGTATTGAGTTAATCTTGAAAATGGAGAATAATAAAATAATATTAACCAAATCAAGATTTAACCGCTTGGAATACTTTATCATATTTATTGGAGAGGGAAAAGATACTTAAAATGGTTAAATATCTTTATTTATAAATAATTAACAAAATAAAATGATTTATTAATTATTTCGTGAGAATTATGGATGGTGTGAAATAAAAATAATTATTAAATAGTGATTTAGTAATTATTCTAATAACATAAATAAAGAAAATTAAATAAACAGTTACTTATTTAAATATTCATAATGGATTTAGTCAAGGAATAATTATTTAAATAATGATTTAATAATTATTCTTAGATAAAATTAAATAAATAATGATTTATCTAATTATTCTCATTGTTTTTTTCTTTAAATCAGAAAAATAATTTACTAAAAGTGGTTTACTAAATTATTTTCCACAGTGAAAGAGATGTTACTATGGAAAAATTAAATCTACATGGTGCATTTTGATCCACCGAGTTAGAAATGGCTAGGTGATCATTTTTGGTGATAACAGATTACCCCTACATGTATGAGTGTTATGAGAAAACCATATGACCAGAATCCATTGTAGATTACACTTTCACGAGACACCAAAAGTGGAGTCAAATAGAGAGAGAGAGAACTGAAGCAAGTAAAGAACGAACAAATAATGGAAGGGGCGAGACCTACTAAGCTGATAGAAGTATCCTTTTATGTGGTAGTAAATGATCTCAAATGAAGGGGAGGCATACCCATACCCATCGAAATAATTGTGTACAAATAATAATGATGAGACCAACAATGTGGGACTGAGCTTCAAAGTACATGATACATGATACATGATACACTAGAATCCATGGACAAGAAAACAATATAATGGATTCAATATACATAATGCGACTAGAAAAACATAGCCCATGACTGAATACAATAACATCTGAGTACATGAGATATAATTTCCCTCAAGATGAAATGGTGAGAGGGGTTCACAACCAAAGAATCCATGCCAAACACGAAAGGGCTCTAAAGATCTGAATGGATTATCTGAAAGAGATATGCATGTTGTGGGAGATGCAAGCAGTGGAAACCGAACCCATCAAATCTGTGGAATTGCATTCGAGGATTAATTGACATATGTGGTAATCTGGGAATGTGGAGGGATTCTTGAAGGGCCATCCCCTCATGAGGTCTGGAACATCTCACACACACCCAGGAATCATTTGGACAATCTTTTGGATCACCGAACCGTCAAGTGTATGAATCTCAATCCTGCGATAATGAGCTAATGTCAAGCACGTGAGAAAGAACCAAGTCAAAGGGAAATAATGATTACCTTTACTTGATCTGGGGCATCGAACAAAGATGGAAGCTGGAAGCAAGGTACATCGCCATCTAGACTAGTCTTCTAGAATAAATGTGTTAAGGTTGACAAAAGAGGGCCCACCAGAGTTAAGGCAATGAGGAATCCTTCACAAAAGTGTGAGGGATCATAGTAGAGAGACTGGTGGGCTGAAACCAGGGCTGATGATCGAATGAAATAAGATGGGTGGAGGACGGATGAATTCCCTTATCAGAGCATAATAATAAGGATGGTTGACCTGGCAGTAACTAACTCAATTCCTAGGGGGATGGTCAATGACTCAAATAGGGGTTCGGCAAAGAAGAAGTAGTATAGCTGGAGGCAGAATATGAATAAAATGGGATGGATGTGACAAGACGACGTATGAAAAACTTTAATGGGACTCAAGGGGACTCCAAACAGACTCCATAAGTACAAAGGTGACATGTCCTGGATACTCTAAACAAGGGTGACTTGATGATGCTACCACATAGGGAAGGCCCGAAGGGGACCATGAAAATATGAGTAAATCATGGTTACTCATGACAAAAATCGACACGTGAGTCAACCATTGAAAAGGTAAAGTGGTACTAGTGTACGAGTGGTTCAAATGAAGAAATTCAGTTTTAAGAGGTGGCAGAGTGAGACCTCATGGAAAAAATGGCTTCCCAGTGTAGTGTCAAATTACCAAAAACAAAGAGATACCCATTATATAAGTTGGTGAGATCTCTACAATGGCATTGATGGTTCGTCAAATGGAGCTACGGTTTGGTTGAAATGGGCGATGGAAAAACTAGGGTTTTATAAAAGGGCTTTTTGCCTCCAAAACCAATTCATTTGCATAGTGAGTTGTGGATAATTTGGAGAGGCGGAGAAGGGCCTAAATCATGTGGAGATTGTAGTGGACAAATCGACCATCAGAATCGGGATCTGCAAGTTGGAGGTAGGTGGTTGAACCTTACTCATCATTTTTGGTGGATAAGATATTCATATTAGGGCTCCAGCTCACTGTGGTGGACCCCTTCTCATCCTCATGGTCGCAACACACTTTTGGGGGCCTGATCTATGCTCTGGAGGGAAGAGATGGGGCTGACAAGTACGTCTAGTGTAGTATTGAAGGGAAAAACTATGTTCTGGGCTGAGAGGAAGAGTAGGACTGGTGGTTTGTTGGAAGTTGAAGGTAAGTACTAGTCATGAATGCCTTTTACTCTTGACTAAAAAACATAATTGTATTTTTCAGGTATGGTAGAGTTAAGGATATTATGGTGAGAACGAGATTTGGAGTTCCCCTATGCTGAGATTCAGGGGAATCAAGTAGTGAGAGGGATGTTGGCACGATATGGTGTGCCGAAGTTCTTAGAGAACATTATGATGAGAGCTGGTGAGCCCTTGCTATTGAGCATAGTGAGTTACTAGGATCTAGATCAGGAGGCCTTTGTAGTACAAGGGCATGCGATTAAGATCATGATCCAAGACATATATTTTCTAATAGGATTGCCCCCTTGGGGGTGTTAGAGGAAATACATCTACTGATTCCTTGTGGGAGGCATATAGATGAGTTTGTTGATCATAACTTTGTACTAGGGAGTCATCCAAATAGCATGACCATACAAATCATTGACTTGGAGAGGCTAGAGACACGAGCTACAGCTACAGTGGTGCTACGGATTTGTGGTAGTCATGCCTTCCACCATATCACTAGAGGATAGATGATGCTAGTGGAGAGTGTAATGGTAGGGACCACTATGGGTGGGCCTAGATAATTTTTTCGTCGTTGAAATGATAGTTGACATTATGTAGATGGAGGAACAACGATAATTGTTGATTTTGGACAGTTTTATGCTCACTCTTCTTCGAGAAGATCCCCACTATGTGACCTCAAGCTCAAATCCATGATGGGGGCCCACAAGAGCCCAGGATGTGCTGCTAGGGGTAGCTACTGAGAGAAGGTAGAGGAGGGGGAGTTGGACGAGTGTTTCGACCTAAGTTTTTTTCTCATTAGCACCAAATGCCATTATACATAGACAACTATCCATACAGTGGCATGAACTATCAGGGGGATTCTGACTTACCGCTTCCACTGGGATGAGCATGGGCCCCGGATGGTAAGTGAAAGTGGTTATATATTTGATGCATTTATAGCTTAAGAAATATATGTATGTGGTACTGATTTCTAAACTTTGTGGTATGCAGATATAGCACCGATGAGGCTAGAAGGATACATGGGACGAGTTGCAGTGCTAGGGACTGCAGATCAGGGTGGAACCTCATCATGACAGAGACCAAATGATGGTGCTCTACTGGAGGATCTTTGACACAGATTCAATGTGCTACTAACTAGGGTGAAAGATCGCGGGTGGCATGATATAAAAGATCGGTATACAGATGAGTGCACAAGTCTTCCCTCGAAGTGGTAAGGAATCACTTGGCACCTTACGATGGTTAGTCAAGCAGAATGAGATCTACTACCTGGGAAAATGAAGCCATTGGCTTGGGAGCCTCCAAATGATAGTGATTAGGCATAGGGACATGTGGGTCCCCATTTTTGTTTTATGATACCACATGAATGAACATGTGAGATGTATTTAGAGTTGTGGACTCAAAACACTGTATTACGGTACATATTCATGATTATGCATCTTTTGGGATGATTGTGGTTCACCATTTGTTTATGGATGTTTTCTTACATATGATAAATGACAATTTAGAATGTTATTTGCAATGTTATATACATAGTGATTCTGGGCTCTAGGAATATGATTGAATGAAATGGATTCAAATTCACACACCAAAATCTTAACTCGTAGATATTTTTTAAATAACACAGGATTATGCACATGATAAACACCATTCAATTGCATGGAAAGTAGTAAGGAATCAAGAAAAACATGAAGGTGAAGGATGTGATGGTCAAGGGCGTCGGCTAACAAACCTATCACAACATCATATTTGGCCTCGTTATTGGTGGCAGATCCAATGCAAACACTGTTGCAGTAGGCTAACAAACGCATGGGGGTGAAAATGTCCCAAGCTACCAAGGCTAGATTCCTAGTGAAGCGACTCACACCATCGGAAAAACCAATATAAGGTGTGGATGATGGATCCATCTGAAAGACGTAAGAAGACTACCTAAATGTAACAAGAAATAAAGATATACACGCATTTCAATGGGAAATAATATGGGTAAAATTTCTTAAGGTAGAGTGCATTTCGAGGATTGGGAATAATGTTTCATTCTGTATCCTCTAACAGGTATGCCCCCTTGTCCAAACACTTATGAATGATATAAGGTCCTAGCCATAATAGTTCGAACTTCCCATGCCCTAGGACATCATGAGCTTGGTCATACACAAGAACAAGGTCACCTTCATGGAAGTTAAAAGGATGGACTCTACGATCATACTGAGCTTTGGTGTGCTTTTTGGCTACTTCAATGGTTTGTAATGCAACATGATAGTCTCCAGTGGTGCGCTCAAGCATGATGAGTCATTGTTCTAAAGGTTGGGTGTCTGAGAGGAGTTTGACAGCAAGGTGAAGGGAAGGGATTTTGCACTCGATTGGTAAAACTACCACCTCTATGAAAACAAGGTGGAAGCGAGTGAACCTCATGGCGGTCTTGACGAAAATTTTATAGGCCCACAAAGTAGGGAAGAGCATTAAATTCCAGTTGGTCTTGTGTTTATTCATCGTCCGATGAAGCATAGTCTTAAGGATTTTGTTGACAGCTTCAACTTGGCCATTGCCTTGGGGATAATAAGATGATGAATATTGATGTTTAAAACCCAACAAAGAGGATAGATTACACCATATCATATCTTGAAAGTGTTGACCATGATCACATATCAATTTTTTCAGAACCCTAAATCGAGCGATAACATGGTTGAAAAAGAAGAGGGATGCAGTAGTTGCAGTGTTATTGAACGTTGGCATGGCTTCAACCCATTTGGTAAAATAGTCAATGACCACGATAGTATACTTGTGGTTATTAGTGGATGGGGGTCGACACTCCATAAAGTCAATAGCCCAAATAGGTAAGGATTTCACCATACCATAGATCATTTGTGGTACACCTGTGGTAATGGCAAACAAGTGTTCACCTGAAATGTCGTCATTAACCAACGAATCAAGCGCACCACTGGGAAATTCGGAAATGAGTTTGGCAAGGGTGAAACCCTTCTTACTCTTGGGTGTGACAAATTCGAGACCAAATCCTTGAAGGATAACAATCCACAGACATATTTCCTACTAATGATTGCTCGACTCAACAGGAAAGTCATGGGGTTGGAATTGGTCACAAATTTGGTGGTATGCGCAATGATATAATGACGAAGCTTTTGAATAAGGAACACGACAACAAACGCTAGAATTTCTTTGTGGGAATAGGAAATAGAGGGACTGTTAAGGTTCTTATTAACATAGTATATGAAATGCTAAATTCCTGCTGAATCCTCTTGTATGAGGACCCCAACAACCGAATGGGTGGAAGAAGAGATGTACAAGATGAAGTCCCTCCCAAAGTTGGACTAATCAAGGGAGCAGAAGTGAGAGAACGTTTAAGGGCATCGAAATATTGTTGATCTTGGTCATCCCAAACAAATGGAATGGTAGATTGAAGGATTCTAAGGAACCCATGAGCCGTGGTGGTATAGTCATGAACAAGTAGACGAAGAAAGTTAGCTTTGCCTTGGAGGCTTTGTAACTGGTGAAGGGTATAAGGAGAAGGATGTTCAAGGATGGCTTGAACCTTGAGCCGGTCAAGAGTAATACCGAATTTGGACAAAATGAATCCCAAAATTTGGCCAATGGGAACACAAAAGACACACTTAAGGCGATTGAGGTGAATGTTATACTTGTGACATCACAGAAAACAATACACAAGTCATGAAGTTGTCGTGATCGAAGTTTCGAACAATTGATGCAATCGGCGAGATATTCAAGGATAATATGAGTTAGGTTGTGAAAGAGGTAGGACACGAAATGCTAAAAAATGGCCTGAGCATTATTCAAACCGAAAGGCATGACCTTGTAAGGAAAAATTCCCCACAGACTAGTGAAAATTGTTTTCAATTGATTGGCATAACGGATACGTATATGATTGTATCCAGAGAATCCTTCCATAAAGGATAGAACCTCATTCTCTTCACACTGATCAATGACCTGGTTGATGAAGGGTGTGGGAAAGTTGTCTTTAGGACAAGATTTTTTTAGAATGTGGAAGTCAGCATAGACATGGATGGTGCCTTGTTTCTTGAGAACAGGAATGGGATTGGACACCCATGTGGTGTATTCAATGGAATATATGAAACCATCATGCCTAAGCTTATCAATTTTAGCTTTAATAACTTCATGTTTGGAAGGATGGATAGGCCTTTGTTTTTAGTGGATGGGTATGGCATCAAGCCAAGCGTCGATGTGAAGTTACTTAATGGGGGGATCAAGTCCACGAATTTCAAAATAATAGCAGTCGAAAACATCACAAAATTTATTGAATAACTTGGTGTAAGTATCAATTTCTACCAAGGTGCACTGTGCCTCCAAGATAATGTTTTCTTCAACCCCTAGTTTGTTCAAAATGTTTATTTTGATGGTGGGGGAACTTTTAGCCATATTTCCTTCTTCAAAAGCGTCTGATGCAAGAATGGGATTTTTAAACCAATCAAATTCGCAATGAATGAAGTCTTTAGACTCCACAACATATTGGTCATGGGTTTGTTGTGGAAGGAAGTATGCACAATGGTGCATATCATCCCAAGGATAATCAAGGGTGGTCATAGCTTCCATGATATCTTCATTAGAATGGAAGATGGGAAAACTTAAGGAAAAGGAACCACGTGATGGAAAAAAGCTACCTAGAGCATATTCACAAGAAAAAACATTCACATATGCATCATCAAGTTTGGAAGACATATGAAAAGTAGATGGAATATCTACCGATGTTGAGACCAAGGTGTTCATCGAAGAAGGTTCAACATAATCACAATAGGATACGTCAAGGGAGTTCCAATTCATCGATCTCATGGGTGGCGAAACGTAGAGAATAGGAGCAGTACAATCTATCATCTCGACATCAGGGAGAGGGATCACAATGGGTGCTTGAGATACCTCCTATTCCAATGTAGGAATGAGACCAGAATCCATAGGTAGAGGAGAGGGGGACTCACTACAAGAAACCTCTAATTCGCAAAGCACTTGAAGTGTATCACGAAAATCTTCAAGACAGGGACAACGATGGGAATAGTGGCCATAATTATCACATAAAGCACATGGTTGATTCATGCGTAGTGATCTGTTCTTCTTAGTTGACTCAAGTAAGGTGACATGGACCTCAGGAATGTTAGAATCAGGGAATTTGTCAGTGACCATATCCTTAACATGAGAAAGTTTACGACAACTATTGGTAGGATGATAGACAACATCACACAAAGCATAAGGAGGTGTTGTAGCAGCTATAACCACCCTCCAAAATTTTTCGTTAGCTTCATTTTGGGGCCTCCCTATCAGCCTTCGCAACACCATGTCTTGCTTCATCAAGTACACAAGCTCTAGTGATTTTTTTGCTGAAAGACAACCTGTTGATCAAAGCTTGATGCATTCCCCTCACTGGTTGTTCATCCAGACTTGGTCTAGTAACAGGCTGAGAAACACCTTCAAGAATTTGCGAAATCAGGAGGGCAACTAGCCTTCCCTCCAGAAATTGCGCAATCGTGACTAGTAGCTTGCTAGGCCCTAGAATTGCGCAATTCTGCTGAGTAAGATTCACCCAAAAAATTATGCAATCCTTCCCAGCTGGGCTTCTCAGTGCAAAATTTGTGCAAATTTGGGCAGCAATCAGCTCTCTACCCAGAAATTGTGAAAATCTCCTGGGCAACCAACCCAGCTCCCAGCTAGAAATGTGCATTTTCTCCCAACCGTTGAGCAAACTCTTTCATGTGCAGCTAAGTTGACCGATTCCCTCCAGGACCGAGAAAAACATACTTGCATGCATGGGTTGCTTCTCCCAAGGCAGCATGCAAAGGCATCACTTGTTTCAGGGATCCATTTTTGGCAATTGGAGGTTACATGCAAGGATAATTTCAGAAACATCCCACGAAGTGTCGCTTTCCCTATATTTGTGCATGCACATCACAACCTCGATTTTATCAAAACTCATCAACCATATGCTACAGAGCTTATTCCTCACATCCAACTTGTATCTTTGACAGCCCACATCACATCTAGGAGTTGTCAGCACATTCAGCTCAGTTGTATTGGGGTAAGCCCGCTTCCCATGTCTTGTGTTGCATTTCTAGTGCTTTTTGTGTTTCGCTTCATATGAACATTGTTTGCTTGATTTCAGTGAGTGCTTGCTATCTTTTTGATACATATTAGCTTGTACTATCACCATTTCAGTTTTCGTTGTTATCTCACTGTTGTCGCATGCATGAAACAATTTTTCACGAATGGTCACTGATTTGGCAACTCACCTCACCCACATGCATGTTGTTCCATTTTTTGAATCTATCATTCACCGTTTGAATGCATGATCATTCACTTATTCTTACACTCAGTATCACCATGAATTCGCACTCACATTCATGTTCAGTTTCTCGTCAGCGAGTCTAGGCAACCTCGGCTCAGACTCTGCCTTCACTAAGATAGTATTACGCAATCCGAGGAAGGAAGGCTATGTCTTCCTCTCCATAAATGCAAATTTCTGCACAGGCACTATCCTCCAGGACTGTTTTGCACATTTCTAGGGGACAGTGACTACTGGCCTAGAAAATTGTGCAATGTAGTCAATGAACCTGCAGCGACTGCCAATTGAGATTGTGCATTGCATAATTCCAGCAGTCATCAGCCAGACTGGACTGTGAATCGTAGTTCCAGCAATAAGTAAGTCTCCCAAGCAGCCCAGACTGTGCCTTGCACAGTCTTGGGAGTCAGTCCCGTGACCTCCCGGCCAAAATTAAGCAACGTTCATGATCAATCACACAAGTATGTTGCAAGTCAGTTCTCAAATTCTTTTTGGTTTTCAACTGACAAATTTCTTACCATGAGTGTTTCCATGTCTCTAAGTATTGCAGGTGTTCATCTTCCTCTCAGTTATATAGGTACAATGGTTTCTAGTAGAGAAGAGACAAAGACACCGTTCAGAGCACACTTGGGGATACAGTCAATCAAGTGTCTATGAACTTTCCTACCCATGTAGACATCAAATTGTTCGTAGAAAAGGACATCAAGGTATAACAACAATAGCATCACAGCAAGCAACATCATGAACAACAGCTGAAGGAAGCATACCGAATGCAAAAAATGCAAGAGGAAGGTTGTTGACAACACAAAGGTGGAACAAAGCTGTGAGCTCAAGCAGATCCAGTGATGATGAAAGAAACTTTGCAAACTCAGGATATGAGGTGTTGACGTGACATGAAGATCATGCGAAGATAGAGAATGGAACAAAGAAGGAGTTGCATGTGCTGAAGCAGCAATTGAAGGAAGAACATGAAGCTGCACAGACAGACGGATGAGTTGCAGCAGTAACAGGAACAACAGGGGACGCAACATGCACTCAGAGATGAAATTGCGCCTGTAGAAGTTATAGATCTATCCCAGCAGCTGGCATAGAGTAGACATGGTGAGCAGTGTTGTTGATCACATGCAAGGGATTCAGTAGCATGCATGTCATTGTGCACACACAGGTGATCCAACCCATTCAGCACACTCACCAAGGCGAAGACAAGAAGAAAGTCCAACTGGAGCTAAACATGTAGTTGACAGTTGATGGACATGACCACCAACACATATTGGAAGATCAACACGGACACTATGCATCAGTGTGTTGCCAGTTCATCGATACCCAAAGACCATGCACATGCTCGCAGACCAGTCAGATGGAGGAACCATGCCAATGCACCAAGATGCAATGAAGGAAAGAGTTCACTTTAGCAAGAGGTCACAATGGAGTGCATGCACACCATCACATATGACCAAGCTTGGCATTAGCTCACCACCTTCACCATCATAAGCATGTCAAAGAGTTGGTCTCATCACAATGGACTGAGTGCCAGTGATGTCTTGCTTGGCTTGCTCAATCCATTTTATCTCACATGAGTACATGTGCATTGTAATGTATGTCTTGTCAAGTGTAAGTCAAGTGTCGATAGTTGGATGTAACAGTCATAGAGTAGATGAAGAGTCATGAGGGTAGTTGAAATGTCACAAAGTGAAATGTCAAGGGTCACCCCACCCTTTGCTATAAATAGTCTGTCATAACTCGTTGTATAGGCTTTTGGTCAGCCAAGCTTCCAATAAGACTAACTTGGAGAGAGCTTGGACAGTATTGTAACACGACGTGGGTTCTCCACTGCACGGAGCTAGTACATCTCTTTGGAGGAGTAGGTGGATGTGACTGTAGCATTCCACTATTGGAGCTAGTGGTTGGACATGGATGTATTATATGGTTGGAACTTACATTTCTTTATATAATAAGATCCAACATGTTTCATGCATATGTTGTATTGTATTCCACCTATATTGTTTACTCTAAATGGCATATGTATTTTCTTTCTTACGCATGCACGTATGGACAATTCTGTATGAGTATGTATTAATCTTTCTGAAATGTGTTGCTGGTTTAACCATCACTTTGGATTGCCAGCTAACTTCCTTTCCAGCTCGTGATGCATTTTCTCTCATGTGTTCCCTTCCCATCCGAGTACTATTACAGGTTGCCAAGGGGCGCACTCATCTCAACCCCCATGTGTTAGAGCCTCTCGTGCACCTTCCTTGACTCGCTGTAGATGTCACACTTGTTGGGTTGTGTTATATTATTTCCAAGACTAGCCCACATAGTTAACTGGGGGGTTAGAGGGGGGGCGGAGCCCCCCCTTTGTTGCTCTAATTGCGAAGTGGGGAAGTGGCAACCCCCCCATGTCGAGGGAGTTTGGGGGGGGGGGGGGGTAGCCCCCCTCTACGGGGTTCAGGGCAGCGCCCCGGGGAATTTCTTTTTGGGCCATGTATTAGGTTGGGCGGACCTACCTATGGTTTTCGCACATGGTTTTGGACGAGATGGTTTTCAGTCCATGGTTTTGGACATGATGGTTTTCGGTACATGGTTTTGGATGCTTCGGCATGTATAAATATGTATTGTAACATTGAAAGGAACATAATGAAAAATAAAGCTGGTAGTCCCAGTTTTTGGATCGAAGGGAAAATCTCTGTGTATATGCGTTTTATGTGTTATGCTCTCGCATTGTTTATTTTCTGTGTTTTAGAATTCATATGCAGGTAATTTTTGTATGGGGTTAAAACCTACATTTTGTATCAGAGTTTTTTTGGCTTCAAGGGGACGCCTTTGTTGCTGAAGGGTTTCACTCGGGCCTGTGGTAGACCCTGTTCAGTGGGAGATCTGCAGGATCTATTCTAGTGGTGAAAGAAGATGGCAAGTAGTGGAAAGATAGAGATCGCGAAATTTAATGGTCAGAGTTTTGAGTTGTGGAAACTCAAGATGGAGGATCTGTTGGTGTATAAAGATTAGTGGATTGCGGTAGATCCGGGTACTAAACCAATGGGAGTGTCCGATGAAGAATGGAAGAAGTTTGATCAGAACGTAAAGAGAACAATACGATTGTGTGTCTCAGGTTCAGTATTGTTAAATGTATCAGGGGAAGCTACGACTAAGGATTTGTGGGACAAGTTAGGGACTTTGTTCCAATCTAAGTCTTTGGTGAATAAACTGTTCCTACGGAAAAAGTTGTATAACCTAAGGATGAAAGATGGAGACTCGGTTGATAGAGAATTTGAACGCATTTAAGACTGTGATAAGTCAGTTATTATCTATTGATATTAAAATTTTAGATGAAGATAAGTGCTTCAATTTGTTGTGTTCTCTACCAGATTCATGGGATAGTCTGGTTATTGCAATAGGTAGCAATGCAACTGCCTTGCAGTTTGATGAAATAGTCTCATCCTTGCTGACAGAGTAGATGAGACGGAAAAATATGGAGAGCCAGAATGATGATGCCTTATCTATACAAGGACAGTTCCAGAACAAAAACAAAAATAAGTCATTGAATGGGAGATCTAAATCTAGAGGGAGATATAAATCTCCAGGAAAACCTATAAAGGTGGTGTGCTGGAAATGCGGAAACAAATGGCACTACAAAAGGGACTATAAATCTAAATATCCTATCGAAGGAAAGGGATCCGATGATGCTCCTTCTGTAGAGGTGAAAACCACCTCAGATGAAGGTGGGGATGTGTACTTGGCTTCTTCAAGTACACATGTAGATCATGAGGCATGGTTGATTGACTCAAGTGCATCCTTTCACTTCACTCCCCATAGAGAGTGGTTCTATGAGTATGAGAAATATGATGGTGGTGATGTCTTCTTGGGGCATGATAGGAAGGCTAGAATCATTGGTCGCGGAAAAGTAAAGTTGAAGTTGCAAGGTGGAAGGGTTAGAACACTTTCGGGTGTTCTGCATATTCCTACATTGGCCAAAAATTTGATTTTTGTAAGCAAGTTGGATGATGCAGGAGTAAAAACAATTTTATAGAAAGATACCTGCAAGATGGTTCAGGGAGCACTGGCATTGATGCAGGGAGCTCGGATTGGAACTCTGTACAAGCTGCAAGGTGGCACTATTAATGATGGGTGCAACAGTTTTGTGGTTCCTGAAAGTGGAGCAGAAAATCTAGTGGTATCTTGAGAAAAGACCATGCTATGGAATCAAAGGCTTGGACATATTGGAGAGAAGGGCCTTCGAATACTTCATGGTAAAGGTATGGTAAAAGGCATGACTAGTAGCTCTATGGATTTTGATTTCTGTTAAAATTGTGTATATGGGAAGCAAAATAGGGTGAGTTTCTCCTCTGGTGGTAAGAGGGTGAAACAAATATTAGAGCTTATGCACAGTGATGTGTTTGGACCTGTGAAGGTTCCATCATTGGGTAAGTCTATGTACTATGTGTCATTTATAGATGACTTCTCAAGGAATACATGCATATATTTCCTTAAGAAGAAATTTTAAGTCTTTGACAAGTTTAAAGAATTTAAGGCTCTAGTGGAAAACCATACAGAGAAGAAGATAAAGGTGTTGAGGTCAGATAACGGTGGAGAGTTTTGCAGCAAAGAATTTGAAGAATTCTGTAAGAAGTGTGGTATAGCACGGCAGAAGACTACTCCATACACACCTGAGAAAAATGGAGTTGTAGAAAGAATGAACAAGACGTTGATGGAAAGGGAAAGAATCATGCTCAGTGGTGCCGGGTTAGGACAGGAATTCTGGGCAGAGGCGGTGGAGATAGCATGTTACCTGGTCAATAGATCACCTTCATCAGCGTTGGAGGATAAGACTCCACAAGAGGTATGGAATGGTAAGAAACCCTCTCTTTCACATCTGAGGATATTTGGATGTGATGCATATGTACGTGTTCCAAAGGAGAAAAGAACCAAGTTGGATAGTAAATCTAAAAAGCTCATCTTTATTGGGTATAAGGATGGTTTAAAGGGTTATAAGCTTTGGAACCCAATAACAACGAAGGTTGTGTACAACCGAGATGTGGTGTTCAGAGAGGTGAAAGATGTTATTAAACATGAAGTCCCATCAAAGGAACTTGAGAAGATAGAGTTTGAGCTTAAGGAGGAAGAATCAGATTTTACAGCAGAGGAGGAATCAGAAGATGAGGAGCCACAAACTCTGGGTGTGAGAAGATCAGCTCGAGAAAGAAGGCGGCCAGAAAGGTATAGTCCCCATTTGCTTCCTGTTCAAATTTTGCTTTATCTATTACTGATGATGATCCCAGAACTTTGAAGGAAGCGGTAGATTCAGAGGATGGAAAACTATAGAAAGAGGCCATGGTTGATGAAATGGCATCTTTGCACAAAAATGAGGCTTGGGATCTGGTGGAGTTGTCGACTGGAAGGAAACCCATTGGCAGAAAATGGGTGTTCAAGAAGAAGACAAATCCAGAAGGAAAGGTGGAGACATACAAATCTCGGTTGGTAGCAAAAGGTTATTCCCAGGTGCCGGTAATTGATTTTGGTGATATTTTTTTTCCTGTTGCCAAGGTAGCTTCTATTAGATTACTTTTATCTATTTTTGTTGCTTTTGATTTTGAGGTAGAACAGATGGATGTGAGGAGAACATTTCTTCATGGGGATCTGGAGGAGGAGATGTACATTAAGAAACATAAAGGCTTTGCAGTGAAGGGTAAGAAAGAACTGCTATGCAAGTTAAAGAAGTCTTTGTATGGGTTAAAATAGTCACCAAGGATGTGGTATCAGAAATTTGATACATTTATACGAGGATTTGGCTTCACCATAAGAAAATAAGATCATTGTGTGTATTTTAAATTAATTGGTGACCGTGTTATTTATCTGGTCTTGTATGTGGATGATGTGTTGCTAGTTGGAAATGACAAAGAAATTATCCAGGATTTGAAGACCCAATTTTCCTCCAAATTTGACATGAAAGATCTTGGTGCTGCAAACTATATTCTGGGCATGGAAATTAAAAGAGATAAGGTAAAGAGGAAGCTCTGGTTAAACCAGAGGAAGTATGTCGAGACAATAGTGCAGAGGTTTAATATGTAGGATAGTAAACCGGTGAAGGTTCCTATTCCTGTAGGTGTAAAGTTATCTCCTGAACAATGTCCCAAGACACAAGAAGAGGAAGAGGACATGTCCCATGTTCCATATGTAAGTGCAGTTAGTAGTATGATGTATGCGATGGTCTGTACTAGACTAGACATTGCACATGCAATGGGAGTATTGAGCAGGTTTATGCCAAAACCAGGGAAGGAGCATTGGACAACAGTGAAGCAGGTTTTCAAATATTTGCATGGCACTAGTGATTATGATTTGTGCTACCAAGGAAGACCAGGATTGGACAGATTTTTGGATATTCATGGCTTTGTTGATGCAGATTGGGCTGGAGATATGGATCAGAGAATATCTACAAGTGGGTATGTGTTTAAACTATTTGGAGGTGCAGTCAGTTAGATGAGTAAGAAACAATCTATAGTGGCACTATCAACTACAGAGGCAGAATACATGGCAGCCACTCATGTAAGAAAGGAAGAAGTCTGGTTGCAGAGATTGTGTTCAAGTATGGGGTTAGTACAAGAAGCTATAAGGATAGACAGTGACAACCAAAGGGAACCTTGCTTACCATTCAAATACAAAGCACATTGATGTTCAGTATCACTTTGTGAGGGATATGATAGAAGACAAAATGGTGTTGCTGGTAAAGGAGGACACTTTGAAGAATACTGCAGATGCATTGACATAATCTGTGAGCTTTGAGAAGTTCCCTTGGTGTAGAGAAACAATGGGCGTTGTAAGGCTGGATAAATGACTAAGCTCTCCTGTGGCCCCTTGTGGAAAGAAAAAAACAAGTGGGAGAATGTTGGGTTGTGTTATATTCTTTCCACGACTAGGATGGGCAAACCTACCTATATTGGGTTGGTCGAACCCTATATGAGGTTGGGCGGACCTACCTATGGTTTTGTGCATGGTTTTTACACATGGTTCTGGACACGATGGTTTTTGATCCATGGTTTTGGACACGATGGTTTTTGGTCCATGGTTTTGGACACGATGGTTTTTGGTCCATGGTTTTGGACACGATGGTTTTCAGTCCATGGTTTTGGATGCTTCGGCATGTATAAATATGTATTGTAACATTGAAAGGAACATAATGAAAAATAAAGTTGGTAGTCCCAGTTTTGGGATCTAGGGGAAATCTCTGTGTATATGTGTTTTATGTGTTACGCTCTTGCATTGTTTATTTTTTGTGTTTTAGAATTCGTATGCAGGTAATTTCTATATGGGGTTAAAACCTACAACACCCTTGCTACCAACATAGTCATCTTACCTACCTCTGTGTGAGATTGTGGTCAAGGCATTACCATACGACCCAGTGTTGGGACTCCTACACCAAATGATCTGAGGACTAATTGGTACTTCTTACCGGGGAGATCCCTTTACATGTTGGCGGGTCCAACACTGTCAACAGGAAGAATAGGATTTGGTGGCTTAGGAGGAGATGGAGTTACTGGGGGCTTGTCTTTAGTTCCCTTTTTCTTGGCTTTTACCCCCTTGCAAGATGCTTTCAAAATAGGAGTAGGCTCTTGTTGAGGTTGTTGTGGAATTGAAGGAAAGGAAGGGGTATGAACAACAAGATCAATCGGGGTCAACGAATTATAAGGTTTAATATGATTAGATGGAGTGTTTGTGAGATGATCGATGTACGAGACTTGGATCCCAAATGTAATATTGGGTAGACGTAGCGTAGCCACATTAGGCATAAAGCAAACTCAAGGAGGTGGAAATAATAACGATATTTAACCTAAAGGATAGTGGCCTGGATGAACTGCTCTGTGATGGTTAAGGCCTGGGGGAACGATTCTCAGCAGAAATGGACTAGGAGAGATACCAACTTAAGGAAAGGCTCCTGGAGGAGTAGTACCAAGAAATGGGGTTGAGTTAGGAATAGTAGGTTCCAGAGGTACGTTCTGTTGTGAAGGAACTACAAACCATTGTTCGATGGCCCACGATGCTTGGAACATGCAAACAATGCATGAGCTATGCTCAGAATGGGTAGGTACTGGACCATAGTAAGCACCAAGCAAAGTGGAATCTTTATAGACTTCTAGAGAGACATTAGTGAAGGATGAGACATTCGTATTTTCAGCCACAGAGGAAATGTTGGACTGAGATGAATTCTGGGCTTTGGGGTCATAGTACGCCAACTAATCGATGATGACGATCTTTCTATTATGGGGAAGCACATCTTACTGTGAACTGCAGATGTGACAGATGACATGGAATAATTATAACTATGACCCAAAAGGATGTTATAGTCTAGGGGAGCATCAATGACTTCAATGTCAATACATATAGTCTTTCCAGCAACTGTAACTATGTAGTTGCGATATAAGCCAAGGGATTGTGAAGGATGACCATCCCATGCCCGAAGAGTGATGGTGGATGCGCATAGATTAGGGGAACCAAGTTTATTCCAAAAATTGGCGGCCATCACACAGGTGGAGGCGCCTTTGTCAATGATATGCAATTGGACAGTGTCACTTCTAATGGAGACAAGTATTTGAAATACAATGGATGAAAGTAGGGGAGGATTTTTTGACTTGTCAACATGAAATACAATCATATGATCATATTGGGTATCCACAACACCCAAATCAGATATTATATATTTTTGTTGTGATGGGCACATCTCGAGGACTTCCAACACTCACATGGCAGCAAGAGACTGCGCCAAGTCATTTACTATGTTATATGTATGGGTGGCTTTGGAAGAAGCAACATTTCGATGTAAAAAACCTTTTGTTATCTTGGGAATAACCTCAACCTTAGGATGAGGGATCCGTAAGGTACTATTAGATGATGATAGAGGGTCCGTGGACACTTTGGTTGGGACTGAGTCACTGACTTAGTGAATGGCTCTTCATATTGGCACAATCAATTCTAAAGGTTAATTTTCTCAGTATTTACAATCATTAGAATTCATCATAAGAATATGATAATAATGGTGATCGGATGGTGGAGCTGGTTGAGATACTTGAAATTATGTAGGTTGGGTAGCTATGTATTCTTGGTGAGGGAAACTATTAGTAAGCATTGCCCATGGAGATGATGTAGGTGGGGGAGGAGGAGTGGTGGGATGCGATCCTCAATAAGCTACTTGAGCTTCCCATACTTTTTGCATATGAGATAAAATAGGACACTCATGGGTATAATGACCATATACTTCGCAACAAGCACAAGGTTTGTTTGTATGAAGAGCCTTTTTTTCTTGGGTTGACCACCATGTTGCTAGGTTGTGGGATTAGGTTGACGATCTTGAGGGGCATTGGGTGGAGGACCGTGGTTCCCTTAATTACCTTGAGACTGATGGTTCTAATTACCCTTAACCTTTTTCCATTTCTTGTGGTTAGGGGGATTGGGTCCACTCTGTTGAGCATACACTTTTCCTTGCAGAGGAGGTGGTTGGCGGAGGGGGAGAAAGCATGATGGGGTTTGGGTGGTAGTGCCGACGGAGATGGATTTTTAGGATGTGCATACTGATAGTAACGAGATGGGGAAATATTGGTATAAACAGGGGGTGAAACAGTTATCCCTGACATCTGTTGATGTGGAAGGGGATATGCATATGGCGTGTTTGGTCCTAGATAAGGGTTTCCGAGTGGAGGGATAATTGTAAGTTGAGTTGGTCCCTCCTTGAGGTGGACCATAACTCGTCTGAGGTGGAGCATATGGTTTGGGGTGTGAAATGGTTCCAACTATGCCATTCGTAGCATGAGGTGCCCCCAGTGCAAGAGCGGCACCAAGCCGGGGTAGATCAGGGATGAAAGTGTAAAATAACCTAACTAGGCGTAGATCAAATCAAATTTTAAGGATATTTGGAGTTCCTCTTCCTCAGACTGGGGGACATGTGACGTGAAATATTTAGAAATTTGGGCCAACAATGATTTAAGGAACCAATCCATATAGACTTGGTCTTCGAAATCAAGAGCTCTAAAAATACTCCTCCTTCTTCACCATTCCTGAACATGAGCTGAAAGGCAAGCGGAAAATGTTTTACAGAAAGAAGTAAAAATTTCGATACCAGTATCATAACAAAGAGCTAACTGTAAATATGACAGAAAATCTATGGCAAGGGTTGCTAAAGTGGAATGAGTGGATTTGGGTTGATCAACATACCAGTTAGCAACAGCTCCAATGAGCGTGCATTGGAACAAACGAAGATGGATGGAGTCTTCTGTTTGGGCAATTATATGAATGATATATCACCACAAATTAAATTGTCAACGAGGGAGTCATAATTAGTATATTTGATGAACTATATGTGTTAATAAAATGTAAGCTCCTATGTCTAATGAGTATAGTCTAAATAAGAAGTATTCAAAATCAATGCTCCATTCTTACAATTTCAATCTATCCTCCTGACACAACTTAAAGATCATAAAGCAAATCTCATAAATAAAATCTCAACAAGCACGTGATCTAAATGTTCTTGTTCAGGTAATAATTCTATCCATTTACAAGTTCATGAAATACAAATATGGATCTAAATCTATTTTCCTATAGCAACCAATCTCAATCACTACAGTAGAATCAATTCATTGCATTAAAACATTAAACAAAGCGACTAGGACTAGTCCTGAAAGAAACTCTACATTCTTGTACAGGAAATGTATGACAATATTCTTCACTAACAACACATGTAGGTGAATTGTGAGATATCCTATCTTAGCTTCCCTGTTCCTCAAAATAAAAATCAACAATTAAATGTGTAGCTTAGAAAAAAAAGTTTTCATTCATAAAACTAATGAACTATCACTCAAAAATTACTTAAATGAAATGGGACTGAAATCACATCAGATACTTAATACTACATAAACAAAACTATATGCATAACAACTATAATAAGAACTTATCTTGATGGCTTTGGTGGGCCCTTGCTGAGCTACCAAGGAAATCTTGAAGAACTTACAGAACTGAGAAATTGATTTACACAAGGAACTTATCAATCACTACTCATATCATTAATTCAAAGAAAATGATTACAAGACTTAATGGTTCAATCACATCTTCACCATAATACTGCTACAAATCTGGATACTTCTCTAACTCTCCAACTTTCTCTAACTCTCTCTCTATGTCTGTGTCTAACTATGTCTAACAGGCTATCATCTGAAAGCATTCTCTTACAAACAAATGGCGTTACATCAAGGTTTAATAGAATAGTAACAAATCACTACAACATATTACAGTTTCACTCATTTTACATATTTGGCTTCATCCTCATGACATGCAATGCATGAGGAGGAAGAATATCTCGATTTTTTGTAACAAGATGATGCCTTTGACCAAAAAATTCCTCGGCCTCATCAAAGAAATTTTCTCAACCATCGAACCTAGAAAGTAGGGTCTAGTACTGAAATAATACAGTCAATGCAGGTAGTACCAGATTAACACAAGTGTTGGATCGCAGGTATCAGATGAACACAGGTGTCAGATTGCTGCTATTGGTGTCAGATCACTGTGGTTCGTTCTGGATGGGCACATGTGTTGGATCATTGTTGTTGGTGCGAATGAGCACAGGTACACTGATGAACATGGGTAAGAAGGAACATAAGTAACTATTTTCGGGTAGCTGATAAGAAAATGCACGGGTATCAGATGAGAACACGAGTACCAAATTCATAATGCCGGTACCGGATAAGTAGGAGCGCCAATACTTGACCGATAATGCTAGTACTGAATGATTAGGAGCACGACTATGAAATCAATACACTCGTATTAGATGAGTAGGAACATGGTATAAACATATATGTGGGCCAATCCAATTAATTAGAGAGTATAAAGAATCAATAATTCTATTTCTACTACAAGAAAACATACAAATCACACTTCAAGTATAAATTACCACATAGATACACAAGTCGTCTAAAAGTTATGTTCTTGAAGAGGATATGCAAGTGGTGAGTAGGTTTTGAGGTAAGTTGGTCAAAAATAGAGGACAATATAGGGTATTATAGGCATAAAAAAGGAGACCCAACATTCCCCCATGCCTAAGTCATTTCATGTCCTCATGCAAAGAGTTTTGAACCATTCCTCAAAATTTCAAAAATGGAGCCTTCTTACAGCTCCTTTTTAATATTTACACCCTTGACATAGCATGAATGAGCCATTTTTAATTTGATATGGATGAGGCTAACCAAAGAATAACCAAAAGACACCTAATGTCATAATAATCATAGTTTTCATATATGCTTTTGTTTTTAAAGTAGTGTTCCACTATGAACAAAGAATTCATTAACTCTCTTTCAAGTCTTAACAAAGATGCTTAAAGATCATGCTTTGGTGTTATGGTTATAATATTCAATTTTATTTTTCATTGGTATCATTGTATGGACCTCTTAACTTTGTTTTAATCCCCTGGTATACATTGGTAACTATATTCTGAGTAAGTGTCTTGTATTGATAATCAGAAATCTATATGAATAATAAAAATGAAATTTAAAAATAGAAATAGAAACTATGAATAGTTTGGAATTATCCTTCAATTCAAATTTTACGAAAATGATTACTTATATCATCTTTGTGAAATAACAGATAAAGCATGAATGCATCCTTTTTAATAACTTAGGGAAAAAGGAAAGATATCATCAAATACTCCCCTAAGTGTTCCATTCCATTAATGAAGATGTCTTTTCCGCTTTTAAAAAAAATTCTTCGAGTATTTAAGCATCCCAAATGAAAAATACCCTTGGATTCTGCTTTTTCTTGTAAAATAGCAAATTGGTACCATAATTCTCAATATTGGTTAGATGAAACATGGTACTAAAAAATTGGTATGCAATACAGATGATGTTGATATGCAATTATTTCCAGCTTTACATACAATTCCAAACATAATGGTCATAACTTGCTTTATTAAAAAGAAGAACTAGAACCAAAACTAAATGAAAAGAAATAATAAGTGGTAAATCAATGTAATAGTTGAACCATGTTGCAGTTTGGAAATAAGATTGTGTGGCAATCTTCATTAAAATAATATGAGCCAAAACAGACCCCAAGAAAAATATGCAATAGGAACATATATCTCCCATTTTCAACTAATTACTTTTTAGATATTAACATCCGTACTTATTGAAAACAAATGAGAAAGATGTTGGACTATATATTATAACTAAACTAACTATTGTATGCAACAATTATTTATTTATTTATCATACTATTCTACTTGAGAAAAGTAAATCCTCTCTTTAAGTATAGGATTATTTCCAATGTAACCATATGTGTAACAAGTATATAAATGCATTCATACTCAAGTTTGGAATATAATATTCAATGCATACCTAAGTATGAAGAACTAGTCGTTTTAATGATTATGTCAAGAAGTAAAGAAGAATGAAGGAGTGGTATGGACATACAATTGCTTGAAACCACCTTTAAACAAAATCTAAATGTTCTTAGTTTACCTCTTTATTTGGCTCATTTGGCATATCCTCCTTTACCATGCCATGCATATCTTCTATTACAAGATGACTATCTACTTGTTTGCCTACAGGATCTGTAGATAGACATGTCAAAAATTCTTCAATCTCATGTTCTAATGGTTGCTCTCCATTGGATGTGGTCCATGATTCTTTAATTTCTTCGACAAGATGGCAAGGGTGAAGATCTTCTTGTGGATGTGGTTCATGGATTTTTTGTTCCTCCATCTCTTCTAGAGAGGTAGATAATTTCTTGATTTCTATCAAGATTTGTTCTTCTTGAGAACCAGATATCCTAGCTATCGCTAGTATTTGCAAGAGTTCTCCCAAAATCTTGATCATCCTTGCAAACTGCTTTGTTGGTTTCTAATCCCTATCATGCACATGGATTAGTGTATGGATTTATTATTAAAAACCATAAATAAATAAGAATAAAAAAAACTTAAAATAAATGCAAGAAAACCAATCATGTACTTGAAGCATTGTAGTGCTACTAGGATCCTGTTGTCACCAATTTATATGTTCACACAAGTTATGCTTCTCTTCTTTTCATGAATCAATCTAAAGGAAAACACACTTGCAAAGAAAACTAAAGAAAAATGAATATTTAGATCCTACCTTTAATTCTATGCATATGAAAAAGAAACTAGAGAAACAATTAGAGACAACCAGACTTTGGAGAGACCCCACCATAGTGGACGCGTGGCTCTTAAATCACGTCTTACAGTATTCTCTCACCCCTTAGGTTTTCCTCAATATCACTCAAAAACCATAAAAATAAATAAATCATTACCTATTACCGCTTACATCTCCCTCACAATGGCGCAAAAAATGTTGGGGCAGTAATATCAATGATATATCACAAAAATTAAATTGTCAACTAGGGAGTCATAATTAGTAGAGTTGATGCACTATATGTGTCGATAACATGTAAGTTCCTATGTATAATTAGTATAGTATAAATAATAAGAATTCAAAATAAATACTCCATTCTTACAATTTCAATCTATCCTCCTCACACAACTTAACGATCAGAAAGCACTCATCAATAGAATCTCAACAAGCATGTGATCTAAAGGTTCTTTCTCAGGTAACAAGTCTATCCATTTACAAGCTCATGAAATAGAAATATTGATCTAACTCTGTTTTCCTGTAGCAACTGATCTCAATCACTACACTAGAATCAATTCGCTGCATTCAAACATTAAAAAAGCAACCAGGACTAGTCCTGAATAAAACTATGCATTCTAATACAGGACATGTATGAAAAGAGACTTCACTAACAACACATCTAGGTGAATGGTGAGATATTTGATCTTATATTCCCTATTCTTCAAAATAGAAATCAATAATTAAATGTGCAACTTAATAAGTAAAGTTTGCATTCATAAAACTAATGAACTGTCACTCAGAAATTACTTACATGAAACAAGACTGAAATCACATCAAATACTTAACACTACATAGACAAAACTATATGCATAATAAATATAAAAAGAACTTGCCTTGATGGGTTCATTAGGCCCTTTCTGAGATACCAAGGAAATCTTCAAGAACTTACAAAAATAAGAAATTTATTTACACAAGAAACTTATCAATCACTACTTGTATCATTAATTCAAAGAGAAAGATTACAAAACTTAATGGTTCAATCAAATATTTAGTATAACATTGCTGGAAATTTGGATACTTCTCTAATTCTCCAAATTTCTCTAACTCTTTCTCTGTGTCTTTGTCTAACTATGTCTAACTAGCTATCATCTACAAGCCTTCTCTTATAGAGAAATGGCATTACATCAAGGCTTAATAGAATAGTAACAAATCACTACAAAATATTACAATTTATCTCATTTTACATATTCAGCTTCATCCTCATGACACACAGTGCATGAGGAGGAAGCATATCTCGATTTTCTATAATAAGATGATGACTTGGACTAACAATTTCCTCGGCCTCATCGAAGATAGCTCACTCACCACTGAACCTGGAAATTAGGGTCTGGTACCGAAATAATAAAGTCAATGCAGGTGGTACCAGATTAACACAAGTGATGGATCGCAGGTATCGGATGAACACAGGTGTCAGATTGTTACTCTTTGTGCCAGATTATTGGGGTTGGTGCCGAATGAGCACATGTACACGGGTGAACATGGGTAAGAAAGAGCACGGGTAACTATTGTCAACTAGCTAATAGGAAAATGCATGTGTACCAAACAAGAACATGAGCACTGGATTGATAATGTCGGTACCAGATAAGTAGGCGTGCCAATACTAGATCGATAATGTTGGTACTGGATGAGTAGGAGCATGAGTATTGGATCAAAACACTGGTACCGCATGAGTAGGAACATGGTCTAAACATCTATGTAAGTCAATCAAATTAATAAGAGAGTATAAATAATCAATAATTCTATTTTTACTACAAGAAAACATAAGAATCACACTTTAAATATAAATTAACTCTTAGATACACAAGGATGATAAAATTTATGTTCTTGAAGAAGATAGGAAAGTGGTGAGTAGGTTTCTAGGTAAAGTTGGTCAAAATAGAGGATAATATAGGGTATTATAGGCATCAAAAAGGAGACCCAAAATCTTAAATAATGGAATTTTATGAACACCACATGTGGAAGGAGCGAACATGATTAGTTGGATCTTCTCTAGTATTAACTTCAAACTTTGGGGTGTGTGAAGGGAGTTTAGTAGGCATAGTTGGCCAAGTGGGATCGTGGAGAAGAGGATCATTAATAAGCTGGCTAAAATAGGGGAGACTTAAACCAGCCATGAAAGGAATAAAGGGAGAAGGAGTGACCACACCGACGAGGTTTCCACTGGTGGCGGCACCCTAGTTGGTACCTGGGTTACCACCCTAGGTTTCCTCACCCATGTTAATGCCTAACATGATGGCAATACAGGGTGAGAAGACATGGAATCAATGGATGAACTAGACAAATCAGCATAATCAAAATTAGAATGATGACTTGATGGAGGACTCAGAGGATGAGCTCTAACTTGGTGGGGGGGGAGTAAAATGTCCTAATGGGAACTGAGGGTGAAGACCTCGAATTCGACACAAAAAACACATAGGGGATGCGATGATGTCTAGACAATAAAGATCTAAGTACTAAAGGGTGATGATAGGAATAAAAGAGAAACAAACAACAAGTAAAACACATAGTGTTGTGGGGTTAAGTGTAAACTAACTATTTTAATGACTTTACTCTAATACAAGAAAACATGTCCTATCAAAGAAAAGGACCTCTAGCATATAGCTGATCTAAATCCTCAAACAATCCTAGATCTATTGTTTTAGATGTCCTTCCAAAGAACTTCTTACTTGATGGAATCTCATCCCCACAAGCAAAGATGTCCAGAGAAAGGTAGGGTAGAGAACCAACAACTTCCCACAGTGAGTCCTATACGGTGTTTTGTTAAGATTGGTCACCATGGTTACCTTCGTCCCACGAGGGTGTCCGAGTCTTGAGCTTCTCAGTAGTCAGAGATCGCATGAGATTCCCTGTCATGGGTTGGGTAGCCCTGAGGAGAGTCGTTGGCATGATGACCTAGCCTAATCCCCTTTGAATCATGTTTCTAACGTACTCTGGCTTTGACCATGGGATGGTGAAGGATTTTAAGCTCCCTAATATGTCAACTTCTATGTATCAATGAAAGAAATCGATGGGTGTTATTGGAAGCCTATCCCACCAATTCTACACCTACACTACAATTATTTTTTGGCCCTGGTGCCCAAGTGGGCTTAATTTATGCGTGTTGATTTATTAAGGTGTAGTGCTTCAAATATTGGCTTGGCAGTGTTAACCAATCTCATGTTCTCTTAGGGTGTGAGTGTGCAAAAATAATGTGTGACGTGGATGAGTTAATTAAGCATGTTTCATGATGCCATGTGCTACTGAAAGTAAAATGTTGAAATACTATAAATAAATCTGAAAATGACAGGCAATAAACAACCAATCAAGCATACAAAACCATGCCCATAAGGGCTACTAAGAACCTAATAAAGAGAGAGAAAACAAGCTACCGAAAGACACATAAAGAGGCGTAAGAGATCTAATGTCAAGGGAATGGGATCTAGAGGATCTAATATGTTTTAAATGGTGCAGACAATCAACAAAATTCATAGGTGAAAAGATGTTGCAAAGGATAGGTGTGAAGCTCTAAAACCTAGGATGCTCAAGGGGATCCTAAGGGGTAAAGGAAAACCCAAACTCTAAAGGGATAAAATGTTAAAGAAATCTATCCCAAAAGAGTTGAAAAGTAATGGACCAGACTCTGAAAATCAATGGCTGAAAATGTTGAAAACCCTCGACTCCTCACTCAGCAAATCTCTTCCTTACAATGTGGAGGTGTATTCTAAACCCTTGGGGGATTTTTCTTTCATCAAAGAGGAAAATCACGTTGATCCAGGCCTAAGGTTGACTAAAAATAGAAGTGAAGTACCCAAACCAATCTACAGACAACACTCTTGGCAATTCTGAAAAAAATTGGAAACGTAGTTCTTGACCTTAAACAGGGGAAAACACATATTTTGGGCCCAAAAGTGTGCTTTACAACTCACCTACGGGGCTAAAAGTGTGTTTTTATTTTGAGACTCTTGGTCAAAAAATCTTGCACAAATTTTTCCATCTCTTGCTCGGTTGGTACCTGTGATCTATAGAAGGAACCAAAAAACCACCAAAATCCCAAAATTTTACAAAATAAGGTTTAATACTATAAATAGAAAATGAGAGGCTAAAAATAGTTGTAGAAAACCCTGAAAACTTATGAAACTTTAGTTACTCAAGAACGTTTTTATTACACCAATAGAGTCACCATTTTTTAATGTACAATTTCTTGGAAGGTGTACCAAAAACACTTCACTTAAGTAACTAGGTGACAAGTGAGCCTAACAACAAGTTGATGGCTGCTAGTAATTTAGATCTGCAATAAAAATGGAAAATCTGCAATAAAAGTATAAACGATCCATAATAGAAAGCAACAATAGAAATATCTGACGCAATAACCCAAATCGAAAGACTTTAAACAAATAAATATTTTATTAATAACACCTACTAAAGGAGATCTATAGATTGGTCTATAATACCCCCTTCGTAGTATGGGTCCATAAGTCCCCCTCCTTAGGATGGGTCCATTCATGTCCTAGACGTTTCATAAAATGATCTTCTCTCTCTATATGTGAAAAATCCAAACAAAATCTAGAGAACTCAAAATGGGAGCTCAAAAGGATAAAACGATAATGGTGACAATGATTATGATCATGGTGAAGAATAAATGAAAAAACCTCCTATTTATAACAAAGTATTGATTTAATCTCAAAAATGGAGAATAATAAAATAATATTAACCAAATCAAGGTCTAATTGCTTAGAATACTTTATTATATTTATTAGAGAGGGAAAATATATTTAAAATGGTTAAATATCTTTATTTAGAAATAATTAACAAATTAAATTATTTATTAATTATTTCATGAGAATTAACGATGTTGTGAAATCAAAATAATTATTAACTAGTGATTTAATAATTATTCTAATAACAAAAATAAGGAAAACTAAATAAATAGTGATTTATTTAAATATTCCTAAGGGATTTAGTCAAATGTGACAAGGAATAATTATTTAAATAATAATTTAATAATTATTCCTAGAGAAAAATAAATAAGTATTGATTTATCTAATTATTCTCATAGGTTTTTTTATTTAAATGAGAATTTTTTTTTAATAAAAGTGGTTTACTAAATTATCTTCCACAGTGAAAGTGATTTTACTATGGTAAAATTAAATCTACATGGTGTATTTCGATCCACCTAGTTAGAAATGGTTAGGTATTCATTTTTTTGGTGATAACACATTTCTTTTCTATTTTGAGAATATATATATATTTTTTGAAAGGGACACGTGGCAACTCTATATTGAGCATGGACATAATTACAGATAGCCCTCATATTGGGTTGTAGAATGAGCCTCTTGGTTCAAATATATATATATATATATATATATGAAATTACATCTATATTCAACCTAGTTAAAACAAAATATTTAAAACCTATAAACATCAATTTATTCCAATTGTTATTAGTTCATAGATATTTGCTATAGGCTACAATGTTTCCGGATTAAGATATTTGGGCCTTTTGCTCAAGCTGAATAATTATGAAGTGAAATATTGGGACTGGATTATTAAAAAATATGAAATAAAGTTATTACAGTGGTCTCCAAGTGACTATCAGTGGGAGGTCATATAGTTTTGATTAATTCGGTATTACAGAGCATATAATTATATTGGATGCATATCTTCTTATTTCCGAAAGAGACCATTAAGAGAATCAACGCAGTTATTGCTAAATTTATGTGGGCTGGGGCAACACTCAAAAAATGCATCTAGTTCGTTTAAAGGATCTTTCATGACTAGTGGAGGTAGGTTGTTGGGGTTTCAAAGACTTACAAATTTTCAATTTGAAATTGCTTGTAAAAAATATTTGGAGGGCTATGAATGGTGTAGACATTCGGAAACATATCAGAAAAGAGGAATACCTAAAAAATTAGTTGATGTTTTCTTGGATTGGTGAAGGGGCTCCTGAAAAGAAAGTAGCATCTCTATCCTGGAGGAGTATGATGAAGTCAAAACATTGGTTTCTCACAAATTTAACATGTTAGGTTTGTCTCTCATCAATGGATTAACTGGTAATCTTGCCCTTTCCATATCTCTATTATATCATATTCATAGTATTGGTTTTTAGTATTTAAATCAAATTTATGTTGAGTGTGGTCCAGCTATGGAAGCGATCTCTTGGTTATAGGCCAGGGAAATAGGGATATTGGTTCATTTGGAAGAGGAATGGGTAGAATATACAAAGAAGTTGAATCTTAGTGGAATTTTTATGTCATCATCAGAGGATGTACTGACATGTGGAGATTGTTTTAGGAAAGGAAAAAATATGTTCCAAGACATCTACTCTTTTATTACCTAGTGGTGTAACCAGGCAAAAAATCACATATGGTTTCAAAAGTCATGGTGCTGAAACAGTCCTCAAAAAATGAAATGTTTTTCATGGTTGTTTATTCATAATAACATACTTAATTGGGAAATTTTGTTAAAAAGAGGCTTGAAAGGACCAGGAAGATTGTTTTGTGTTTCCGAGATAATGAAGAGGTGACACATCTCTTTTTATCATGTCCATTTGCAGTCTCAATATGGATTTGGGTCTTTCAAATGTTACACTTAAAAGTCAATTGGGATAAGACATCCATTGGAGACTATTTTTATTAGTGTTTCATGGAGAAAACAGAGTTTTGTGCTCTTCCCTTTTATATCATGTGGGGCATTTGGAGAGGAAGGAATGCATAGATATTTGATCAAGTTGTGCCAGAGGTGAGAGCCACCTTCCTGAAGATCTTGGCATATTTTCAAGTGATAGGACCTTCCAAGGAGAAGCTATATGGTTGAAGTAGTGAGATGAAGGATATATGGGCCAATTACCGTGTAGGATTTTTTGAGGAGCCTTCATCATTAAAGGTATGTGGCAGTGTGGAGGTCGTATATTTGCGACCCGGAGATTTCTTCCACTTTTTTTGGTTCTCAAGAGAAGGTTCAAACACCAGAGAAAATCTTATAGCACTATGGGGAGCCTTATTTTGTGCTAAGTCGCTCACCATAGAAGAGATTTCCGTCTTTGGACACTCGAAGGTGATGATAGATTGGGTTAGTATGAGATCATAATTCAAATCTCCAGTATTGACAAAGTGGATGATGAGGATCAGAATTCCAATAAAGAAATTCAAGAGACTATCCTTCACTCATATTTACAGAGAGAAAAATGAAGAGGGAGATGCATTGTCGAAAGAGGATTGCAACATCAAACCAAGTGTGATTAATTTCACAGTTTTTGAAAAAGGCTCAATTCAATGAGCGGTCTCTATCAAGATATAGTGGACATATCTGTTATAATCATGATAGGATGGCTTGTAGGTTGGATCCAAGTTACAAGTTTTTGTCGTAAATTCATTCACTAGAGATAGGAGGCATAGAGCTTTTCAAAAAATATTAGGTTATGAGGAATAGAGTTTTTTATAAAAAAACAAACTAAGTGATATATTGATGAGATAATATTAGATATAGCAAGAGAAAAATATGGATCTTACATCACTGATAGTGATCACCATGAACATAAATAATTTCCAAACCATATGTAACTTCTTTTATAGTAATGAAAGTAAGTATTATTTTTTCTATTGAAAAGGAGAAAAGACAAAATTGTGAGCCTAAATCAATAAAGAGAATTTCGAAACGCTACACAGTGTTCCTAAAATTGAGAATTATTCTTTTTGGTGAGATTTTGAAATCATCATTTTAAATAATGTACTCACAAAAGTCAAAAAAGGAGATAAATCCAGCAAATATTTCGCCGCAAATTTTATTGTGTATGACAACGAATGAAATTCTCAATGGTGCAAAGAGACCTCAGAAGTTAGAACCCTCTTCGAAATTTATTAATTGTATGCCACCTTTCGCACAATTCAGATTCCATGCCCGTTTTAAATACATTTTAACTTATTAAGGCTAAAATATTTCTCGAGTGCCAACTACCTTTTTCTAGAGTTCAATGTGAGAGAAAAAATGCTCTTTTATCTCAAATCAAAGGTTTACATAGAATTTTAAAATGAGATTCATGATAATTGTTTTTAAATTTGTAAGGGAGAAAATGAGTTATAGTTTTAATTTTTACTCAGGAGTTTAGAGAAGGTTTACATAGAATTTTAAAATAAGATTCATGATAATTGTTTTTAAATTTTTAAGGGAGAAAATGAGTTATAGTTTTAATCTTTACGATGGAGTTTAAAGAAATTTACCTTGTAGTATATATATTTGTATATAGTTTTTTTTGTCTATACGATAAGACTTTTAAGATGGATAGGGGTTGATTTTAGGTTTTCCCATATTGTGGCATGCAAATGATATGGAGGATCTTTAAATGTGGTTGTAGTTATTTCTAGGTTTAATAAGAAGTAGAATAAGCTTGTGTTATTGGGGTTCAATAATGTTTATAATGATTTTGAGGATAACTTTATTACTAATATTATTTTTTGGTGTTTCTTTGATAATGCTTATAGACTTCTACATTGGGTTTCTATGGATTGGGAGTAGCATACAAAAAAAAAGGTTAATTAAACCTAAACTTTGTTGAAATGTTCCAACATTGTAGTTGATAATTCCCTATCTTTTTATAAAATTATTGAGATAGAGACTGTGTATAGGATTTGGTACCAAAGTCATGAGTACCCTTACGGGTTTATTGATAATGGACACTAATATGAAAAACACCATAAATATCCCTAAAAATCCCCACAGGAAACCATATAGTCTTTTGTATCATCCAAAATCAACACATTAGGTGTTTGATCAAATATCTTCATGCCAAGTGATTGAAGAAATACCTAATAATCAAGTTTTTGGTGGATTACTTACATGCCAAGAATTTGTTGAAAGTATTAATGTTAAGGATATCTTTCAACAGATTGTAAGTTTATCCATCTGAATACTTTTCTTTTGTGGGTGCATTAATCTAATTCCATAGATTTAAGGAAACAATTGGTTAGCACAAGAACTTGTGGTGTATCAAAGTCTCATCTTCATGGTGGCTTACTATTCGGTGTTTGAATATAGCTTAATCTTAGATGTTTCATTATTATGACGAGAAGAAGTGAGTTTTGGGGTTTCTTAAATTTCAAAGCCCATGTCATTCCAAGATTTAGACAAAAATAAAAACTTGTCCACTTTAACTACTTCAAATTCTTTGAAAGGTACCTAAATTGTAGATAAAGCAGCAAATGCACAATTGATGTACATCTAGATTGAATCATCTTGATCACAACTATAAACCAACTAATGTTTATATAAATTTAATGCCAATTATCCTCCGTTATATTTCTAAGTGGATCCACTCAGCGTTGATAAATAATTTTCATATATTTGTTCGTAAAAATATTCATTTTTTATTTTATTTTTTAATTATGTTTATTTTAAGAAAGGTTCAAAGTAGAGTCTTAGGTTATAGGGAAGCGTGACATCCCTTGGTTCCTAGAATTTTATCCTAAATCTATGACTATTACTCAAATTACATTTGGGTCCCTTTTCCCAATTTTTCCTAACACTTTTGGCATATCTCAATATTGTATGTTATTGGTGTTACTTTCTGTAGTTACAAAAGAACAAACTTTGGGAGAGCTATGCAGGAATATGTGACTTTCTATTGATATTTAAATCAATAAAGAGATTTTACACAAAATCATTATCAAATGGAGATGGAATTAGGTCTTGTATTATATGATTTTGCTGTCATATTTATTATTATTGTGATGAAACTATATAGTTCATAAATTAAATACCCAAATTATTTATACCAATATAAAGAAATCCATGTGACAAAATAATATATTGAAAAATGTATGAGAGATTGACATAAGAGAATTTGAGGCCCTGTATAAATACCTAGTTCAATGCTTTTTCAATACGAGACGTGCATTTTACTTTTAGAAATGTTATTTCATTATTACGAATTATTCATATTTATATTTATAGTTATATTTATAGTTATAGTTATAGTTATATTTATATTTATATTTATTATATTTCCTTCCCATTTAAAATTTCTTTGTTTGTAAAAAAATTATTTATGAAAAATATTTGATGTATTCACATTTGTCTTGTAATTTATTTGGACAATTGTCTGTTTTTTTTATGGTATCTTGGTTTATGATATGAAAAAATATGAACCTTTAAGTGCTTAGTAGAATTTTTGTAATATAAAAGGATATGACCATCCCAATTCAATCCTTTGTGAAACATTGTATTTGTAAGATTTTCAAGGTGAATTGTTATTATAACATTTAATGGAATTCATAAAAATATCCTTCAAAAGATTAGGAAGTAAGTATATTTTTATTAGTAAGTACAATTCCATTATATATACTCAACATCCAAATATGTCCTTACTTCATTTGAACATTCACCTTCTTAAGTTGTGATGTTGATTGGATCTATATCTGTTCTTTTCTTCATTACATGGACTTTTATATATAAACATTTTGTATGAGTTGTTCTAACTTGTTTTCCAATGACTAATTCTCATTCTTAAGCTTTTTAATTAGTGTACTTAGGTATTGATTATAATTATTAAGATTATTTAAGTGATAGTTTTATTGATTTCTCTAATAGATTCATCTTGAATTCCTTTTTGAGATCTCCCTTCTCTTGTTTTAATTTTTTATTATTCTCTCTTGTAATCTTTATCTTTTTACTTTTGAAAGTAATTACCATGGTGTTTCACGAAATAATTTTCCTGATCTTTTCCTCATAATTCTTTGTAAAACATATCATCAAGATCTTTGCATTTATGTTGTGATATTTTCTTGTTTTATCGATGTTTGGTTAGTTCATCGTATAATTTTTTAATTGTAAGTTACCTTAATATCCATTTGTAAATATCCAACACATTTGGTTTAAGCGTTTTATAAGAACCATATTTGTGCTCAAATAGCAAGTTGAAATTCATTTTCTTTAAATTTTGAGTTATATATTCCTTCTTCTTACTTCTTATGTTATGTAACTGTCTCTATTGGTAGGGAATCTATATTGCTTTCATTTTATTATAATTATGTTTATTTGTTTAGGAATATTTATAATATATATATCTCTTTTCATTATTGTTACCATGCTTATTTAAAAAATCAAAATAATATTGTACTTTTATTCTTACATCATTTTTCTCTTCACTCATATATAGATAGACTTTTAATTTTAATAAATAATAATTTAATCTGAAGAAAAAATATATTTAAAAAATCATCCTTTGGACTATTCATTTTATAATTTTTAATTGGGATTTATAATAAACAGTATTTACACCATAAGTCATTTCTTTTGAGAATAACTCCCCTCTTGTGCCACTGTTATGTTGTGTCATTGATCCTGTATTGATCTTGTGTTAGATGATAGAATTATCGTCTTCCATCAAATTGAAACCTCCAAAAACATTGTGGCAAACTCACCTCTCACTCCACTTTTCTCCATTGGATCGTGTGTTATATAATTAAATTGTTTTCCATCGATGGTTAGAGTAATAGATGGAGACAAAGGTGCCAAAGTCAATGGTCTTCGTTGTTGTATCATGTGTTAGACAATTAATTTTTTTTCCACTGATGGTTCGAGCAATAGTTGGTGACACAAGTGTTGGAGTGAATAACAACTTTCATCCAGGCGTCAACACAGATAAGAGTTAGCAACAAATTTCATCCACGAGTTGACACTTGTGTGAGAGTGAGAAACAGTGGTCGGCCAATTGTCGACAAAGGGGTGAGACTGTTGCACAACCTGGACATGTTTCCACCGCTAACCATTCAAGCTAGATAACGTTACCACATGCAATACCCAAACAATATAATCACACATCTTCAATTCGATTCAATTTTCCTGTAATAACCAAAAAATATATTCACACATCTTCAATGAATTCAATTTAATTTAATTTCCTACCATTTTCATTTGGAATTTCTTCTTGCACCAAGGATATCAGCTAGTAATAATGGCTTCATCCAGACTGCCTCCTGTTGCCTTTGTTCAAACTACCTCCTGCTTCAATCCATTGCGTTTGAATTTGAATCTAGCTTTATCAATATATACCCAATAATAATGTATTATTGATTTCCATATTTCACAACATATAATTTTTATTTAGCTTCCATTCTTATCCACTACTAGCATTGTTGACATTGTTTGGGAATCAATTTGGAGTATTGCAATATTCAATAGATTTCGAGTATTACAATTTGTGTAACATAGGGATGTTTATCTTGTGTATTGATATTTTCCGGAGTTACCACATTCATGTTTTATTGTATCAACGTTTCGAACCAACTTCTATGATGTTTGAAAAAGTTAGATAATGTTGGGGTAATAAATAAAAGAAAAATTTGGTTGGTAATGTAAGGCGCTGACAGGTTTGATATTGTTACGAAATAAATTTAGATTAATTATATATATATATATAGTAATCGAATACCATGTAATATTATAATATTAATATGTTATTAATTAAAAGTTTTACTATTTTTTTATAACATTAATTAATACCTAATGTTATTATTCTAATATGATTTTATGTGACATTATAGTATTATAATGTTTTAAATTATATAATTTTATTTATCCATTAATAAAAGTTTTTGTGATAATTAATTTTGCTAACATTAGAATTATTAATGGTAAATATATTATGTACTAACATTAATGTTATAAATAATGCAGAATAATTAAAACGTGTAATATAATAATACAACTAAATGGGTCTTCTAAATATTACTAATTGCATTTTTATTAATCAATAATCTTTAAGATAAAATGTTCAGTATTTTCCTCAATTTTAATGTTAACTGGGGTTGAAATAAAAATTATTGGAATTTAACCTTACTAAAAGCTCTTTTAGGGATGGAAACAAGGTAGGGTTCTTGATTATTGTTATTTATACAAATGTTAATAAAATGATATTAGGGATAGGTTGTACCATGAGGAGGTCATGGGATAGTGGGGTCAGGAGACCTAGGAGACGGTAGAGGCCCCGGTTAGTGTAGGAATATAATTATCACTTATTTTCCAACCATCATTGCGGTTAAGGTTATTGGGGTGTTTTCCTATTTCGATAGCTTCTCTAGATTTTCTATGGTGATAATGGTCGATTTTGGCCACAACACAAGAGTTTTTTATGCAAATTTGATGATTAGTTTTACTAGAGTATTCAGCCAAAGCTAAGGTTTTGGAATGGTTATGTTTGATGTCAGTGGCATGTTCTTGAATCCTAGTCAATATAGAATGACCTATTTCACCAATGTAGGATTTTCCACATGCACACGAAACTAAATCAACTTCTTTATGGTGTTTAGGATCAATGGGATCTTTTACCGATTTCAGGCATCTGTCGATTGTATTCAAGGGTTTGAAAGTGGTTTTTATATTATTCTCATTTTAAATGTGTGAAAACTTATCAGTGGTGCCTAGAATGTAGGGCAGGTGAACCTTGCCTGCACTATCATCCATTGGTTCTTTGTTTTTAGGATTCTCTAATTTTTTGAAATCTTTGATTCCTTGGAATCTTCTATATCCATTCTTTTCAAAAACATCCAAGAGGTAGTTCTTTTCTGGAACAAAATGATCATGATATGAAATACGAACAACCCTTGTAGCTAGAGTGTTGAGCACTCCAAGTTTCCGAGCAGGATATGGTGAGAGTTGGCATGCACGTAATGTTCTGTGTGGGTTTTCTTGTGATAGAGCTGGTGAGATAATGATCCATATTGGTTTCTCTCGATTAGGATGTGAAGAAAGGGAAGACTGCCATTCTCTTCCACTTCCATTGCAAACTTGATCGAATTTGATTGACTATTAAGGTGCTTTAGGAATTTTTCCAATTTTTCTTTTCCATGAGGCCAAATGACGTAAGTGTCATCGACAAATATTTTCCAAAATTTAGGTTTTAAAGGTGAAGATTCAATGGCTTTGGCTTCAAAATGTTCCATGAACAAATTGGCCCTAACAATATAAATGAAGAGTCAAGCCTTGAGTCTATGTTAAAAATAAATTTATCCTTCTTTATCAGTTGTATGATTAGAGATAGAGAATGTGTTTGGTCAAAATTGCATAGTAAAATTAGAATAAATTTTTTTTACAAAATTATTGTTGCTAAAATGAGGTTCGTAAGTCATAAACTTCTTAAAAAAAAAAATTATTATATCTTAAATTAATGAATAATATAATTTTTTTAAACAATATTTTATTATGAAAAGAAAAACACCTTAATATGTACGAAGACGTTTTTCTCAAAGACACTTTTAGACATTAGTAATAAGTTTTACTTTTATTACTATAGGTTTCTTTTATATATATAGATATTAATTATTTCCTTAAAATGATAACATATCAATACTACAACTCTAAACTCTATATTGATTATTGTATAAGTTTTTTCGAAGGTCGATTACTGCATAACTTCTCAAGAGTACAACTCTATAAATTAGGATAAGTAATTATATATGTATCCACTTCACCTCTAGTAACCATTCTCTTATAAGTGGTGACTACATACATTTAATTGAGACCTCAGAGAATCCTCATTAACTTCACCTTATTTTAGTAGAGTGTAATTAGTTTAATTTTTGTCTTATAAGAGTTTCAGGAGCAATTCAAAATATAGTTATAGATGAGGAAAAGAATAATTATATGGGTTTAAATTATAATTTATATTTTTTTAAATGTTCATTTTTTCATCGTAATATTTGAAGAGGAATTTTTGAGGATAAAAAATTAGAAAGTTGTATAAAGCATTTGTTTTTTTCTTAAAATCACTTTATAATTTTATGTTTATAGTAAAATTAGTGATAAATTGTATGTTGTATATAGTGTATTTCACCACATTTCTTTCTTATCTTATTAAAATAAATTATGATAATTTAAATTTTAATTATATTTTTCTTATCCTATTAAGATAAGTTATGACAATTTAGGTTTTCACCCTTTAATAGATTGAATCCAATAATGCATTTCTTCTACTTCATTAAAATAACTTATTTCAACCTTTTCAAGATAAATTATTTTTCCAACAATTTTCTTTTTTATTTTCTTGTTATTTAAAATTGCATTCTTGTCATATGCATCATTCCAATTACATGCACTATTAAAAATACTCATAGTATTCTTACTTATTTAAAATTGAAAACCTTTGCATACCTAATGAAAGAAGATTGTGTCACTTCGTCAACATTTAAAGTCAAAATTTACTATATCTACTATGTAATTCCTTAACATAAAAATAAATATGATTTTAATTGTTCAAAAGGTCATCTTAGTATATTTATTTCACAAACTCAGAGTGATTCTTCATATGGCTTGCTATCATACGACCTTCCAATTAAAAATTTATTTTCAGCCACCATGGTCTTAATTGTATGTTGTATATAATGTATTTCACTACATTTCTTTCTTATCTTATTAAAATAAATTATGATAATTAAGATTTTAACTACATTTTTCTTATCCTATTAAGATAAGTTATGGCAATTTAGGTTTTCACCATTTAATAGATTAAATCCAATAATGCATGTCTTCTACTTCATTAAGGTAACTTATTTCAACCTTCTCAAAATAAATTATTTTTCCAACAATTTTCTTTTTTATTTTCTGGTTATTTAAAATTGCATTCTTGTCATATGCATCATTCCAATTACATGGACTATTAAAAATACTCATAGTATTCTTACTTATTTAAAATTGAAAACCTTTTCATACCTAATGAAAGAAGATTGTGTCACTTTGTCAACATTTAAAGTCAAAATTTATTATATCTACTATGTAATTCCTTAACATAAAAATAAATATGATTTTAATTGTTCAAAAGGTCATCTTAGTATATTTATTTCACAACCTCAGAGTGATTCTTCATGGCTTGCTATCATACGACCTTCCAATTAAAAAATTATTTTCAGTCAGCATGGTATTAATGGAGAAAATGCTACTATTCATAATACATATGTCTTCTTGAACTTCTAAATCACCAAAATAATAAAAAAAACAATTATGCATATACATATTATTCCTTTTGTGATTTACGATACATGATATTTATTAATAAACCAAAAATTCTTAAAATTTCACAAATCAATAGATGTTATAATAGTGAAATGCACTTTTCATACTGTAAAATTGATATAGTCTAGGGGCGTCATGAATTTTCCATGGAATTAAAATATTATTTGCCCATTAATCTGAAAAATACAAATGTGATGATATTTTTGAAATAGTGAATGTAAATATTATGGGTTATTTCTTCATTGACATCAGTGAAGGGAGGTCGTTGATTATCATAATAAATTTCTAAAATGAATATATATATATGATTAACACCATAAATGTAATGCCCCTGTGGTATGATTTTTAAACATTGAACTATTATTGAATTGAATGGTTGTGGAAGTCATGATGAGACTAATGTGATGATTGTAATATTTTATTTTATTATTGAATTGATAAATACATTGTTTGGGATATTAAGGAAAGAGAATTAGAGTTCTAAAATATTCTCTTGTCAACTTCGAAACAGATGTTGGTGGTAAAGTATAAGATGTACCTTCCCTAAAAATCTCCTAAAATTCCTAAGAGAAAATAATTAGAAAAAAAAAAAGTATTTAATATGATGGGAGAGAAAGATCATATTAAATCACTTAGTTGGACAGAAATACTAAGTGGGTGGAACAAAGCACATCAGGAGAGAAAAGAGTGATTTAAAGAAAAATAAAAGTATATTTTTCAAAGAAAAAATGTAACAAAAAGGCCTAGGGGAAAAGGTTGGCACACCTTAAAGCACGATGTTGGTAAAATATACTGGGAAGAAAATAAATAAAATGAACCACCTCATAATAAAAGGGGTTGTTGATTCTGGTGGCACAAAGATCTTAGATCGGGGGGAACTGGCAAAGGTAGTTCATGGTCGGGAGGAACGTACTTAGTTCTTGAGTATTTTCCCAAGCAACAATTACCGTTAGAATTATGATTATGCTTTCTTTTATTGATGATGAATGATAGTTGATACGCAGATGGATATTAATAGAAAAAACTCATGCAATATACCCTTGTATGATATTTTTTTCTGCATATATATATATATATATATATATATATATAGTGTTGAGAATGGTAGATTTCATAAGCCATGCATGGGAGTATATTATATGAATGTTAGATTGTTGAGGAAACTCTTATATGCATAAAGTAGTTAAATTTGACAAAAAAAACCTCTTTCCACATAAGTAAAATAAATAAAGATCAATAATTACTGGAATTTTATATGTGGGCATTTATATAGAGGATCGTCCTGTAAGCATGTTGTAGAAATGTGGAATTCAAATTGTGCATGTCGAGTGAATGTCAGAATAGATACTATGGTGCATGTGGGTAAGACACCTTTTTTTATTCAAATGTAAGTATCTGTCGAGAGAAGAGTTAAACTATTTATGTTGTGGAGTATTTTCAAAGTAAAATAAGAGATCTACCAAGTAGATAATCGCAATAGAACACTCCAAACATTGGATAGCCGGTAATACAAAATTATGTTCTCTTTCATTATTATTGAAGTTAATATTTAATAGATTTCCTCTAATACTCGAAGGATTTATCCATGAATAATAAGGATAAAAATGATTGGGTTATTTTGATGATAAGGTCTTGAAAAATAAATATCATAAGGGGTACTAAGGTACATGTAGCTCATATGCTTAGTGGAAATAGTAGAAAAGAAAATTAAATACTAAGTAACTTGAACACACTTTAAAACTGACATTTCCCATGCCTTCGGTAAGATATATTAATACTCTGCATGTAAATACAAGGAATTAATCTGAGTAAAATAAAATTCAATAACCTTGTTATTCACTTTAAAAAGGGGTCATATGGCTAATATTTTGAGAGAAATTACCAGAGTTAAGCATATAGGGGAGATAACTTAATAGGGAATATCATAAATATGAGTAAATTAGAAATAGGGTCATTACAGCTAGCTGTAATTATTAACTTGTTGACAGTGCTGGAAATTCATCAACCAAGGGGGTCTCCCTAATGTGAATTCCCAATTAGACCTCACACCATTTGGTGTAGGAGTCCCATCGAGAATAACGACCCGGTTTCCATATATCTCAAAGATCGTCCTTGGCTCTAACTATTAGCATGGGAGAGGGATGGAATGGTGTCTTCAAAAAAGCGAGGTAGGTGTGCTTTGTGATTGTGTAGTTCTAACTATGTCAAGGTTCTTATACTACAAAGGTGGGAGAAAAGTGAGCCTCTAAGGGATAGGTAATACTAACACCCACGAAGAGACACATATGAACCAAAAGGATTTGTCTAACACCCAATGGAATAGTCCACAATGGATACGATGGTATTTGCGACCAACAAATAGGTAGAGATCTGTCTAGTATCTCGCGGAATATTCCACAAGGATGGGACAACAATAAAAAAACATTACAACACATTCTTAATAATATAAGCACTAAAATAACTGAAATAGTTCAACTATTTTAGTACATGTGAAAGCAAAAATGAAATACAAACGTCTACAAAATAGTCTTACAAACATTCATAGTCCATGCATGAAGAACATGCTCACCTTAAAAGGCTTCTATTATTAAGCAAAAGTTCCAGGACACATGTTTACAATGTACATCACTAGCCCCAATAGTGGGACATTGGAGCCACTCCTTGCTCCTCAAAGAACTAGTTGATCTCTCTAATGCCTTTCGAGAGGAGCCAAGGTGAAAATCCCCTTGCTCATACAATGAAGGGGTATATAAAACCAAAGGGTTATGCTTCCCCCTTGTAACTCTTTGACTACCCTAATGACCGTTAAACTTCCTATGACGTTTCAACTTACATGGCTCTTCATATGCATGTGTGTCCTTTGGACTTCCACTTTACAATACATTTGAATGCAACACACATGGTCCACAATAGTGATGTTGCATATGGATACTCATGACATGACATGACACTGTTGACATGGACTGCTTGATGATTTGGCAATGTCAAGTCATTATTGCTGCTGAGTGCTAGATATCTTCTTTGATATGATTTATCTTAAGTATCCTCTTCATGGCTTGGTAATGTAGAGTCTTCAATGATCTTAAGTCTTAGATGGTAGTTTCAAACTTGTGTCCTTTTGTTTCCCCTTGATAGATCCACTTGTGATTTCAGCTGCAAGAGAGTCTTTAGGCATGCTTCCCTCCTTTTCCTTCTCCATCATCTGCTCGTGACTTAATAGTGTACTTGTTCCTAAAATTCACTCATGACGGGACTACATCAATCCGAAGACCCCCTAGTCTAAGATGATGCATTATTATCCATGAATTGAGCCCAGGACAAGTCACATGTTGGGAGAAAGGGCTCAGTGACTACGCATTATGCAGTTCCAGTAGATAGGGGGGACCTTGATCATTGAGACTATGCAACACGTAGCTAAGGCCAGGCTAAGAAAAATTTCTATGCAGTCCTCACTGAGGGAAAACTTTGCGCAGTGGCCACTGAGGGAAAAATTTTCACAGTGGCCACTGAGGGAAAATTTTGCATAGTTCCCACTAAGGGGAAAATTTGCATAGTGCCCACTGAGGGAAAAAATTGTGCAGTTCAAGAAGGAACTAGAGGCTATGGGATAGGGCCCTAGGAGGACAAAATGCACAATTTGAGGAGGCAAGGGGGACTAGGCAGTAAAGAGACTTGAAGGGTAGATCTACACAGTTTTTGAAGGCAGTGAGCTTCGACTCAGGGGAGGGTACTAGAGGAAGCATCTACGTAGTTTTGGAGGCGAAGGGAAGCTGGTCTCTTTGCGCATTACACAGTTTGAGTAAGCGAGGGAAAAGCTTGAGGGTTGAAGGTGCTTTGTGCGTAGTTCAAGGCAGACTAGGAGGCACAACTGCACAATTCTTGAGGTCAAGGGAGGATGTTGGACTCTGGAATTGCGCATAACAACAACCCTGGAGGACAGTTAATATGCACTGTGAAATTCCAAGCAGCAGGGTCACATCCAAGAGCATTGAGACTATGCAGTGCGTAGCTCAGTCAGGACCCGGTGAAGCTAATTTTCCTGGTCAGGTATATTTATCGAAAATGGCTAAGTTCAGAAAGGGAAATGGGACTCGTGATGAACTTGAATTGTGATAACACACTTATCATACTTTGACAACATGATAACATAGATCATCAGAACAAAAAAAAAACATTCCCCTCTCTGTGACTGCCTCATGAAAAGATGCGAAAAGTGTGACACTTAAGATAGACTTTAGGATGACCATGAGGACACTTGTGTGATAGCTCTCAAGACTTTGTCTATGGATGCAACAGACATTTACATGGTTAGGAAAACTCATATGCACAAATACCGACCTTTGAAACCACTAGAAAAATGATCAAAAACATTATAGAAGAGACAAACATGCCAAAAGATGACAGTTAATCCAACATGCAAAAGGGGCCAAAGAACTTTAAGAAAGCTCAAGGAATGAGCTTGAGTGTTTGCAAAAATCAAGGAAAATACCAAGGAAGGCTCCAAAAATTAAGTGCAAGAGAAAATGTTGGAGGGTGTTGCAGCAGCTACAACACTTGGTGACACACTGGTTGAACTCCATCTTTTATATCTTGGTTAGTTTCTTCTGTGCAAGGCCTTGGTTCCTCAGGGAGTATTGGTTCATTGTATGGATAACTTTGGTCTTCCCACTTACCCCATGGGCATAAATGGTCCCCTGCATACATTCTCAGTTGAACAAAACATAATATTCAGTGTAATCACAATGTTTTGAGTTGGGAAGGGTAGTTTAGCTCACGAGCTTAAGATTTTCAGAGTATAGTTTTTCATATTTGGTGTTGCTCCACTACTAGCAAGCTTGGGTAGTACCCCAACGAAGTCATGCAGGGACACAAACATTTCTGCACTGCAAAATAGCATGGATAGTTCCCCGGTGGATTTTCTTTCTTCACCTCTCTGTGCAAGAAGACTTTCTTTTATTTCACCTTTATTTATTTATTTAATGAGAATTGTGCATTGACACTTATTTATTTTGAGGTAGAAAAGGGATCCTAACCTATTCAAAGAAAAGGAGGTTGTGCCTATAGAGAAGCATATAGATACCTTTGATTTAGGTTTTCTCATTTAGATTTTTCTCTTCTTCATTTCTACTAATTAGATAAGCTTGAGAACACTAGCAGAAAACCAAGTATAGACATGGGGTTCTCGGACTAGACGTGGTTTCATGGTTGGACCAAAAATCTCCTTACCGATGGATTGCATCTTCTGTTGGAACTTCATCGGCCAAAAGATTAACCAACACAAAGAAGATGGAAAAAAGGCTAGCCAAATGTTGAAGTGTCACAAGGCTCTTTATAGTTCGACCACACACATACTAAGAAGCCAAAACAGTTCCAGGCACAACACTTATTCTCATGATGAAAAGGAAAGGAGAAACTCAACAAGAAAGTAAACAAGTAGAAGAGAAAGAAAACACACAACAAGGAAACAAAACCAGAAGACAAGAAAATAAAATGGCTAAAGAAAACATGATGTAGAACTAGAATAAGGAAACAATGACAGACTACAGGGAACGAGTGTAGAATGAGTGCAAAAGGGGGAAAACTAGGATGTAGCTAATCCTACTCCTAACATAACATCTAGAAGGTCAGGGTCACATATAATGAAATTTCCAGTGAAGCCATCGTAGTTGTTTCGACCTGCATTCACATAGATATGAATGGTTAAAATAGATATAAATAAATGTGCAACAAAAAATATAAGAACTTGAATAACTTACACAAAAAAATGAAGCCCTTGCATGTGGGTAGAAAGATATGTCACAACCTCTACTTTCATCAAATTTTCATTCTTACCTTCCGACGAATACCATCTTTCAACGAACCTTGGAAGCTTCTCGTTGATATGTCCCCATCTAGATTGAACTCTTTAGCAAGCATGAGAGAAACTCTAAACTTGTTGTTCACGACAAAACTTGCTAAGTAAGATTTCTCCAACCATTGAATGTTGGATCGTACAATTCATGACAACCCTCTTGAAATCTTTGAAAATACGAGATTTCAATTAGAAGCATGGAATTATGCTGAGAATCTTGAAGGGGAAAATATATCTGATCATTTTCAACAATCACATTGAGATAGTGAGGAGCTAACATAACTATCAATGAAGCTTGTAGTGTTTCAACTACTCAGCACAAATATGAACAGTTAAATATTGAACGATGAAGGTTAAGAGATGTAAAACCAATGTGCTTGGATGTGTTGATGGGAAAATGATAAGCTCAATGACAATAATCAAGGACAGATGAATGATTAGATGTGATGATTAAACCATCAGATTCTCATTTTGCGATCAACAAAGGTAAATCAATTTGAATATTTTTGCGAATGTTTTTAATAATAGAATCATCTTCTTCGCGTGATGAATGTGACAGTCAATTTCTTTGTAACTAGTGACACATTGTACTAGCATCATAATCATAGGGAGAAGTGGAAGGGAGGCTACTATAGCAAGCACATGACACCAGTCAAGATGGAATGAACAAAAAGGAAATTAATTCGAACAATAACTCATGCATACATTCACACTCAATAGGGTTTCAGGTGCAATGAAGGAAAAGACTCGAGATATGATATTCACAAGCAAATCTAGGAGCTGCTCATCATGAAATACATATGATAGATATGATTCCTTTTGGCCAAATATGGTCTTTGTAATGATCAACTTCCACAAGAGGTACTCATTTCAAACCTCAGTTTTCTGCAAGAGACTTGCATGAAGACGAATGAACCAAAAATTATTATTGGGTCCGTTCAGAAGTACAATCTCAAGAGTTTGAAAGATTACATCTATACCAAACATCTCTGAGAAAAAGATTTACACTGAATGAAACCATGCAACAAGAAGTATTGTGTGAGATAATCTAGATTTGACTTAGCTCGGGGGGCTTACCAGATTCGCGAGATCTTGACATAACCATCAAAGGAAGTTGAAGTGCCTCGACTCCCTTGCGAGTCCTGGAACTTCCCAAGATTGTAGAATCACATTTTGAAGCTTGAACCATATCATGGTTTGAGGATAGTTATTGTTGCTAGTTTAAATATAGACCACCAGATGGAAACCATCTCTGTCACAGGTTACTTAGATGGAAACCATCGAATTCAACAATCAAATTACTCAAATGGAAAGGCTCTTCTGATGACAAATTCAAAGATAAATGAATCGGGGAAATTTCTTGAGAAAATTGATTTGAAGAGTTGTCTTCATGCAAGAAAAGAAATGATGAGGGATGGGAAGGGTACTCTATGCTTTGATTGTTTTGAATATCATCATGGACAACCTCACTGCATTGTGATAAATCATTGGATGAAGAAACTTAAGAGCATGGAGTATCTTCGTCGCAAGTAGATGCATTGCAAACGGTATCACACAAGGGATAGTGAGGTGAAAAGGAAGTTTTGACATAAACATCTTCTTTAACTAAATCAAATTTTGGATCAAATGTAATATCTTCATGAGAAACCGAAATATTATATGATGTACTTATACATTTGTTACCATGTACACCACCAGAATTATCTTCATTGGAATCATTATTTCCCAAGGCTATGGATTGATCGAAAGAATTGATTACATTTGATTCACTACCAAGATTGGCAAATTGAAAATCATCCAAGAATGGAAGCGCATCATATTAACGTGAAGGATCTTGAAAAACATAATAAATATTGAAAGAACCTTCACCTTCCTTCTCCTCTACCTGTGTAGAGTGGCTGCCTTGTACCTGATCGAAATTTGAACCAGCAACGCGATAATCAAGAGAGTGTTGAAGGCTAGTTAGTGGAACAAATTGCTCAAGTGGATCATGGTACAAAGATTCATGGCCTGTAGATGATAGAGTATGGTAGAAATCTAGACCAGATTCGAGATTCGAGTTATGAACACTGACATCATCTTGCAGAGTGGAGGAGTTAGTCTTCATCGTAGGCCTCATAAGCCATTCTTGAATTTCCTCCATTGAAACTGAGTCATGAAAGGTAGGAGAAGAATGAGAATATGGATTGGGAATTTGATGTACGGACTTTTCAAATTTGTTAGCATCGTAGAGAGGTACGCCTATCAAAACTGGAAAAGGAGGAGGACAAAGAACAAAAGGGACAGTAAATTCCTCCTATGAAATTAGAGGTGTCTCATGATTCCTAAGAGTTGGGAAGCAGAAAAATCATAAGGTTCAGGTTCACTGTGTGAAGTAAGAGGTCAAACTCTTGTTTCAATAATTCCCAATTCAAGCCTTCTTCTGGAATTTCATAGAAAAGGTGAAAGAATTGATGTGAAAATTTCTCAATTGATTCATTCAGCTCCATTCTTAAGAGATTGGTTATTTTACAAACATTTTGTTAATTATACCCACCGAAGGCTTGATGAAGCTCCCCAAGGAAGTGATGAAGGGAATGAATGGAAGCGGGTGGCAAGGTATGGCACCACCAATTAGCACGACCTTCAAGGGTGAGGAAGAAAAGCACACAAGCCAACTCTTCATCATCGATTTCGTAACATTCGTAAAATTTAAGAAAATCAGAAATGTGCTCGATTATGAATATTCCATCCTCACCATCAAACTTTGTCTGGGACCAGTGATCAAGAGGCTCATTTGGGGCTAAAAAATGATGAAGGGAAAACTTGAATAAACACCCCGTGAGTATTATTTGTGTGTGATACATTTTAGATAAGAGATTCAAATGAGGTGAAATGGGCTCAGCTTGTCATCTGGCCCTCCTTCTAGCCCATTTTGTTGATAGTGATGGAAATCCGTCAACCAAGGGGATATCCCCAATGTGAAGTCCCAATTAGACCTCACACCATTTGGTGTAGGAGCCCCATCTGAAATATCATCCCGGTTTCCATATATCTCAAAGATATCCCTTGGCTCTAACTATCAGTACGAGAGAGGGATGGAATGGTGTCTTTGAAAAAGCAAGGGAAGAGTGCCAGGTGAGTGTACCGTTGCAACTATTTCAAGGTTATTCTACTGCAAAGGGGGGAGAACAGTGAGCCTCTAAGTGAGAGGTAATAGTACCACCCAGAAGAGACACACATCAACTAGAAGGATTTGTCTCACATCTAGCGGAATAGTCCATAATGGATGCGGTGGTATTTACAACCAACAAATAGGGAAAGATATTTCTAGTATCCCGTGAAATAGTCCACAAGGATGTGACAGCAATAACAACCATTACAACACATTATGAATAATATAAGAACCAAAATAACTGAAATATTTCAACTATCTTAGTACATGTGAAAGAAAACATGAAATACAAACTTCCAGAGAATAGTCGTACAAACATTCATAGACAATGCATAAAGAAAAGGTTAGCCTTAAGAGGCTTTTGTTTTTAGGAAAACGTTCCAAGATAGATGTTTACAATGTACATTACTAGCCCTAATAGTGGGACATTGGAGCCACTCCTTGCTCATTAAAGAACTAGATAATCTCTCTAATGCCTCGCGAGAGGAGCCAAGGTGAAATCTCCCTTGCTCATGCAATGAGGGGGTATATATAACCAACAGGTCTTGAGTGTTAGATGACTTCTTGGATATGCTTTTTATTCTCCTCCGCATGGCTTGGTAATGTGGACTCTTCAATGATATTAATTCTTGGATGGTAGTTGCAAACTTGTTTTCCTTTGCTTCCCCTTCATAGATCCACTTGTGAGTTCAGGTACAAGAGAATCTTTAGGATTTATTCCCTTCTCCTTTTCCTTCTTCATCATCTTGCCATGACTTGATAATGTACTTGTTCCTGCAATTCACTCATGACGGGACGACATCAATCCGAGAACCCCCTAATTTAAGATTATGCATTATTATCTATGAACTGAGCTTGAGACAAGTCACAGGTTGGGAGAAAGGGCCTAGTGATTGTGAATTGCGCAATTCTAGCATACAGGGAGAGACCTTGATCGCTGACACTCTCCAATGCATAGTTAAGGCCATACTGAGGGAAATTTATGTGTATTCCTCACTGAGGGAAAAATTTGTGCAGTGCCCACTGTGCGAAAAATTTACGCAGTGCCCACTAAGGGAAAATTTTACACAGTGCCGAGTAAGGGAAAATATTGCGTAGTACCAACTGAGGGAAAAAATTGTGCAGTTCAAGTAGGAAGTGGCGACTACGGGATGGGGCCCTGGAAGGACAAACTGCCCAGTTTCAGTAGGTAAAGGGGACTGGGCAGCAAAGAGGCCTGAAGGGAAAATATACATAGTTTCTGAAGTTAGTGAGCTTTGACTGAGGGAAGGGCACTAGAGGAAGCATCTGCATAGTTTTGGAGGCCAAGGGAGGTTGTGCTCTCTTCACATTGTGCAATTCCAACATTCAAGGAAGAATCTTGAGGGTTGAAGGTGCGAAGTGTACAGTTCAAGGAAGACTAGGAGGCACAATTCTGGACGTCAAGGAAGGCTGTTGGACTCTAGAATTGTGCAGAACAACAACCCTAGAGGATAATGACTATGGACTACATAGTTCCAAGAAGTAGGGTCACATCCAAGAGGGCTGAGACTAAGCAGTGCACAGCTGAGTGAGGGCTCGGTGAAGCTAGGTTTCACAGTTGCGAAGATTTTCCGAAAATGGCTAAGTGCATGAAGGGAGATGGATTCATGATGAACTTGAATTGTGATCCCACACTTAGCATACTTTGACGACACAACAACATAGATCATCAGAACAAACAAACAAAGCATTCCCCTCTGTGTGACTGCCTCATGATAAGATGCGACAAGTGTGACACTTAAGATAGACTTTGGGATGACCGTGACGACACTTTTGCAACAATGTTGAATACTTTGTGTATAGATGTGACATATGTTTACATGGTTAGGAAAACTCATATACACAAACACTGACCTTCAAAACCACCATAAAAAGGCTCGCAAACATTATACAACACACAAACATGCCAAAAATATAACAGTTAATCCAACAACAAAAAAGGGGCCAAAGAACTTCAATAAAGCTCATGGAATGAGGTTCATTGTTTGCAAAAATCAAGGAAAAGACCAAGGAAGGCTCCAAAATTTGAGTGCAATCCAAAATTTTGGAGGGTGTTGCAACAACTCACAGGGGATTCACTCAACGAACCTATGACATATCACGTGCGTTCATGGCATATTAAACAATACTCTTAATTAGACTACATATTGGAAAATACCTTCGCATTATTTAACCCCCTACCAATATGAACCCAATATACCTTCCCAATTTTAAAACCCCTAATTTCACTAGATATTGCTGGTATCCATTTTTTCATTAACATTTTTTATACCCCTTTATATTTTTCATTAACTTTAGGCTCCATTTTTTATACCTTCCAATATAAAAACCCTCTACCCCCTATATCTCCCCCAATATATTATGTCATTTTTTCCTCAATAAATATCCCCCAATATGAACCCACCTAGTATGATATTGCTCCCCCAATGAAACTCCCATACAACAACTACAACATAACCCTTGTGAACCAACTAAAATGCCAACTGAAAAAACAAATGTTGTTCACATTACAATATATCATTTCATGAAATCAAAAAATAATTAAAAAGTTTAGTAAATACCCACTTAATCTCTAAATCGTTTCAGGGAGAACAAGTATATATATTGGTTTGTAGATTTTTGTGGAGTGGTTTCTGAGAGACTGAATTCGGATATTCCACAGTGTTCATCATTTTTATTTGTCGACGTTTCTGATGAGTCTTGGTCTAGGCTCGAAACGTCGACAAATAAAAATGATGAACACTGTGGAATATCCGAATTCAATCTCTCAAGTATATATATATATATATATATATATATATATATATATATATATATATATATCTTAAGGGCTAGTATTGACCATAGAATTTCAAAGATTTTAAGGAAACCATGCTTCCACTGAAATATCATAAGCCCCTAACCCTATAAGGTTAGAATCCTAAAAAAAGCTTTGGATTATTTTTCCTCATTAGAAAATTCAGCGATTCGTTCAACCATCCAAACAAAAATTATTGAAAAGAATAAAAAATAAAAAACATTAGTCTTGCAACTTATTCCTCCTTGCAAGAATTTTCAAATCGAAGGAAGTGCTTTATTGGACCATACCTACAAGGAAAATAACGAAGAAAAATTGTGTTACAGATTGGAAAATATAAATTTATATATAAGGAATTTGGGAAAAGAGTATCTGGTTAAATGCACATACCTCAATTCAAATTTATCCTACAGAGAAGCCAAGACCCAATGATGGGCGCTTATATTGCAAAAGAAAGGAAAAAAAAAAGAGGGTTTAAAGACCACAACCCAAAGTGTACAAAATCACTGGAGAAACATATAATGAGAATTTCCTCAGAAAATTGACGACACCATTAACCATGGCATTAAGGTAATACAACTTCTTTATGCACGGAATTGATACTGGAATAAAAGGGTCATAACCCAAGCAAACAAGGCACATATGAGCAGAAACGGAGACGGGTAGTAAGGAAAATAGATTTACGACAAAGACTCAGGAGCTTGAACTCTTCCCCTTGCATATATTTTGAAGAAAGCAATGTGTCCCTGCAAAAGTCGAGCTGTTAGGAAAAGATAACTTCTTTACCAAATAGTAAAATAATAAATGTGAACCAAAATGAACGTAATTTTCTTGAAAAAAAATACAAATCACCACTATAACGAGCAACTCCAAGAAAGATTGCCATGATAACATGTAACGAAGCAACAACAACTTTGTGGAGTTTCAAAAATATATATATATATATATATATATAGGGTACCTAGAAACGCTCACGACTGTAAAAAAATCTAAAATTTTATACCATGCTGAAAAACCCAAGATTGTAGGACATCGATTAGAACTTTTATGAAGCAGAAAAGCACAGGGTATGGAATTACTTAGAGATATGACTACTATATTCACATTACAAAATAATGATAGCAGGATTTGGCACTACCAGATGTTGAGATTTTTCTGTTTTAGATGAAATAGGCAAAAAATCCCAGTGTGTGACAACAATAGAAATCTCTTGCTGGATTAGCTCCAGGTTATTGGGAGAGAATTAATGCATCCCAAATTTGATGTGAGAGGCAGTTAGATTCTCCTTGCTATAAAATAGGTATTCATACGGATAGTTGTGTAGTGAGAGTTTCTGAGGATTCAATTAACTATGTAATCTCCTGTTTGATTAATAAAGATCGCCGATGCCTATGTTTGGTGGACGTAGCCCAGAATGGTTGGGTGAACCATGTTAAACCCTGTGTCTTTTTTTATGGCGTGTATCTGCTGTTGTTTGTTTTTGATTAAGCTGTATGATCCAACAACTGGTATCGGAGGTTGTTGGATTAACACTGCGCGCTGAGGATTAACACTGCGTGTGGTGGTCTGAGCCGTGGACCTTTGCCGTGGATCTGATTTAATATGCGTGGAGCAGCATTGAATTACCACATACCTTTGCTGCGGGCGCGTGGGATTATATTTTATTGTTTTTAAATTGGGCTGGCTGAATAAATATATAACAATTTGCTGTGTCTCCGAGTGCCCGATTTGGACAAAAGGACTCTGTTCAAGCTCTGAACGTCCATCCCATTCGCGGCAGGCCGTTCCACAATATGAGACGTGGAATCTAACCGCGTAACGGCTGGGCATAATCGTTATATAACTCAGTTATATGGACTGAAATATAGTGATGGCAATAGACTCAGCCAAAAATCAGAACTCTATCTTGTTACACACGATATCGCATGAGAATCAAATCTGCGTGAAATCAGTGTGTACATGATTTAATCTGGTGTTGCGTGGAGGTCATTGTTTCTGCGTGGAGCGTAGATCAGGCAACTGCTGCGTGGGAGTAGTGTAAAGCATTGCTGCGTGGAGCGTAGATCAGGCAGGAGTTGTCACAAGCTGCGTGGAGCGTAGATCAGGCAGCTGCTGCGTGGGAATAGTGTAAATCATTGCTGCGTGGGAGTTTGGCTGTCGTCGGTGATACAACGGTGATACAGCATGGGGATTCAATTTTTTTTTTTAAATCGCATGATTGCATACCATTTAACGCCGGGTATGGTGGTTTATTAAATCCACGGAGCGTTTTCCAGAACACACAGGTAATACAAATTGCTGAGTGCATTTGTTGATTTTTTGTCGTTTGTTGTTAATTTCATTATTAGCGCGGGTAACGCAATAACAGTCACGCCAACCAATTGAATTAGCGCGGAAACGAATTAATTAAGTGTGCCAATGCGCTAATGAGCTGATATGCGCGTATTTGAGTGGTATTCTTGCGCCATTTTGTCAACACTTACACTGTTTTTTAAAAGGCACGGTTAATGTGCTGAGCAGCAAGCGCCATTTGTTTTTTACATTGAAATCTGAGGTTTAAACAACAAAGCACAGGGGGTTGTTTTTTTTTAAAGGCAAAGATAATCTGAGGCATAGGCATTTATTGAGATTCAATTTTGTTTTTTTTTTTTAATTGAAATTGGAGATTCTTTGTTTTAGACGAGATGGCGAAAACTCAGAGTGCCCGATTTGAAATCGAGAAATTTAATGGCAAAAATAATTTCGAGATCTGGAAGGTAAAGATGCATGATCTGCTGGTACAGCAGGGCGTGGCAAAGGCATTGTTGGGCAGGTCCAAACTGCCTTACCCCGTGACAGATGATGAGTGGAATGAATTGGATGGAAGAGCCTTGAGCGGAATTCAGTTGTGTTTGGCTGATGATGTTTTATTTAACATCGTGTCAGAGAAGACTGAAGCTGGTTTGTGGACGAAGTTGGAGAAGCTGTATATGACGAAATCCTTGACAAATCAGATTCTCCTGAAGCAGCAGCTATACAGTGTGCGAATGAAGGAAGGTACTTCCATTACTGACCATTTAAATGTTTTTAATACTTTAATGGTGCAATTAGAAAGCATAAAAGTAAAGATTGAAGGCGAGGATAAAGCCATAACTTTATTGTGCTCGTTGCCTGAGTCGTGGGATCATTTTGTCACGTCTATAAGTCTTAGTTCATCTGAAACCATTGAATTTGATGATGTCGTCGGAGCTTTGTTGTCCGAGGAAACCAAGAAGCGGTCGAATGCTGACACCTCTACATCATAGGCAATGATGGCTAGAGGTCATTCTAGAGAAAGACGCTCTGGTAAGTGCAGCGATTCGCGTTCAAAGTCCAAGGGAAAGAATAGTAAAGTCAAGTGCTGGTTTTGCAGTAAATCAGAGCAATTGAAGAAAGATTGTTGGAAGCGACAACAAACTTCTAAAGAAACTTCATCGACAGAAAAGAAGGAAGCAAACACCACTGATACAGGTTCAGTATCTGGTTAGGTATGAGCGACGAAGTCTTGTCAGTTAATTTGTCAAATCATGATCAACATTGGTTGCTAGATTCCGGTGCATCAAACCACATGTGTATTCATAGACACTGGTTTAAGACATATAGATCAGTGAATGATGGAGTCGTGTACATGGGTAATGATGTCACATCTAATATTGTGGGAATAGGGAGTATACAGCTGCAAATGTTTGATGGGACAACCAAAATGTTAACTGATGTAAGACATGTACCAGATTTAAGAAAAAATCTAATTTCACTGGGGGCACTTGATACAAATGGATATAAAACTGTCATTCAAGGTGGAGTAATGAAAATTTACAAAGGTATTTTACTAGTAATGAAAGCTAAGAAAGTAGGAAATCTATTTCAGTTAGAAGGAAGAACAGGGTCAGTTCATGTGTCTACGGTGTCTGAACAGGACAGTAGTTCCATTCGCCTATGGCATCAGAGGTTGGGCCATATGAGCGAAAGAGGATTAAAGATTTTGGCTGATCGCAAGTTACTTCCTAATCTAAGATCTGGAAAGTTAGATTTCTGTAAACATTGTCTGTTTGGCAAACAAAGTAAACAAAAGTTTAAAACAGGCAAACATACTAGTAAAGGAATACTTGATTATATCCATTCAGATGTTTGGGGTCCAGCACCTACAACCTCATATGGTGGCTCGTCTTATTTTGTATCATTTATTGATGACTTTTCTAGGAAAGTATGGGTCTACATGTTGAAGAGGAAGTCTGATATTTTTACAATTTTCAAGCAGTTTAGAGCATTGGTAGAAAACAGCACTGGTAGAACAATAAAATGTTTAAGAACTAACAATGGTGGTGAGTTTACTTCCAAGGAGTTTGACAACTATTGCAAGGATGCAGGGATCGAGAGACATAAGACCACGGTTTATACTCCTCAGCAGAATGGAGTTGCTGAACGCATGAACAGGATTCTTCTAGAGAGAGCAAGGAGTATGCTGAGTAACGCCGGATTGCAAAAGGAGTTGTGGACGGAAGCGGTGGCAACAGCTTGTTATGTGATAAACCGATCTCCATCGACGGCGATAGGCTGCAAGATTCCGCAAGAGGTATGGAAAGGACACCCTTGTGATTATTCTAAACTCAGAGTGTTTGGTTGTGATGCATATGCTTTAGTGCCTAAACATCAGCGAACTAAATTAGATCCGAAATCGAAAAGGTATGTCTTTGTTGGGTATGGTGATGGAACAAAGGGATTTAGATTGTGGGATCCTACTACCTGCAAAATCATCATCAACAGAGATGTAAAGTTTGATGAATCCTCTCTTGTACAGTTAGATGTAGATAATAAATTGAAACAGGATGATGTATCTGATTTTCAGCACATTCAGTTTGACAACACTTCTGATGATAGTCATGATGACCATAGTTCAGATTCTAGTCATGAACAAGTTTCAGAGTCAGATTATGAACAGGGTTCAGATGGAGGTCATGAACAGGTCGCAGATGGCGATCATGAAGAAGTTCCTACAGATGATAGACAGCCAATTGTGGAAGCACCAGAAACATCCTTAAGGAGGTCTACAAGGATCAAACGTCCTCCGAGAAGGTATGATGATTATGTTACTTCAGTTGCTTTGACCGCTAACGATGATGAACCTTTATGTTATCAGGAAGTTGTAGAAGGTTCAAAAAGTGACAAATGGAAAGCAGCCATGAAGGAAGAAATGATGGCCTTAGGTAAGAATGGCACATGGGATCCGGTTGAAATTCCCAAAGGCAGGAAAACTGTGGGATGTAAGTGGGTGTTCAAGGTGAAATGGGGTGTGAATGATACGGAAGACAGGTATAAAGTGAGACTGGTTGCAAAAGGGTTTTCTCAGAAAGTTGGCATAGACTTTCATGAGATATTTTCACCAGTGGTTAAAATTGTTTCAATTAGAATTGTGTTAGCATTAATGGCTTTGCTTGATTTAAAATTACAGCACCTAGATGTTAAGACTGCTTTTTTACATGGTGATTTAGATGAGGAAATTTATATGGAACAACCGGAAGGGTTTGTTCAGCATCGCAATGAGAAATTTGTCTGCAGGCTCAAGAAGTCATTATATGGCCTGAAGCAGTCGCCTCGGCAGTGGTATAAGAAGTTTGATTCTTTCATGTTGAGTCAGAAATATGTAAGAAGTGAATATGATCATTGTGTTTAATTTAAGCAGTTAAGTAATGGCATGTTCATTATCTTAGTGTTGTATGTTGATGATATGCTTTTAGCAAGTAAAAGCATTGAAGAAATCAACAGGTTGAAGACTCAGATGGCAAGGACGTTTGATATGAAAGGTCTAGGAGCAGCAAGACAGATTTTGGGCATGGAGATTTTCAGAGACAGGAGCAATGGTAAGCTATGGCTATCACAATAGAAGTGTATTGAAAAAATACTTTTGAGGTTTGGTATGCATAACGTGAAGCCTGTGTCAGTCCCTCTTGCTTCCCATTTCAAGCTTTCTTCGAGTTTATGTCCTAATTCAGATGAAGAAAAGGAATTTATGTCTCGAATTCCATATGCTAATGTAGTAGGGTGTTTAATGTATGCGATGGTGTGTACGTGACCAGATATTTCACATGCAGTTGGGTTGTCAGCAGGTATATGGCAAATCCGGGTAAAGAACACTGGTCAGCAGTGAAATGGGTGCTTCGGTATTTGAGAGGCACAAGTAGTTATTGTATTACTTACAATAAGAGTAGTGAATCTGTTTGCGGATATGTTGATTCTGATTTTGCAGGTGATTTGGATAAGAGAAGGTCAACTTCAGGATATGTCTTTACTCTTGCAGGTGGAGCTATTAGCTGGATGTCAAAGCTACAAAACATTGTTGCTTTATCCACTACTGAAGTAGAATACATTGCTGCTTCACATGCTTGCAAAGAGGCGGTGTGGTTAAAAGGTTTGCTTGGTGAGTTTAGTAGGTTACAGGACAACATCAAGTTACTTTGTGATAGTCAAAGTGCAATACATTTGGCTAAGAATCCGGCCTATCATAGTAAATCAAAGCATATTCCAATCAAGTACCATTTTGTAAGACAGGTTATCACTGAAAGGGGAGTCTCTCTTGAAAAGGTGCATACAAAGGAAAACTGTGCAGACATGTTCACGAAACCAGTTTTGTTAGAGAAGCTACGTTGGTGTTTGGCTTCTCTTGGCTTGCAGAAAAGATAAAAATAATAAACAAACAAGGCATCAGGCTAATTGTTGTCAAGGTGGAGATTGTTGAGATTTTTCTGTTTTAGATGAAATAGGCAAAAAATCTCAGTGTGTGACAACAATAGAAATTTGTTGCTGGATTAGCTCCAGGTTATTGGGAGAGAATTAATGCATCCTAAATTTGATGTGAGAGGCAGTTAGATTCTCCTTGCTATAAAATAGGTATTCATATGGATAGTTGTGTAGTGAGAGTTTTTGAGCATTCAATTAACTATGTAATCTCCTGTTTGATTAATAAAGATCGTCGATGCCTATGTTTGGTGGACGTAGCCCAGAATGGTTGGGTGAACCACGTTAAACCCTGTGTCTTTTTTTTTATGACGTGTATCTGCTGTTGTTTGTTTTTGATTAAGCTGTATGATCCAACACCAGAAGACGTATTTTAAATTCTTCGTCACTGGGAATGGAGGTGAAATTATAATTTTCTCTCCAATTGAAAAGTAACTCAAATAAATACATTTTCCCATGCCCCGTAATGAATGCTAAAATAAATAAGGAAAATGAGCACATGAATGGAGGAAACGGTAATACTATAAATCTAAGTGATGAGAATAAATTTCTGGAAGGAAAAAAAATGTGTGAGTAAATTGCGTGACACCTGGACAATATCATGGGTAGCATCTATAGAAATATCAAGTAAATACTGACTTCAAAAAGGTTGGATAGCTACCAGGTGGAGTGTCTCTCTTTCCCCAACGAGAGAAAGGAAGAACAACGCACGAACAAAGAAATGTTAGTGTTTCAATTCCATTGAAAAAAACGCCAAATTGTTGACACCATTGGATATGAAGAGAAGATCTTGACTGTTGAAAAAGCGTGGATATTGAATCATGGGGAGTCACATGGAACGACCTTACAGGACTATTCAGGAATTCCTCCGTGTCGAAACATGAAACATGACAGTTGTATTCCACAATTTCGAGGTTAGTCAAAGTAGCCAAAGTTATACCTAAAAAAAATATCATAATGATATTATTGTAACAATAAAAGAATTTGTTGGATTTATGCTTGGGATAATGAGTTATTAAGAAAAAAGCATGATAATGATGTTGGACAGTTTTATATATATATATATATATATATATATAGTTTGAAAAGTTTGATATCCCGTAATGGGAGATGTAACCCAAGTTTTGATATTGGAAAGACAAATGAAAATTATAATGGTAATATTATATGTATGTATATTTTTATACATATATAGAAATATAGGTATGACACCATTAAAGGAATAAATGAATAAATATATATGAGAGACAATGTTAATCAAAGTCATCCCATTTAGATATTAAGACAAGTGAACCTTAGTAATAGCAATACAAAAGGGTTCGACAATATACCTTTGGAGATATATATGTAGATCATGAGTTACTTCAAAGGATAATGTGGGAAGGAAAACATTCCTATGGATAGTTGGTAGAGGTATATAGTTGAAAAAGAAAAGAAAAAACGGAATAGCATGTAGGAAAATATAAGCTAAGATTTTGAGGTAGGAAACGTAAAATATGAAAGAAAATATAGAAGTAAAATTTCTATATTTTATAGGTATATATTTAATTATATGTACCATTATAGGGTTAAGAAGAGAAAAGTATTAAGTGATAAGTGTTATAGGCACCATCCGAACTTAAAAAATATTTTCAGAGAAGGACAAGAGCGTTGTGAGTTTTGGAGAAAAAAAATACAACAGATTTAAGGATGCCGGGAAGGAATTCCATCTTTCTATAAATTAATCGGAACAAGAAAATCTTTGAATACCCATATGATATAAAAATATACAGTAAATATTTATTGAAAAAAAATGGTATAGAAAATGAGACATGTTACATATGGATCAGAGCAGTAGGTACAAAACTACGCCTAAGGGAAAACCACAACAAAAACAAATTGTTGTTTTCATACATAAAGGGTCGAGATAAGTGAATATCGATTGTGTTGTATTTAATTGATGTAGTTCATTGACAATGGAAATAAATTTCTTAGGTGGATTAAGATGTAAAATAGTAACATATTGTTACTTAACGGCAATAGAAACCAAAACCAATTAAAGGAACAAAGGGATCCTATGATGTAATTATAAAAATGCTATTGCAATGTCAATTCATAGCGAGTGTGAGTTTTTATAGGTAGAAAAAGGAGGTAAGAAAGTTTATCCTCATATGATTCTAATAGGATTAGAATAGAACGATACAGTTAAGGATGAACTTGCAAGCAGGTAAGCCAAACGTGATATGGTTAAATATGGATGACATGTGTTGGACAAGCATTTTGAAGGAGAAGTGTTTATGTTATGACCAGAAAGATTAGGTGTTATTTCTAAAACATATATTCTTGAGAAAACTTATATGATTCATCACCAAATGTAGAAGGATAGAATTGGGTGCTCCGAGGACCATTATAAGGAGAATTTATCAACAGAGAACGAAAAAAGTCATTTATGGTGAAGTCGTTATTTATTTAAATCAGGTGTTCATTAGCAAGGATTTCCTTAGCCAGTGGGAAAATGTGCCTCAAGGTTAAGAGGAAGTGGTATAGATGTGCTCCATCATTTGTTACTTTGCATTATGCAACAAATGATTATAGTATTAAATTGCAGGAAAATTCTATTTTAATCAAAGAATTCAAAGTTTCACGAGTCTAAATCCTAAGGGAATTTGTTTTATTGAACCATCATAGTGAGTTCATAGCTCATGTTTATAGGTAGACCAGATATTACATAATACCAGTGCAATGAAGAAGATGAATAAACAAAAAAAAAACCTTTTCTTGTAGCCTAATGACTTTTGAGAAAATAATTTGGATAACAATGGTGCATTTATGATTATGACTATAATTATGGTTGAAGTCTGATTATGATTGGAAATGAGAGGTTGTTATGGATATTTAGCAGCTTTCATATGAGATGTGATCTTTGGCTTATCTTAGGGTTCCAACTTCACTTATTTCACATGATATTTTGAGCTTAATTTTGTCAGCATAATGAGTTGTTGAAATTTATATGCAGGATAGAGTGTGTGGATTGGATAAGGCTCCCTATGTGATTTACATAATCATATTCACTATTTTCATCTTGGAAATACAGTCCATGGACTAACAAGAATGTTTGAGAGTTTAGATGTTATTTTAGATTGGAGAGGTTTTGTTGGAAGTATTTGTTAAGGAAACTAGCCATATGAATAAGTCACTATTTCGAGACAAGGCTGGAAGGGCTATTGGCTTTAGCAAATTTGAAAAAAAAGAGGTATGCATTTAATTTTATTACAACCAATGGATGTAACAAGTACACTATGATATATTTAGCAACATTCTAAAAAATCATAATTAAACAAATATTTCACAAAGTCTAAACATTGGAGGTGCCAAATTGGTAGCCAATTTTACTAGGGCATTACAAAATTATAAAAGAGTAATTTTCATTAATTAGTGAAGCAGATCTGGGAAATCTCATCACAACAATCCTCCTCTTGGGATTCATTATTAGATAGTTCAGTTAAGGATAAACTAGAGTTATTGTATGTAAGTTTCTTTTTGAAGGGATGTAATCCTAGAAGGTTGTTTCATATAAGTAGTTCAGAATATTGTGAAAAGAAAAATTCCAATTTTTATTATACAAATACAAAGCAACAAGAGTGAATAAACCATAAGAAAACAACTAAAATGTAAACATATCAAAAGGTTGTTGTAAGTCTTATAAGTTGGTAAGCTAGTGAAAAGATGGACTATTGAGAAAGTTAATGGTACCAGAACCTTGTTCCATACAAGGTACAGTTCATAAGAAAATGTTGTGAATAAGCTAGTAGCAATTGTGAGACTCTACAAAGAATACATATATGAGTGTACTCAAAATACATAAGTATTGAGGGACAGAATGAGAAAGAAATAATTAAATAGAGGATATAAAGTATTATTATGTACAAATTAGCTCGAATTTGAACATGCACACATATTTTAGAGATTTATTGGATAATCTCTAAGCTCATTTAGCAAGTTAAAAAAGAAGTTTTTGAACTCTAGAATGTGTAGCATGCTCTAGGTCGAGCATACAAAAAATAAAAACTATAATAGCCGACCAAAGCAATCACAAATTAGAGTATCATATTCTTGTCGGTAAAAGACAAAAGCATTATTTAATTGAATAGTCTATTATGCTATAATCAAAAACTAAAATGGAAGTTTAACATTCAAATCTGCTTGATAAAGGATTATTGTTAGTTTCCTTGTAAATGTATATATGGATATAAAGCAAGTAAATTGTAACCAAGAGGATTGGTTAACAAGAGGATACCATATGAATATGTGCATAGTCATATATCTAAAAAATTGTTAAATATGTATTATGTACGTAGGACAAGATAGAAAAATAACTATAAATTATGGTTAAAGGAAGTATCAATTAAGAAAATAACAAAGTATGTAGAACAATTAGATACTATCACATGGAGAACAATAGTAACAAGACAATTTTAACTAACAAAGACACAAAAAACACATGAAGGCACTCAGGAATAGTGCATAAAAGATGCATAAGTCATCAACATTACACAAAAATGGAGCAGAATAAAATTGATCAAGGTTAAAATCAAGAGTGAAAATAAGTAATCCCTCAAGAAAAAGTGTAATTGAACCTAAAGAAAAGCAAAGAAATCCTTGATTTGACATAAATATTATGGATGAAATGGTTTTAAAATTGTATGGGATTAGATTAGTATTATTTTTTCGTTAGAAAACTCGCTAATTAAAGTTTTATGGAACCAAAATAATCATAAAATGGGATGATTAAATGGAAGTTAATTAAACAATGATTGGAATGATGCAACCAATCAAATTGGGAATGTAGATTGGAAATTTTGATTTAGAACAACCAAAAACAAGAAAAATATTTTGGATGAATGATGCAACTAGAACTATGAAGGGAAAATCTCTAAACTTAATTTTTGTTGGTTGATGTAGTGTTATCTTAAATCAATGAAAATAACTATACTAACATAAACACACATAAATGTCATTGAGAACTTGCAACATACGACAAATGGAAAAACTCATGGGAGTGAGTTAAAGGAAAATAATTGATGAAGTATAGAAGGAATGCTAGAGATATGTAAAACTACCCCTTAACAACTTGTGTTGGTAATGTGATTTCTTTATTTTTTCTTCCTCCTACTTTGTGGTCTATGATGTTGGTAAGAATGAAGGGAATAGAAATTCCTTAAACTATTATTTCCTCTATGTAAATAATATGGAAGACCATGAAAGACAATTGACAATTCTATATTTTGACTTTCACAATTAAAAAAACATTGGATGCATCCATACCATTTGGAATAATCGGTGTATAAAGGTACAAAAGGACCTACTGTTACTATTGCTATGTTATACTGAAGTTACTGACCTTATTGGATGGGTGTTGATAGTTTTTGGGTGCAGGCTGATAATATTTTGTGGGATGTGTGACTAAGAATCTAAAGCATTTATTCAACATGCTAAGAAATGAGCGTGACTTGACTTGCTCAGAGCATAGTGTAATAGAAAGCACTTTAGCACTGAGTAAGATATCATGAAAGAAAAAAAGAGAGAAATGCATACTACATTATTTTTCTATCTTTAGAAAAGGTAAAATTGAGGAAACACCAAGGACGATGTTTACTTGAAGGGGGGAAGATGTAATGCCCCTGTGTTATTTTTTAAACATTGACAATTTTTAGACATTGAACTAATATTGGATTGAATAACTATGGAAGTCATGATGAGACTAATGTGATGATTGTAATATTTTATTTTATTGCTGAATTAATAAATACATTGTTTGGGATATTCAGGAAAGAGCACTAGAGTTTTAAAATATTTTCTTGCCATCTAGGAAACAGCAGTTGTTGGTGGTCAAGTCTAAGATGGACCTTCCCTAATATTCTCCTAAAAATCCCTAGGAGAAAATAATTAGGCAAAAAAAATGGATTTAATAGGATGGGAGAGAAAGATCATATTAAATCACTTAATTGGAGAGAAATACTAACTAGGGTGGAATAAAGCACGCCAGGAGAAAAAAAACATGCTTTAAAGAAAAAGAAAAGTATATTTTTCAAAGAAAAACTAAAACAAAATAACCTAGCAAAAAAAATGTCGGCAGACCTTAAAGCAAGACACTCTAAAATATAAATCAATAAAATGAACCACCTAAGAATCGAAGGGGGTGTTGATTCTAATGGCAAGAAAATCTTAAGTGAGGAGAACAAGTAGACGCAATTTATGGTCACGAGAAACATGCTCCCTTCTTGAGTATTTTCCCCAAAAACAATTATGGTTAAATTTTTGATTATACTCTTTTATTGATGATGAATGATAGTTGATACACATATAGATATTAATAGCAAAAACACATGCAATATACCCTTGTATGCGATTTTGTTCTGCATATATAGTAATGAGAATGGTAGATTTCATAAGGCCTGCATGGGAGTAGACTCTATGAATGTTGGATTTTCGAGGAAATTGTTATATGCGTAAAGTAATTAAATTCGACGAAAAACTTCTTTGAACATAAGTAATATATATATATATATAATTACTGGAAGTTTATATGTGGGCATTTCTATGAAGTATCATCATGTAAACATATATATATATATAATTACTGGAAGTTTATATGTGGGCATTTCTATGAAGTATCATCATGTAAACATGTTGCATAAATGTGGAATCCAAATTGTGCAGCCCAAGTGAATAGCAAAATAGATACCATGGTACCTGTGGGCAAGACTCTTTTATTTAAACGAAAGTATATGTCGAGAGAAGAGTTAAACTATTTATGTTGTGGAGTGTTTTCATTGTAAAAATAAAAGATCTTCCGAGTAAATAATCGCAACAGAACACTCCAAACATTGGATAGCCGGTAATACAAATTTTTGTTCTCTTTCATTATTATTGAAGGTAATATTTAATATATTTCCTCTAATACTTAAGCATTTATCCATGAAGAATAAGGATTAAAACGATTCGGTTGTTTTGATGATAAAATTTTGAAAAAAATAAATAAATGTTCATATTATATGTCTTATGGCTAATATTATGGATTATGATTACAAAGTAAGGCTAACTAACTCAATCACCTTCAATTACCAGCATCCTCACCAATAGCATCAGATAAAGTAGCAAAGGCATACCCTGTTGGAGTTTATCCCGTAGCACCAATTTTTTATACTCCAGGCGCAGAACCAGCAGCAAAGCGCCAAACAAAGGCATAGCGACCCGTCCAAGGTATTCCCCCACCCTGGTACGCCCGCCAAGCAAGCAAAGGTAGGGGCAAGTGACCCTTGTACCATCAATTTTATTTTTATTTTTTAAAGGATGCATCTTCGATCTTTTTTAAGGATGCATTTTCTTTTTTTTAAAGATGCATCTTCGATCCATCCTGGATTTTTTTTTTATGGATTAAAGGGAAAAATTCAATGTTATGAAGAAAAAGCTACAGTAAATTCGCTATTAAGATAGTGGATGCTCTGGGTAAAAAAACGTTTTTTAGACTTAACTTGTGGGGTATGTGACTTTTTGTTTTTAATTTGCCCTTAAGGTTTTTTGGCTGTATTGTCTTTTTACCCTTGTACCATCAAATTTTTCGATTTTTTTTTAAGATGCATCCTCGATCTTTTTTTTTCCTTTTTCTTTTTTAAGGATTCATCTTCACACCTACGTACCTATTTACCCTAGATACCAGGCAGGCAAGGACGGAGTCATAAGGGGTAATGAGGTACATGTCTCATATGCTTAGTGGAAATAGTAAAAATCAGAATTAAATACTAAGTAACTTGAACACACTTTAAAATTTGCCTTCGGTAAGAGATATTAATGCTCTGCATGTAAATAGAAGGAATTAATCTCAGTAAAAAAAATCAATAACTTTGCTATTCAATTTAAAAGGGGTCGTACGAATAATATTTCGAAAGAACTTGCAAGAGCTAAGCATACAGGGGAGAGAACTAAATAGAGAATATTGTAAATATGAGTAAATTAGAAATAGGGTCATACAGGGGAGAGAACTAAATAGAGAATATCGTAAATATGTGTAAATTAGAAATAAGGTCATTACAGCTAATTGTAATTATTAAGGCTTATTAACCAACGAAAATGCTAATTAGAAAATAAATGTTGTTCACATTACAGTATATCATTTCACAAAAGAAAAAAAGGGGTTTAGTAAAGACCCAAATATATCTCTAAACCATTTCATGCAAAACGAGTATACCTTAAGGGCTAATATTGACCATAGAATTTCAATAATTTTAAGCAAACCATGGTTCCAGTGAAATATCATAAATCCCTAACCTTGTAGGGTTAAAATCTTAAATTTATTCTTTGGATTCTTTTTCTCTTTGGAAAATTCAATGATTCATTCAACCCTCCAAACAAAAATTATGGAAAGAGTAAGTGTAGCAAGGAATCCAAACCTTCTATTACAGAAAAACAAAGAAACATTAGTATTGCAACTTATTCCTCGTTGCAAGAATTATCAAATCGAAGAGTCGTGCGGAGGTGAACGACGGGTTGGAGAGTCGTGCGGAGGTGCCGACGAGCTGGGCAACCGAATTTGCCGAAGTTGTGAAAATTGACTAAGTGTAAATTTGGAGTTTCCCAAGATTTAGCTTGTACATTGTAAAAGTGAAGTTATATAATATATTGATTCGGGTAGACTCATATTGCAGGGAGTTGCCCCTCCCTTTATACTATGCAATTGTCTTCTTCGTTTATAATTGTTGTTCATAATGAATGAGTATGGGTGTTCATTGGTATAAAGGATAAACATAATAATACTTGGTTGGGAAACACAAACTAAGTAGGAGAAAGTGAATTAAGGCGTAGTCCACGAACATAAGTATTGGTGAAAAGAAAGTGTTCGGTGGTGCCGCACCTCGCTATAAGTGGTTGAAAGACTACCGCAGGTGTAGGGGCGTGACAGTTGGTATCAGAGCTTGGTTGGAGCTAGTGAGCAAGGTTGCTCGTGACGAAGTGACAGTGGAAGCAGGTACTTGCAAGTGAAGGAAGCTGGTTTCACATACAAGTGGGACAAGGGTCGGTTCATGGTTGCAGGGAACTTGGTGAAGCTGGTGAATGTGAAACAGGTTTAGCAGGGGTGAAGCTTAGTGCTTGGACCAAGCTGAATGACAAGGCATGGCAGGTTTGGAAGAATACGAAGGGAAGCTCTTGCTTACCTTATACAGGTTGAAGCGATTGAAAGAAGAGAATCCCCGGATTCAAGAGGAACTTGAAGTCTTGGAAAAGAATGTTGAAGACGAACTTCTTCAACTTGGTTGGACAATGGAGCAAGATAAAGTTGCAAATTGTGCTGACAAGGAAGAGGAAGCCGTGATGATTGAGGATGTTGCAGATGTGACAACGATGGAGGATGAACTTGAGATTGATCAAGTTGGACCAGGATCGTGCAGTTTGCAGACATGGATGAATGAGGATACTCATTTGGAAGAACCTCATGATGATGATGAAGAGCAAGGATTGTTGATTGTTGCAGGACTTGTTGGGGTTGTTTGTGACCTTATGGTAGAAGGTGCAAAGGCCCGTGACAAGGGAGGAACATGATGATCATTGTGGAGGATTGGGTCATGCTCTAGCCACATGGAGAATTGGCTAAGTGCCCGGCATGACTCATGGACAGATTGGAGGGCACACACTTGAGGTATGATGATGCTTGGGTGAACTTCTCATGGCCGAGACCAAGAGATAGTCTTGGTGGAACCTTCAGTGGAGGAGCTATGATGGAGGGACTCATGTGATGATGATATGGTTGGGTGACCGAGTTCACTAGACCGAAGATTGTAGACTTGGATGAGGATGACCGATTTTTGTGATGGGTCTACTTGGTTGGACCACATGGGCAACATAGTCATGGACATCAGGTTGGAGACATGGAGCATGGCAGTGTTATGCAGGGACATTATGCAGGAGTACTTGTAGAGGTGTCACTTATGGACATCCAATGAGGAGTGCCAAGGCAGGGATGTTGTGCAGATGGATTTGCTGATGTGACATGGGGATGTTTTACTTATGAGCCGTTGGAGAGGTTGTGCACTCTTGTACAACAAGGCCATGGACTTGGATGGAGTTGTGAGCAGACTATAGAGCATTCCTACTACATGGAGAGCTAAGGCATCTTGCAAAGACCTTTGGGCCTAGACTTGTATGCTTGTTAATGTGTTGGTTGGGGATGACTTATGGAGCTCATGATGACATGAAATTGTTGTGACTTTTGGGGACTTCATATATGGTGGACTTGGAGGATTTGATGCATTGAGGAGCTGAGGTCAGAGACTTTGATGCAGGATGGGGTGCATACTTTCAAGTACATGTATGGGAATGGCTTGGAATAGTGACTTGATGTGGAGGATCGATATGAGACACTTTGAAGTGATGGAGTTACAACGATGATGATGCCTTGGTGGCAACACTTGGGCGTGGGTTGAGCCGAGACTCAACCACCCTTTTACACATGGGAGATGATTGATCTATGATCATGGGCAGCACATGGATAGATGAGACAAGTAGATACTTGTTTCTATGGCAGACTTGAGGGATGACACATTGGAGATATGATGGAGGTTGCTTCATGGACCTGGATGTGGCACACCGAGAGTTGGAGATTGATGAGATGATCTCTTCATATGGAGAAGATACACACATGGATGATGATGTTGGGATACATGTGGCTGATTTCATGTAGCACATTGACACCAAACATCATGGACAGCATGTTGCAGATGAGATGAGGACTACTTCATGGACCTGAGCATGGCTTACACTTGTATGGAGATGGATTCTTGATCGAGTTGAGGATGTGGCAGGATGTTTTGAGAAACAGTTGATGGTGGCATGAGGATGTGCATTCTCATGGTTTGGACGTGACGATTGGATTAGCTACCCAACTAGTTCAAACATGGGGACATGTAGTGTACAGAGATGTGTTAGCATATGTTGGAGTATCATGGCAGCAGTTCACATGATGACACATGATGAGGTCGACACGGGATGTTGCAGTGGGCATGTAGCTTGGATGGAGGGACCAGCCTTCCATGGTGGAGCAGCATGTGGAGATTGTGACAGGGTGATCGATGATCATGGATTGAGATGATCTCTGATGGATGACATACCGATGAGGTGTATACCTTGGTATGGTGATCTTGGTGACAGATGGTTGCCGGGGCGAGACATGGTGGAGACGGTGGTTCTACATATGTTGCAGTGATGTTTGCAGTATGTGGAGGAGTTGACATCATGGATATTGATGATCTTGGTGGATGGCTACCAGGATGATATGTTGTCGAGGACGACAACGACTTCAGGTGGAGGAGGATGTAACGTCCTGCGGTTCTACCCGGAGGTGCGACCGCGTTCGGCGACGGGCGAGCATGGGCGCGCGCGTGGTTGGAGGCGAGTTGCGATGTGCGACGGTCTCTTGGAACATTATGCGATGATATGCGACAATACTATTGCGATGATATGCGACGATAATGAGGAGAGCGTTGGGTTTAAATACACCAAGGAGCGTGGAGCGTTTAGCTTAAAGCCGACTTGCGATGGCGGGCAGGCCGACTTAAAAGTTGGGCGCTGAACGTTGCGAAGGGGTGTGCATAGCATGGTTGGGCGGTCGGCTGGGCAAGCCCCGCCCACACATTACAAAGGGTATATATGCGATGCGTTGAAGAGCATTCCTCATCACATTCGAACATCACTCATACGCACTCCTCTCTTGGAGTCAAGACTTGTGCGCAGATTTGAGGAGGATGAGCGCATAGCTCATGCGCTCCCATGGTAAGTCGCACTTGGTGAAGAGCTCTTGGTGAAGAGGTGAATGTGTTGGGCAAGACGTGCCTGAGGTGATCGTGCGGAGGTGTTTGTGCGACGACTTGGCGTGGGTGTCTTGGCGACTCGGGTGAGCGCCCGCCCACCGTGCAAGTGTGCACGAAGGTGAGATGGAGGTTGGAACCGGAGGTCGTAGAGTTGGGCAGGCGGTACTACGTGCTGTTCACACGATTTGGGCATTTGTCAAGGTTGGCAAGTGGGACTGCGTGTGGGCAGGTGTACACGGTTTGGGCGTTTGCGACCAAACGAAGAGTGAACCGGCGAAGATGTGCGACGAGGTGAACGACGGGTTGGAGAGTCGTCCGGCGACCATGCGAAGGTGCCGACGAGCTGGGCAACCGAGTTTGCCGAAGTTGTGAAAATTGACTAAGTGTAAATTTGGAGTTTCCCAAGATTTAGTTTGTACATTGTAAAAGTGAAGTTATATAATATATTGATTCGGGCAGACTCATATTGCAGGGAGTTGCCCCTCCCTTTATACTGTGCAATTGTCTTCTTCGTTTATAATTGTTGTTGATAATGAATGAGTATGGGTGTTCATTGGTATAAAGGATAAACATAATAATACTTGGTTGCGAAACACAAACTAAGTAGGAGAAAGTGAATTAAGGCGTAGTCCACGAACATAAGTATTGGTGAAAAGAAAGTGTTCGGTGGTGCTGCACCTCGCTATAAGTGGTTGAAAGACTACCGCAGGTGTAGGGGCGTGACAAGTTACGTGCAGCGGTAATTCCCAAAAAGCAAGCGCTGATATGGCAAGAGCGTCTAATTGAAGAGCGGAAAGGCAAACTACGGATATTCTAAGGACACCAAGTAAGCATTCCGTTAGCTTGAAACTATTTGTCCACTAATAGTTACTTCGGGCAATGATGTGACCACATGTTATCAGGTTGACCGCCAGAGGCTCAGGTTTTTATTTCAGTCGGGGCATATAGCTCAGCGGTTAGAGCCTTTATCGGGTCGCAGGGTTTGAATCCCGCTATGCCCATAGCCGTTGCAACATAGTCGGGCTATACAAATATTATTATTATAAAAACCATGACACAATTATATACCCCTAGACTCCGCACTCATTATATTGGTGTTGCGCTCGCTGTCGCACTCGTGCTTCCCATTTGGCAAACAGGTCTGGGCAGTCCTCCGCAGCATGGCCGGTATTTCGGCACATAGTTATATAGTAATAACTGCCATGGCATGGCGAAGGCAGAAAATAAGAGCTGCCTATCCAGCGGGTGCCAGATGGTTGGCCGATTATCCAGTTGTACTTCAGCAGGATCAAGTATAGGTCCCAAGATAGAGAATAGAATTATTCCCTGTCGCCTTACCCTGCCAGTAAGATGGTTGGACACCTGGAGGTGCAGTTTGCCTTTGCGCTATTTGACAGATGCACGAAAATGAAAATTGTGTTTGCAGTTATTCATGCAGTGATTGCATGCCACCCACTTGTCCTGTACCTTTTGCCATTTTAAGCATTTCTACACAGCCCTTCTCTGGTTTGGAATGGACGGAATGGACACTCCCGATCTTATCCGACGACAAAAGTCTTGACTGCATGAAGACGGTTCGAGAGTATGCCTTCCACGGCCTTCCTAGATATGTTTGGACAGAACCCAAGACAGGTTGCAGGTTGGGCGCTGCAGATACAACAGAGTTGTGAATTGAGATTATGGTGTTTTGGTTGGGGTCTGCTCTTCCCCCAGCTGTAATTGAGTTCATCTGCCTAAGGAAAATTCTGTCTTTAAATTATGTTCCGTATGTATCTTTTGGCACTGACTTGTCTTTCAAATTTTTCTTCCATTACCAAGTGGGGAGAGAAGATTATTAAACTTTTAGTGGTGAATTTTTTCTGTAGATTGTACATTTCCGGCGCCTGGATAAGCCGAAGGAAGATGATTTTTGTTTGGAACTATAAGTGATTCGAACCTTGGTCTCTATAATTGATGCAGGGAGGGAATTATGTTGATTTATATCTTTGAAGTTAAAATGACAACGATGTCGCGTTGCCGAAGATGAAGTCGGCGGTGCAAATTTTTTTTGTGTGCAGGGATTGAATCTCCTTTTTTTCCAGAAAACGTCATCTAAACACCAAAGATCCTAATTTTCTGAACCCTTTGAAATCCCTTTGCATACAGCGAAGACCAGAGGTAAATTCATGCTCTGAAACCATGCTTATCATCATTTGTTTTCCCCAGTTAGATGAATATCACAATATTTGTGTTACTTCCAAAGTTTTGTTGAGAGCTGAATTCTGCAAACAGGTGGAGGTCGAAGTGATGATTGTAGGAGTTAAGGACAAAGGTCCAATAATACTTTAGCAAGCCAAGAAGCATTCAGTTTCTCTTCTGGTTTTAGGGCAGCCCAAACCACCCTTACTGTGCAAGTATTGAAACAGAAATTCATGCTGCTAAATGCAGAAAACTCAGTACCATTATTATATTTGTAGTAAGGCAATATAGTATGATTAATAAAATATATGATTGGCTGATCATGTAATTGCTGATAAATTTGAGACTGTGTGCAGACTGATAAAAGCCGAAGAATGGGAAGTTATCTGATCAGTACCAAGAGACACAAGTCTAGTTTCATGTGTGTTGCGCTGCAACAGAATGTTTCTCTAGCTCCAAGATCGCATCCCTAAGCATATATGAAATATTTCAGGTTTCTGAATTAACACTGATTTCATATTTGTCCTTTTAAGAATTTAAATATCTCATTTTTTCAATGAAATTTGTATAGATTTAATATCTGTTTTTCCAGGTTACTGAATCCATACTATCAAATATCTCAAATCTTTTCAAAGCACTGATTTCATAGAAATTCAAATTCAAACTTAAATGCCTCAGGATTTTTATTTTTTTATTTTTGTATTTAAGATTTTACATATAGCAAGTAAAGGTAGGAGAGGCATCAATGAAAGAGATAGTTTGTTACCTTGTTTGAGTTTCAGTTTGAAAACAGTACCAGGAGAAAATTGACCGAGCTAAAGAGCCAATTCAAGCTCCAACGTCCCATGACCAAAGTCCCTGATTCAATTGCCTTGCCGCTGAAGCAGATAACTCATTCTAATTAGCTCTCTATGTACCAAAATTTGCAGAGGCAGAAGTCGGACAAAATTTGCAGAGGCAGAGGTCGGACAGGTTGTTGTTGTTGCTCATGCTCCACTGTGCAAAAGCACATGTTCTTGCTCATGTTCCAGATTTCACAGAGGCACAAATCAGAGAGAGCCCAAGAATGTTGAGTTTTTCTTGCCTTTCATTTTAAGAATGTTCAGTCTCGCTTGCCTTTCATTTTAAGGCGGGCAATTAAACTCGGTTGCTCTCATGCACTTGGAAATTTTGACACCGCAGGGTAGGCATGGTTTGACACGACTTGTCTCCAGACTGTACTTTAATGTGAATTTCAACTTATACTAATACCCAGTAGGGTTTGTTTATGAGCTAGCATTTAATTTTATCGACTAATGCTTAAATTAGTTCACCAGTGCCAAAATGCCAAGCAACTAGCTAGTTTCAAAATATGTCGATCAAACATATATGATATGGTTTTTGCCTCCCCGCCTCGGGAAGAGGCCAAATAAGACTCCGAAATATAATGGAGTGTAAAATACATAAAATATGTCCTGTCCATTAAAAAACTTTGGGTAAAAACAATTGAACTTGGGTGAAAACAGTTGAACTAATGTTAAGTTCGAAAATTTCTATTACTATAATCCCTGGCCATTGCGAGATGACAGGGCCTAATAAGGAAAATGGCCTTATGAATGGAGGAAACGATAATACTTTAAATCTGATAATGAGAATAAATTTATGGAAAGAAAAAAACGGTGTGAGTAAACTGCGTGAGACCTAGCCTATATTATGGGGAGCATCTATAAAAATATCAAGTAAAGACTGACTTCAAAAGGCTTGGATAGCTACCAGGTGGAGTGTTGCTATGTCGGCAACAAGCGAAAGGAAGAACAACCCACAAACTAACGAAATGTTAGGGTTTCAATTTCTTTGGGAAAAAACCCCAAATTGTTGTCAACGTTGGATCTAAAGAGAAGATCTCGATTGTTGAAAAAGCATGGATAGTAAATCATGTCAATTCACATCGAACGAGCTACTACGCTCATAAGGAATTATGTCGTGTGGCAACATGAAACATGAAAGCGTATTCTATAATTTTGAGGTGAGTCAAAGTAGACAAAGTTATATGTAATTTTTATTTTTTTATCATAATGATATTATCACAACAATAAAAGAATTTGTTGGCTTTATGCTTGGGATAACGAGTTATTTAAAAAAAAACATGATAATGATGTTGGACAGTTTCATATATATTGTTTGAAAAGTTTGATATCACATAGTGGGTGATGTAAACCAAGATTTGATATTGTAAAGAAAAATGCAAATTATAATGGTAATATATGTACGTATATTTTTATACGTATATACAAATATATGTATGGAACTGTTAAAGGAATAAATTAATAAATATATATGAGAGACAACAGTAATCAAAGTCATCCCATTTAGATATTAAGACAAGTACACCTTAGTAATAGCAATATAAAGGGGTTCGACGATATATACATAGATCATGAGTTACTCTAAAGAATAATCTGGGAACGAAAATATTCCTAGGGATAGTTGGTATAGGTATATAAAGCCAAATTTTTGTAGGAAACATAAAATACAAAAGAAAATATAGCAACATTTATATGTATATCTATATATATTTTAGGTGTATATTTAACTATATATAATATACCATTACGGTTAAGTTGAGAAAATTGTTAAGTTATAGGTGTCATAGGTACCTCAGGAACTTAAATAATATTTTTAGCAACATTTATATGTATATCTATATATATTTTAGGTGTATATTTAACTATATATAATATACCATTACGGTTAAGTTGAGAAAATTGTTAAGTTATAGGTGTCATAGGTACCTCAGGAACTTAAATAATATTTTTAGAGAAAGACAAGAGCCTCGTGAATCTTATAGTGAAAAACAAAATAGAATAGACTCCTGAATATCCAGGAGGAAGTCCGTTTTCCCATAAATGAATCGGAACAAGAAAATCTTTCAATACCCATATGATATAAAAATATACATCAAATATTTATTGAAAAAAAAGTATGGAAAATGAGACATGTTACAATAAATTACCAATGAAAAACTCACATTTACAAATGTATCTTGAAAATTGTGGTTCTTTTCTACATTTTTTTTAAGAAATTATAGCCATATGCATGATACCATATTTACTATTTTATTTCATATATTTTAACCCATAAATTATTCATCTTCTTCAAACTAGATAACCAAGGGAAGCATGCCATAATGGGGAGATCTAATACAATTTTAATAGGGCACATTTTTTTTCACTTAGTTCTTTTCATATCATGAGGAACTCGTTAGAAATTCATAAAGTTTCTACAAAATATTTTAAATGTTTCAAAATAGTACACACTTTTCGATATATACAAGTAAAATTATGTGAATAATAGAAGGAAAATAGCATTAAGAAAACTTTTTCGGTACAAATCACATAAGAGAAATGGTTGACCAATGGGTTTCAAACCAACAAGTCTGGTTCTGATGATGAACCACACTTGTTGGTTCGAAATGTGTCGGCAAAAAAAATCTCTTATATTATTTCTACCGAAAAACTTTTCTTAATTCATTATGGATCACAGAACCCTGAATTTACGAAAATATCACTTAACAATTTTTATCATGAGGAATTAATTAAAAAAACATAAAATTTCTACAATGTATATTTAAATATTTTAAAATAACACACATTGATATATACATGAGGAATTAATTAAAAAAACATAAAATTTCTACAATGTATATTTAAATATTTTAAAATAACACACATTGATATATACAAGCATAAGTATGTGAATAAATAAAACGAAAATAAATGGACTATTTTGCTAAATAAAATACATGGTTAATACATAGTTAATCAATTATTATTTATAACATTAATCTGTAGTTTTTTTTAAGTTAAAACTAACCCATAATTTTTTTTATACATAGTTAATCAAGGAAATAAATACATTAATAAAACATTCATGGTATTCCAATAATTTTTTTTATTATATTTATAAAAACTTTAACTATGTGAATGATATTTTTTAGTGTAATTATACTAATTGTAAAATTGTGAGCAAGATTATTAGTTACTTGGGCCACAAAGATAGGCTGCCTGCAATGGTCTCATGCAAATATTTTCAATGATTCTGGTTGTTTTGTTTCCTGGGGAAAGATGTCACTAAACTAGGGTTTCGATGCAGAATGATATTCGTCTTTTACCTATCATGATGCGTTAGCGATATCCTTTCACGTGCTGGACATATAACATAAAGGTCAACACAACTCTATATGAATTTTGTGGATGGTGATTTTATCGAGGTTTAGAACGAACTTAATTTTGTTTTCTATTTATTAGGTTAGGTACCGAAAGGTATCAAATTTATTGAGGGACAAATATGATTCTTTTTAGGGTTATAGGGTTTTTCCGGTAGGGTCTCGCTAGCTACACTTTGATTCATTAATACAGATACAATTTGATTCGTTAAGACAGCATTATAGGACCTTTAGGTGCCTACGTTTATGATTTTGATCCTTGCTACCAACCGTGTGTTTATATATATAGGAGTAGGGAATAAACGTTAAAACAAATTAAAAATAGTATATTTTAGTTAGACTAATTTCTTGTTTTCAATTGTTTTATATATATATATATATAAATAATTAAAATGAAAATATGAAAATATTTAATTTATATTTACCTATACATAGGTATTGAAATGATTGTTTTTTTCCTTTACATCTTATTAATTTTTTATTTTTTATTATTAAATTTTTAAATATATAAATTAATAAATATTAGTAAAATAAGATATATATATATATATATATATATATATATAAAAGGGGCATATATCAAATCTATATTAAGAATTTAATGAATTACACATTTTTTTTACTAGAATTAGGAAGTAACATAAAATTATTTAAGGTGGATTTCTTTATTTTTAATTATATGAGAATATCTATAAAAAAAACATTGTCTAGCTATTTTACATTTAAAAAAAAAATCTAGAATTCGGTGAAATAATCTTTTCTAAGATCATGTTTTTTGTTGTTTAAAATCTATTTTTGAATGCACTAATGGATTTGACACCCTGAAAATCTCTAGGGCACTTAGCTTATGCAGAGTTCAAATATCAAAATTTTGATTGCACAAATTCCTACCATAATTTCAGCGAAATTTATCAGAAAACCTTCAAAACATAGATCATCTAAACTACATCTATAGAGAAGGAATTTTCAAACTATTCCACTTTTTGGAGTATTTGGATGGAATCTAAGAAAACATTTTTAGCTCAAATCATGTCTTTTGTTCTTTAAAATCCAACTTTGAATGCATAAATGGATTCAAAGCCCTAAAAAACACGAAGGGCCCTTGTATTATGTAGATTTTAGACATGAAACTTGTGATTCAAAAAAACTCCAATTATATTCTACCCAAATTTCATCCAATGAGTCAAAGTTTCCTCAAATCATGTGTTTTGTGATTTAAAAATCATTTTTGAATGCATAAATAGTTTTAGCACCCTAAAAAACCTATGGGGGACTCAAATTATACATAATTCAAATATCAAAATTATTATTCCAACAAAACCATACAATACTATAGGCAAATTTGGATGGAAAATATACCCATGATTCTTTCAAAATGTAAAAAAAATATAGTATGACGATGGTGAAGGCATTGTCTAACTATTCTATGTTTTGGATTTTTTTTCCAAGAAGCAATTTTTTCCAAGGTCATATGAAAAACTATTTTTAAATGCATAAATAGATTCAATGCCCGTTGAAACCCCTAAGCACTTAGATTATATATAATTTAGACCCCCGATCGGGGTGAAAAAGGCGACAAAGAGGGTGATTAATGTGATGACAAGGAGGGGCTATAATAAGCCACCTTGCACACGGAGATCATTGTAGGTGGACAAGACGGTTGACAGAATGGGCATAATTGTAAAGAGCAGCGGAGAGGGAACTATGAAGACCAGAGGTGGTGCAAGTGACGGTGCTCCAGTGATGGGACAAGGGTCAGCTCGCACAAAGGCAAGCCGAGGAGGAGTGGGTGATTATGGCAAATGCAGGCGACAGAGGGAGGCGGTGCAGCAGCACAAGAAAGGGCGGCAAGAGAGAGGAATTGGATACGGGTGGAGGCATAAGGATAGGTATGCAGTTAATGCCCTTGGTGAGAGCGGGGACAAGGGTAAGAAGGTGGAAACCAGAGCAAGAGATAAAGCAGAGAGGAGACAGCAGCGGGGTCGACCTCCCGTCCCTAGAAAAACTAAGTGTAAGATAGCAGAGAGAAGAATGAGGAAGGTTGTGACTGTTAAGAGCAGGGGAGGAAGTCCTACGGGGACCGAAGGAAATTCGGTAGACTCCTGGGAAGAAAAGGAACAGAACCAGGTGGGCATGGAGGAGGCGCACAACCTAGAATAGGGTAGTCAAATGCAGAAAAGGAGAAGTGGAAGGGGGAAAGGGAGACCTTCGGAGGACATGCAACCAGAAGAGGCAGGAATTCGAGAAAAGAAAGCCAGAGGGAGAGGAGAGGAAGGCTGCCTTGGAACCCCCTCAGGCATAACTGGTCAAGGAAGTAAGGTAAAGGAGGGCAACAAAGCTGGCGCAGGACGTGGAAGGGGCCGTAGAGGCAAAGGGAGAGGATGTCAGGCTGGAAACCAGGAGCGGAGCTCCCTTCCACCAGTAGGAAAAAGACGAGGCAGGAAGACGTTGAAGCAACAGGTCCAGTATGCGGAGAGGGCGTATAGTGAAGAAACGAATGTGGATATCAGGAAGATAATCCAGCAGTTGGAGAAGGAGGCTACCCAGGAACAGTCGGAGACCGAAATGGAAGACTGGGAGTATCTGCTGCCAGACCCAGGTAACACCAGAGGACGCATGTCCCTGTATAAGCAGGCTCTCCATGTGTATTGGGTAATGAAGAGGCTGCTAGCAAAAGCTATGGAACAGGTAGCTATGGAGATGGCAGAATTGGCCCAAGGCATCCCAAATCTGAAGAAAGAGATGAACAACCTCCAGATAACCCTTCTTATGCAGGATAGTAAGCTTGATGAGATACAGCAACAGCTAAAGAAGCTTATTCCTGGAGCAAAGGAGGAAGATTACCAGCCGGGCGCCATGGCAGATTGATTTTTCAAGTTATGTAAATCGTCTCCTTAGTTAGGAAGCTGAGAGCCTGCTCTCCTTTTGTTATATTTTATAATGCAGATAGGAAACAGTGATAGTCTCTTTGAATGTGTAGTATATTTAGCATGGACAAGTAGACTCAGTAAATTTTGTTTCTGGATGGCAATTAAAAACTTAAGGTGGCCAACAGACCCGGTTTCCCTTCGGGGCAGGTTGAGGCCACTGTATGTCTGTACAGGCTTTAACTCGAATTAATACGAATGGTACCATGTTAGCTTATATTTATATACATATATATATATATATATATACATATATATATATATATAATTTAGACATCAAATTTGTGATTCCAATAAACCCTACCAAAATTACCAAAAAAACCTTCAAAACATAGAACAATTATACTATTCTAAAAAAAGTGTTCTAACTATTATGTGTTTTAGAGTTTTTTGGTCAAAATTTAGGGATACAATTTTTCCTAAATAAAATAACAAAAACAAAATTAAAATAAAAAATAAAGCAAAATTACTTATGTCTATTCACATGGAAATATCCTTTTATAAATATTATTTTTATAATTATATCAAAAAATATAATTTTATGAGATTCTATCATTAGATTAATATTAAATAGAAATATCTTTTTATAAATTTTACTTTTATATATCCTTTTATAAATATTATTTTTATAATTATATAAAAAAATATAATTTTATGAGATTCTATCATTAGATTAATATTAAATAGAAATATCTTTTTATAAATTTTATTTTTATATAATATTAAATAGAAATATCTTTTTATAAATTTTATTTTTATAATTATATAAAAGAATATAATTTTATGAAATTCAATCATTAAATTAATATAAATTTAATTAGGAAACTGAAATAAATAATCAAATATACACCAAATCACATGGAAATGTATATTTATAAATATATTTTTAATTAGATAAAATAATAATCTAATAAACTCAATATTTAAATTAGGTATGCACTTAGCTAGAACTTTAAAAGATATAATAAATATGCATCAAATTAACAATTTGTCTGTAAATATTTCCAAACGATTTTAAACAATATAAAGGTTACAATATGGTTAATCAAGTAGTAAATTTAGGAACAACTGACATGTGGAAACAAGGATGAGTAGTTTTCCAAGTTTTAGAATTGGATGATTAAGATATAAACTTATGAAAATATATATGTCAATAATATTTATCATTAACCTGGTTTACAAATAGATATTATGAGAATATTATTATTATTATTTTACTTTTTAGATATTAATTTTATTTCCTTTCTTGACAATTCATTATAATTGTTTAGTTTTTTCTTTTATATTTTAAACCTTATTTTTAATAACAAATTATTAATATTTGTTAGGTTTTGTATAAGTCAATATAATTTTTTAAGCAAAGTTTTTTTTGGTAGAAATCACATAAAAGAAATTTTTGGCCACGCTTTTGGAATTTCTCTTATGTAATTTCTACCGAAAGACTTTGCTTAATTCATTATGGATCACAGAAGCTTGAGTACATAAACTATATTTCTATTTATTTTTATTTTTATGGGAATGGGTCAACCCCTAACAAATAAAATTAGAAATAATTATTAGAAATATTTTACATTCATTTATTCTTAACACCTAGTCTATAACTAATTATATTTCTTTATTCCTAACATCTAGTTTTTAACTAATTAATTAACATTTTAATATACATCCACTTACCAATAAAAATTAATAATATTTTCTTACATTATTAGCTAATTTACGAATGGCTAACTCCCAACAATGATGCATCCATACTATTTATTCATGGATTGATTTTTCACCTTGTCATGAGGATGAACCGTATTAGTTGGTTTGAAATGTCGACGAAATCTTAATAATGTGATTAATCTTAAAAGAAATTATAATATTATTGGTAAAAATTGATTATAATAATTTTACAAAGTTATAAATAAATATAAAAAACTTTAAATGATATAACAAAATAAAGCTCTAAGAGGGAAATCATTTATTTCTATTTATATGGAAATTTAATAAATGAAAATGTTTTTATTAAATTATTATTCTATAATTATATAAAAAAATATATAATTTAATAATACTTAATTATATTAATTTTTAAATAATAACAATAAATATAAAAAATATCTTAAAAATAAAGAAAGTCGCTAATAATAATAATAATAATGTTGGTCCCCATTTACATGGAAATGGAAATGTTCTTTAATAATTATATTCCATATCCATATGTGATATTCCATATCCATATTCACATAGGGATGTCATTTTATAAATGTTATTTTTATTATATATATAATCAAATGAAATATTCTTCTATAAATGTAGCTTCCTAACGCTATTCACATGGAAATGTCCTTTCATAAATGTTACTTCTATAAATGCAGCTGCCTGACATAAATGTTACTTTTCTAATCGCATTAAATGAGTATAACTTAATGGAACTTAGTTTTAAAAATCATGTGCACTTGTTAAGAAAACAAGATATACACCCAACTCAATGGAAATGGACATGTCTTTTTGAAATTTGTATAAAAAAGATAATTTGGTAGGATTAAATTAGGTATGTATTTAGTTAGATGGCTTAAATAAATAGTAATTTAAAGAAAATATAATTATGTTGTAAGGTGTTTTTTCTGATAAGAAATCCCTTCTAATTTAGCTGAGTTTTTGTGTGTTTTTTATTTAGGTGTTAGATGAAAGAAATTGCTTTTGCCATCAGATTAAAAACTACTATTATGTAGTTACAATTCTCTAACAAGATTTTATTACCACATCCATAACCTGACATTCCTCTAAATCCAAATCCAAGCATTGACGACAACTCTTTTGCAAGTTTTGCCGAGCTAGACATTACATGTTGCTCTGACCCTTTCAAAAAGATGGCCTTCGTGGGAGCCCGAGAAGGGATTTCTTGCAGGGGTCTTAACTCAGTCTCTTCCGTAGATGGGGGTTTTCCACTTCCTCGCCCGTGGATTGCCTCGGAAGCAGGGGGAATTTTAGCTACCCATGCTTTGAAAGGATTGTATGCGGCACCTTCTGAAGTAGAGGAGGAACCATCACCCAACGTCTGGAGTGGGGATACCAGTCCTCGGCCTCTCCCTTATCTTAGAGAAGCATAAATCTTTCTCACCTCTTGTCTCGGTAATGCTCCTCTGTGGCCTCGTCCTGCAAGTAATTTGCTCTATGAGGGATCTTCTTCATCGTCATCTTCCTCTTGCGGTTTCTCTCCTGGCTTTGCAAGTGGCCTATTAATGACATTGATGCTATTTCCTATTGGAGGGATCGATCGTCAAACTTTGCCAATCCCCGAAGAAAATGGGGAACTCCATACCACCGTAGAAGAATAATAGGGGAAGTTGTTATTATCCATATAACACCTCACATCAAGAGAAATGCTTATGTTTATTTATTTATTTTAGGGTAGTTTTAGTTGGTTATCCCTTGCTTCTTCCCCTACCCTACATAGCACCTCTGCCTCTGCCCCTACCTCTTCCCCCCCCCCCCCCACCCACCATGCCCGTCAGGCCCTTCTGTAATCTCAGATCCCTCTTCCCGCTTGGACAATATATTGAATGCCTGCTTCACAACATCCTCGCCCACAAGTGTAGGAGTGGCAGACGCAGGCACTGGGTCTGGCCTAGCTTGCTACCCACCTATGACTCGCCTCAGGACGAGCGTGCCAATTTTCTTCAGTTAAATTTTTTTCGATTTTTGTTGGCAGAGGGGAAACAGGCATACCACATCCATAACCCGGTGTTCCTCTAAATCCAGGCATTGAAGGCAACGCTTCTGCAGGTTATTCTGATCTAGTCATTATGGATTGTTGCAACCATTTGAGAAAGATGGCCTCATGGGAGCCCAGGAAGGGCTTTCTTGCAAGGGTCTTGACACAGTCTCTTCTATAGATTGGGTTTTTCCACTTCCTCACTCATGGCCCGCCCTGGAAGCAGGGGAAATTTCAACTACCCATGCTTTGAAATAATTGTATGTGACACCTTTTGAAGCATAGGAGGAGCCATCGCCCAACGTCTAGATTGGGGATACCAATCCTCATCCTCTCCCTTGGCTTACAATAGCCGAAACCTTTCTCACCTACTGTCTCGACAATGCTCTTGTGTGGCCTCGTCCGACAGGTAATTGGCTTTGCGAGGGCTCTTCTTCATCATAATCTTCCTCTTGTGGTTTCTCTCTTAGCATTATAGGTTGCATGCCAATGGCATTGTTGCTACTACCCACTGGATGGATCGATCCTTGACTTCTGTCAGTCCTCGACGAAAATGGTGAACTCTATACCACCATAGAATAATAGTAGGGGAAGTTGTTATTATCCATATAACACCTCACATCTAGAGAAATGCTTATGGGCTTTTTTATTTTAGGGTATTTTTAGTTGGCTATTTCATGGAGGATTTGAACTGTTAATTTTTTAGTAAAGATATTTTAACAGTATACCTATTCACTGTAAATTCAAAACCCCATAACCAATATGTAAATATTCTGATATGTTTCTGTCAAGCATTCTCTCTTAGCAAACTATGGATTGTTGCAGATACTCAAACTACCCATCATGGCAGAGATACAAGCAATTACTCTATTGTAATCGGTAAACATGATTGCATCCTATCCATTTTCCAATTTAAAGTCAAGGTGAATTTCTACTTGTTTCCATTATTCTCTTGGAGGTTTGACAAAGATCACATTGACTTCAATCTCTTCATTCCACTGTAGGTTGCTCCATTGGAGGAGTTGCAATAACAACAATATTCTTAACTTATTATGAAAAGAGGGAAAAAATACGTGGCCGGGATCTCGCTGGTTAGAGAGAAGGGACATTGAAGCGATTGTACCCCTTGGACCTCCGATAAGAAATTTTCCAAAATTCTCTTATGAACAAGTTGCTTCCACGAGGAAAATGAAATTGTTGGAGGGGGATATGGGTCGGTCTATCTGGGAAAACTTCAGGACGGATGAACTGTGGCAGTGAAGAGATTGTATCAGGAGAACTCTAGGAGAGTTGAACAATTTATTAACGAGGTAGCCATATTTTCATCATTGAATCATCCATATGTCGTTCGTCTTTATGGCTACACCCCTGTAGACAGTCCATAGCTGCTTCTGGTATACAAATTTGTTTCAAATGGGACCTTGGCCAATCATCTTCATGGCAATCGCAAATGTCTCAAAGGATTACCATGGAACATTCACTTGAACATTTCCATTCAAACAACCAAGGCCTTCACGTTCCTTCATAATATCGATCCACCTATATTCCACAGAGATGTGAAATCCTCTAATATTCTCTTGGATGAGCAATTCAATGTCAAGGTTGCAGATTTTGGTCTTTGCAGAGTAGTGCCTGTAAATGCCTCACATGTGACTACTTCCCCACAAGGCACACCAGGGTATGTGGACCCAGAGTACCATCACTTCTATCAACTAACAGAGAAATCAGATGTGTACAGCTTCGGGGTCGTTTTGGTGGAGATCATCTCTGCCAAATTAGCAATGGACATAAATTGGAATCGAGGGGAAATCAACCTTGTCTTCATGGCAATATCGAAGATCCAAGAAGGGGCTTTGCATGAACTATTGGATCTACAACTAGACATTGAAAAAAATGATGAGGTGAAGGTCATGGTAAGTGCAGTTGTAGAAATGGCATTTAGATGTCTGGCATCAGAGAGTGATGACATACCACACATGAAAGTTGTTGTTGCCCAGCTTGAGCAAATCAGGGTTTCCTTTCCAACTCCAAATGAACGTTGGGGCATCAAAAAAACAACCATCATCTACCACCTCACACCTCAGTGCAAGTCATCTCCCACCTCATAATGGTGATGCAAGAAATTTGATGGAGTAATATTTTGATGATGTCAATCTATGGTATAATTGGATAATCTTCTATTTAGAGAGGATTATTTTAATTTTAAAGCTCCAAACACAAGGTAATCCTAGCAACTCTTACTGCTGTAAAATATGAACACCCGATGCTTTGTTTTAGTCATTGCATGTTGTTCCAAACATGATAAATGTTTTCAGAAATAAGTGTCCCACTTTGAAATTTGTCCTCATTGTTTAATTCTTTTAAGTTCTCATCTTACTAGCCAACAAGAAAGGCAGTCGACAGTGCTTGTTTGTACCCACCATTACTTAAAAAAAAAAAAATCAAAGTCTCTCTATCCATTAGAAACTGTGAACAAAACCTGCCCACCAACTCCCAGTCAACCCTAGTGAAAAATAACACTCTAAAGTAAAATTTTGCATGCACTTTTTTCCATTCAAACCTCCTTATCACAAGCTGCCAAAAATGCCCCCCATGAAATTTGAAACTGGGTAGAGGAGATAACATCTCATTGTACCAACCACTTAGTAATGGAATGCTTAGCTTTATTTCCAACGTGGTCACATAAAGAGTATTTGTGAGAAGTCAAGGGATTTGTGTAATTTGAAATCCAATGGAAATAGGAGATTCACATGATAGTCAAGGATGATACGTTTCCAATAGTTGGGGCGATATTTCCTATGAACGAATTGTCATCAAATCAAAATGTAATAGTTACAAGTGATCGCAATTAACATGCTCCTTCAGCTTGAAAGGAAATTCTCCACCGATGGTATTGTTGGACAAATCGAATAAGTAGAGACTTGTGAAATTACTCAAATATGGAGGAATACTTCCCGATAAATAATTTTCCCTACCAAAATAAACAACGATTCACGATGTCACAAAGTGTACTTGTTCATACAAAAAGGGCTTTTTGGGAGTATTTTCTTACAAAGTAACCAATCTCTGCAGTTTACCCAGCTCATTCGGAATGTGCTCAGAAAACCTACACCCTGTCAATATTCTAGGATGAGCTAGAAATTAGTCGATTGTAAAGTATTTGAAAAAAAATACCAACGATTGAATTACAAGATTGAAAATGCTTACAATGTGTGAAGGTATTGCAAATCTCCCAAAGTACTTGGAATCGGTACTATCATGCCTAGATTTTATGACAAATGCGTACAATGATGACTTCGTTTAGTCAATCTACTTATTATACCCTCTTATTTACCATGCAAACCCAATAGATTTTTGTTAATATTATTCTAATTACATCTAAAGAAGGAAGATGCTTTGTATAGAGGGTAGCACTGGAAGATCCATCCCCACTACACTATGTGTTCAAATGTTGGATAAAATTTACACAATGCATTGACTGCATTAAAAAGAAAGATTATTGCACCCAAGTAAACAAATCTCCGATATACATATGGGGGAGTTCAGACAAATGAACTCTACTTTGCAACCTCAATATTCATTGGAGAAATGGGTTTGGATGGTATCAACTTTGTGGTACCCTTGTGATTACTTCATCAATCAACTTACAGAACTTGTAGTGTTGAAAGCCGCCCAATTTCAATCAGAAGTTGTCCATTGAGATTCATTGAAGATAGAGTCTTGTAAAATTTTATCCATGGAAAGATTCAATCAGAAGAAACTCCCAATGTTTTCTATAGAGCTCAAGAAATTTCCATGAACAACATGGATATTCATTTAGAAAACAAGATGTTGTCATGATTTCAAACCAAGAAGCACAAAATACTTGCAAATAATTTATTTGGTTACTGATGCAAGAAACAGTGAAGAAACACCATCCCATTTTATACCACACGGGTCTCAGCCTTTCCATGTGGATAGTGTATTTCCCAATGTATTTTGTATCGACAACAGTGTGTCCATTGACCACATTAGAATGCATAATTGCCCACTTACATCAACATTAACATTGTTAAAAGTTTTCATAAATAAATGTACTTATTAAGTGCTCATTGAGAAATATCTATACATCTCACCATCGTTGGTGTGTGTAAATGATGTGGTAAACACAAAAGAAGAAAGCAAAGACATGATACGAAGCAGCAAATCAAATGCAGAAAGATGAGACATGGTTGACGCAGATACCAGTGAAACAAAAACAGGAACATAAACGTATCAGATATCATCTATATGTTTTGAGCTTTATGTCATGTGAGATTATGTTGGGGTTAATTTCCACATCTTTCCAATCAACGTAAGCTTGCATTATATGGGAAGTATGATGGTGGGATGGTTTATGAACATTATGCAATTGAAAATTGCAGGTATGAATTTAGAAACATGACTCCCTTTTAATTAATGGTGGGACGTCAAGGAAGCTTAATATGACTTTTTATAATCAAATGATATAATTTTATTGTTAATTATTTTATTTTATTTTGATTTTGATGGTGATCTAATATAGGAATTTTTTTTAATTAAACGATGATATAAATTTTACTGTTATTGTTTTATTTAAATTTTGATAAAATGAGAAGTTATAAGATTTATGTATTTATAATTATTTTAAGTATAGTTTACTTTGGTGTTTTTTCAAATATTTAAATAGGCACATTTTTTTAACAAAATTTTACAATTTTATTTTAATTATTAATAATTATTAAGTTGATGGTAAATATTTAATCTCCATAGAATATTTTATCTTCAATTATTCTTTATATGTTACAGTTCTTCACGAATTTATACCTTACAACCTTTCCTTTGCAACATTTGGTGCAATTGCTAATATAATAAAACTCCAAACTAAACATTTTATTATTAGTTCCAAAGCTAGAACCAACATTAAACAATCCACCAAATTAACAAACTAAGATTTAAGATTAAAGGGATATTTTATGAAAAGTCCATTGTTAGTGATGAAGACTTCTTGGGAGAGCGCCTTGCTGTACCACGTCATTTAGTATAACGAATACATATGTTCAAGAATATGAATGTGATTCAAGTTGGTTTAAAAGTTCACAATTCAGGAAAAAAAATTGTCTTACGCCTAACCATGAAAAAATGACCTATCAACAATGTCATTTATTTGCCTAAGGAAGAGAAGAATATCCCACTTGCTACATATTCAATAGGTACGGATAGAAGTTAAACAGTTAATAGATATAAAAATCATCCAGCCTAATTAAATTGAAGAATGCATGAGAGGTTGGTATGATAAAAAATAATTGCACGATTTTAATGTCTAAGCTTGCTTTATTATATGGGGTATTTGGCCCACAAGTAGCTATTTTTTTTAAGAAAACATATTTCCATTTTTATGGTGTCAACATACATTAATGCAATTGTTTCAATATGTAATTATGAATTTAGAGATAGGAAAAAACCAAAGAATGGGGTTTTCATGATGTTCATTTTGTGTTGAACTTAATTCAATGGTTGGTTTTGGGAATATTTAGTGATGATCAATATCTTAGTTAAAAGGAAAGACAAAAATACTTTTTCATCAACATTACAGATGGTTCAAGAAAAAGTAAAATCAAGAACTAAACTTCTACAATGTAAATTTATGTTCTATTCCAGTAATACAAGTTGTTACATCATTTTATAGAGTTTAAAGCAGGAAAGAGGTTGCAACTAACCATTGTTGCTATTGCAACTCACTATTCAAACCTAGGTGTTGCAACTTCTTGTTCCAATTTAGATGCTACAACTCTGCATTGCAAATATGAAGTGTTGGCATTCATGCTACGAATCCTTGCTATTGCAATTCATACAACTCCATTGTTGAAACTCACCTCAACATTGTCTCCACAACTTGCTCCAAAAAACATTGCTGCAACGCTCAGACACTTGACCATTTGGAAAAGGTGCTACAACTCTAGGAAGGTTGGTAAGGATGAAATAAAGACGAATGCTTGATAAATTAAGTCTCATCACTACATTACCAATTCCCTTGATACATATGAATCTCTTCAATGAGACCTACTATTTAACCTACTTATTCATCGGAACCATGGCATGTTCCTCCTTCCTACTTAAAATCAATTGCACATTGAAGTTTATGAAGTTCTTGTGTTTGTGTGGTTTCCCTTGAAGCTTAATCTTTTTAATGTTTTACTCCCACTCAATCATAACTTGAGCCTTATTTCTTCCCACTCTAACCATCTCCAATACATGCACTAGAGTGATAGCTCACTTACTATGTTGAGTTACCTTGTTTTTATATCTCTTTCCTTAATAAAATTAATGGTGAAAACTTGTCTTAGGAACCATCACATCTTGGGCTATTTGAAAACCAACTTCTTGGAGGCATTACTCAAAAGAATATAATAATAATTGTAATTGTCAAAACCCATTGAGAACTATTAGACCAATCTTGTTTGAAAAACATGTTGAAAAAGACGATCTTGCAAATAAAAATAAAAATTCATCTTCAAGTTTCAGTTTCAGTTTCTCTTTGAATATGGATTCACAAGTTTCATACAAAAGGTTATTCAATATACCAATCTACATCTCACATGGTCATCAAAGATTTCAAGCCCTACACAAGTCTTTCCCACGATGTTCTACATCATTCTTAAGTTATTGTACACCTGTTGCAATATTCTAGACATGTTAAAAGAGTTGGTGCTGCTACAATTGCTACAAATGATGCATCACCCATTAGTTAGATATTTCAACACCTATCAATCAATAACCGTAACACCTCTTAGGTAGATGTAGGTATGCTTCTTTTTATTTTATTTAATCTATATTTATGAGATGCTATGCACTGTTGTTTTTGGAAGTGAGATTAAGCTTTGATCGTGTTTCCTCATTTTTTCCATTTCTTGAGGGTGGACAATCTCTTCGGTTTGTAGAGTACCGTCACCTCTACATTCCTTCTTGTCCATCTCCACTACCATATCCATATATGAGAAGGATTCAAAGCTACCAAGAGTGAAAGACCTTGTTGCTGCCACATAAAAATTAGCAATAAGAGAAGAATAAGGTATTGTTGTTGCCCCAAAAGAACCAAACACTAAAAGATAAGCAGATAAAAAGGAAAACAAATCATTGCTAACACCACGACTGGATTGCTTGATCTGTGAGCATTTTCAAATCCATCAAACCATTGCTAACACCACGACTGGATTGTTTGATCTGTGAGCATTTTCAAATCCATCATATCAAAATATGGTTTTAAAAACAGTATAGCGTCAGTAAATAATAGCTCATCTACAAACTTTGGAGAGGAATAGGCTGCCCCAAGAGAACCTATAGTGTAAGAAATTACTACAAAAGCCATTCCAATAAAGTAATAATAATAAAACCACCTAATAGCAACAATGGCGCAAGGAATCTCCATTACTACTAGACAAGAACCACTAATAGGAAGTCCTATTGCTGCTACAAAAGAACGATTCAGCATAAAATAAAACATCACCGTGTCATAAAGCTTAAACTAATATGATTTGTTGTTGCTAATACTCATGTTTTAACACAAATTACAACGAGTTAACCAGAAATCGCTTCATCCAAATTACAATCCTGTTTGACTGAAGACCAAATTGTTCTTTAGGTTTCATTCCTACAATTTCATGAAAAGTGTTCTGGACCAAATTGTCATTTAGTTTTGATTCGATATGAGTACGATTTGATGAAGACGGTTGTGGGTTTCATTTTTCAATCGCTGAAATGGTGGAAACTAAGTAGATAGATATAGTAAGTCAAATGCTCTATAAATTTATGGATCTGTGTTAAGGAGAATTTGCCTAATCACCCGTCCATATTGCGGTTACGAACTTGCATATATTTGTACAGCGTGGGTCCCATTAAAACGACCGTTTCCAGCTGATAATTTCCTGGTTAAATTTCCTGTTTATTTTTCTCCATTTTGAAAGTGGAATTTCACCCTTAAAAACTCAGTATCACTCGACCTTCAATATGATTTAAATATTATGACGTTTTAACTATAATTGAAAGTATAAAACGACGAACCCTCTTCATTTCCCTTCGGAAAAATCAGTCGCAGTAGATCATAAATTTGATTTAATTTTTCACAGCACTGCAATTTCTAGTCTAAAAGGTTAAACAGCAAACTCCACCACTCAGATATTAGCAATTAATTATCATTTAAACGATAAAACAACGAACTCCTAAATTTCCAGAATTGCGTTAAGCTTAACTCGACTGTAACTACTAGGCATTTAACCGTTGAGCAAAATTTATTGACTCCAACGGAACTCGATTGTTGGGAGAGGACATTTAACTGTCGTGCAGTAAAATCCGCTTTGTTCCAAATCCGTTGGAAGTACCAAACCTACACTCAAAATAATCCTTTTTTACCAGAAACAGTAACGCGGAAATACTGTTGAGAATACAAAAAACAGAGTATAAACTTTGCAGTTGCCACCAAATTTAACTGATCCGGTTTTATCAGACAAGAAAAGAGAGTCAGAGTGAAAGAGAGTATTAACAGCTTCATTCCGAATTCTTTCTCTTGTTGCTCAATATAATCGCGTATCCTCTGAGGATTGCCAACTGCGAAAGGAACGGTTATCTTCTTCATCCATGTTCCATAATACATCCGAATAACAAGACAAGTAAATTTCGCTATCGGAGACAGCCTCCGGCGAAGCTGCCACAGAGAAGGAAAGAGGCGATATTTTGCAATCTTGAATGGCGCTATCTGCAAAAAACTCAGAGGATAGTAATGTTACGAGAGAACCCACAGAGAAAGTGTGAGGTAACCTAGTGTTCTGAAACACGCTGTCCGGTCCTTCCAAATGTTCCGGGTTACTTTCCCCTGACTGCCCATCATCATTAATTTGATAGTGACCATCAATTTCTCCGCACTGCAATACATTTTCAGAATTTCCTTCGCTACTCTGGATTACCTGCGGCGGGGTATCATTTTGAAGAGAAGGGGTTGTGTTTGTCTGGACCATTATCTCCTCGGCATTTTGCTGTGGGAAACTACTCGAAGGCTCTGCAACGTATACTTCAGGCAGTACATGGGATGAAGTAACTGGGAGGCAGCAAGATCCCAATGAGCTTTCAAACTGTACTCCGTCGCTTTCAAACTGTACTACGTCGTCTGCATCCACGCCGGCGATGTCCTTCTTAGTTTCTGAGTTTAGTTTTCCCTTCATACGAGTTCTCCAGAAATTCTTGATTTCATTGTCCGTCCTTCCCGGTAAACTTTGTGCAATACGAGACCACCTGACCATTTGTGTAATTAGCATAGATACAAACAGACATATATATGTCCCGGAAAATATATTGCATTTTATTATGAATATAGTATTTATACCTATTTCCCCAACGGCGATGGAGTTCAATAATCAAACGTTCTTCTTCAGGAGTTATCTTGCTCCGCTTGAGATCAGGCCGGAGATAGTTGACCCACCTTAGCCGGCAGCTCTTACCAGTTCTCTTGAGGCCTGCACAGCACATAGGTCAATAAAAGGAAAAAATGGACCTCACTTGAAAAACAAATTTTGATCCCAACCATTAATAACTATTTATGTGTTTTTTTACTTGTTAGTCTGGGTTGAATTAAAAATGGTATTACTTTCTGATTAATTATATATATACATCATGAGAAACTGACTTGGTCGATCCAACCGGATTTCCCCCCGCCCCCAAAAAGGCGAGAAACTCTAAAATTGACATTACCCAGGCATATTACTATTTTGGTAGATAATTTAATCCAGGAATGACCAGGGAATCATGCAATTTTCTAACAATATTTTTCACTTTCTGATTAATTATATATATACATCATGAGAAACTGACTTGGTCGATCCAACCGGATTTCCCCCCGCCCCCAAAAAGGCAAGAAACTCTAAAATTGACATTACCCAGGCATATTACTATTTTGGTAGATAATTTAATCCAGGAATGACCAGGGAATCATGGAATTTTCTAACAATATTTTTCTCTTTTATCAAATTATCAATTTATTATTTAGAAGAGATGAAGATCCTTGAATTAATCTTAATTCTAGGGGTCTATAAGTGTAGGTATTACTAGCTACATTAGTATAGTAATCTGATTCATAGAAACATTTGTGCTCACTCATTGATGAAGCTAAGAACATTATTGTGTGTATTTATTATTGTTGTGTGTCTTCATTCCAAGGGTGAAATTAGACATCTGAAAGATGAGATAACACTTCTTATGGCTGAGTTGTTGAAGAGATTTATTGTTGTTGAATGTTATTTCGCTGATTCGCTGAAGATTTCTTAGATCTTGTTGGAACTTTTGGATCTTACCATCCTCGTGACATATTCTTGGCATCTCGAGGAAGAGAGTATTCAAGAGGGGAAGACATTATTAAGATGATCGGGCTCTTGATAGATCCTGCAGTGGAAAGTCATATTATCATAGTCCATTGGCTGCAAAATAATATGGCCTCTCTAATTGAGGAGGAATTGTATATTACATTACTCCAGTGATGCCTAACTCAACACATCTGCAAGCAAATGCTACAATGCCCTACAATGCCTTTCTAGAGCCTGTTTATGTATACTTTAATGAAAGGATTAAGTGATTTTACCACATTGGCTAAGATGTCTAGATAAAACAGAAGGAGAAGCATATTCAGATAGAGCACATGGAGAGGCATATTTGGGAGTCTTAAATGTGACAATGCCCTTCTCAAGCTTGTTTATGTCTACCTTAATGAAAGTGTTAAGTGATTTTCCCAAATCAACGAAGATGTATAAATGAAGTAGATGGAGAGGCATATTTGGGGGTATGGCATAGTAAGAAGGTTAAAGCCAACAAATCATGGCTTCATGCAGAGCCCTCTGCCCCAAAACCAGGGCCTTTGTTCAAAAACCCTATAATAATCCTAATGACCTTTAAAACGAGGGTCTTTCTTAAAAAACCCTATAATAAACTCGATGATATTTAAAGCATACAACAAAAAAAACCCTTCAAGCAAAAAAAGGATCTACCTTCAGGGTCAAGGGTTAATACACGCATTCCCAAAATGGAAAATAGCCGCATTCTACAAATAAGCCTCATAGGAAATGTTGGATTGAGGATTATCCATTTTGATAGTTGGAATCTCTCAGCCTAATCCACAATGAAGGTTGGCTTGGAGAGCTCCTTCAAAGTTGGACGAAAAAAACCCAGCTTAAGGATTTATCCCATGAAAACGTTGGCCTTGAGCTTTTTCAAAGAGATGAAAAAAACCAGCTTAATGGCATCCTTAAAAGAATTAGCTTAAGAAGAATATGCACCCTAGCCTTTAGCTCAACCCTTTAATCTTGAGACTAAGAAGATGGTAGTGTCTTTGGTTATGCCATAATCTCTGAATAGATTTCTTTCTTACAGTGGTTATTACCATGAAAGCGCCACATTTACGATGAAGGAGCCACATAAAAATGGAAGGGATTCTTATCTAATCTTGAATTCTGGCAACCAGCATTAGTACTAGTTTGGCTGATTTCAAGTGAATACAGAAAGCATCATCAAAGGCTGGCCTCACAAAAACTGAGAAATGCAAAAAATATGAAACAAAGACCTCATAGTGAGTGCACGAAGAGCTCTGTCACGAAAATAAATTCCCTTTATTAAGCAGAGCTTTCTTTCGGTCGCTAAAATGGGAAGAACTGGAGACCTACACAGGGCCATCAAAGAGAGAGAGTTGTCGGCCGCAGCAGCTGCAGAGGCCTGCCCGAATTGGTTAGTCCGACTAGTGTTGGCCATAGTGCAGTTTGTAAATGTGTTAGAAAACCTGCACAGATGAATCTAGCTAGTAAAGGTTGAACACGCAACTTTGCAGAGAAAAAACACTGAAAGAAAATCGAAAGAAAAAAAAGAATGATTCATTTAGAAAATAGGTTACAATGCTCATGATATAGCAATACTAGGTGAAGATCTCAAGGTAATGCACCATAGTGGTGATCAATGAGAGGACTGAACACCTACAACAAGTTTTGGAGAGAACTAGCTAGTTGCGGAGTGAAAGGGGGAGCAAATCAGGGAGTAAACCATGCAAAAGAACTAGCCAGTTGCGGAGTGAAAGGAGAGGTAAATCATGCAGAAGAACTAGCCAGTTGCGGAGTTAAAGGAGAAAATTAGGGAGTAAATCATGCAGAAAGGATATTGCATGTAGTCCCAGGCTCTAACTAAGTGTCTGCGTGTGCCAGTAATGAAGGTCCTAGGTGTGTAGTACCTCCAACACCCCCCCTGAACACCACTGTGGGGAAAAATAGAAAATGGACACTAGCAACTAAGGCCAATGGTCACCCAAAATACAGTGCAACTTGTACTAAAATTGAAGAAAGAGGGAAAACCTCGGGGGAACGCCCCCCCCTCAAAATACAATGTAATCAAAAGAAAAGAGGAAGAAAAGACAGTTGCTAAGCAACTGTGTCCTTCACTCCAAGACGACCGCACAGAGAGCGAAACTTATGCTCAGTGAATGTCTTGGTGAAGATGTCTGCAGTCTGTTTTGCTGAAGGACAAAACTGCAAATCAATGACCCGATCATGTACTAAGTATCTGATGTAGTGCATATGGATCTCTATGTGATTCATCCGCTGCATCTGTACTGGATCCCTGCAAAATTTGAGAGTGCTCTGGTTGTCACACCAGATGAAAGTGGGCTAGTGGAATTGGATTCCCAACTCACTGAGAAAGTGTTGTAGCCACAGAGCTTGAATGATGATGTTGACTACTCCTCTATACTCGGACTCAGTTGAAGGGAGAGCAATAGCAACCTACTTCTTGCTCGACCAACAGATAGGGCCAGACCCTAGGCTGAGTGAATATCCGGAGGTGGAGTAGCGATAAATTTTGTTGCCCACCCAATCAGAATCTGTGAAGCCAAGGAGATTCAATGTAGTTCCTATTACATAGTGAATCCTAAAGGTGATGGTGCCCTGCACAGATTGGAGGATGCGCTTGGCAGCATTCCAGTGTAGCTCATGCAGCTCCTGCATGTATCTGGAAATTTCCCCTACTGCATATGAGAGATCTGGTCTGGAGTGGGTGAGGTACAGTAAGCTCCCCACTAGCTGTCGGTAGAGAGTACTGTCAACTAATGGAGTGTCACCTCCATCCTCAAGGCAGACCCCAGACAGAAAAGGAGTCGGTGCTAGCTTGTAGTCAGTCATGTGAAATCTCTCGAGGAGATCCCATGCATACTTAGCCTGAGAGAGTTTGATGCCTGTGGCATCCTGGCTAATCTGAATACCAAGAAAGAAGTGTAATGGACCCATGTCCGTCATCAAGAACCTATCATGCAAGGCCCTCTTGACTACAGGAATGGCTGAAGCCGAGCTATCGGTGATCAAGAGATCATCCACATACAAAACTAAGATAAGAAGAGAATCATGTGTCCTAAGCATGTAAACATTCGGATTAGACTTACATCTTTTGAAGTTTTGTGATAAGAGAAAAGAATCCATCTTCGCATACCAAGCTCTCAGGGCCCTACTTAAGGCCGTAGAGAGACTTCTTCAGTGTGCAAACCAAAGATGAATCCTAAATGAAACCATGTGGCTACTCCATGTAGATCTCCCCAGATAGGTCTCCGTGAAAAAATACATTCTTCACATCCATCTGATGTACTTCCCACTCCTGGGCAGCCACAATGGCAAGTGCAAGGTGTATGGAATCCATTTTTTCTACTAGATCAAAGGTCTCATCATAATCAATGCCATGCACTTACTAGAAGCCTTTGGCTACTAACTTAGCTTTCTGTCTGGTGATTTGCCCATCTGTAGCACCCTTGGTCCTGTAGACCCATTTGCATCGGACAAGTTTCCTTCCTGAAGGAAGGGGGACCAGATCCCAGGTTTGGTTCTTGAGGAGGGAGTTTTACTCCTCCTCCATGGTGGGCTCCCAAGAGGGATGCCCAAAAGCCTCAGCATAGGACTGCGGATCAGAAGACCGAACCAAATGACAATGCCAGGATGGCGTTGGTTCAGTGGCAGTGAGGGCAAGAGGAGGCTCAATAAACTCTGAGTTAGTCCTCCACGGATCAAAATTATCCCCCACAAGACCATTTCTAGCGGCTCGGTGGTCTTGTGCATATATCTCACTTAAGCTCCTTATTCTCTGATTTATGACAGGGGAAGTTGATTCACTGCTGAAAGCCCGATCTAGGCTTGGATGTGGATCATCATATGCATGCACTGGAATTGTATCTGAAGACTCTGTCTCTACATCTTCATGCTCTATATCTACATCTGAGTGTACTGAGTTATCATCTCGGACATGAGGTAGATAAAAGGTGTCTGCATGCAGCAATTGAAGTGCATGCGAGAGACTTTCCTCAAATTTGACACTGTGCTCAATGATGAGCTTGTCCGTAGAGGAAATTAGGGGTCGGTATCCCTTCACACCATCATGGTATCCAACAAATATGCGCTCAATGCATTGTGTATCAAGAGCTTTCCTCTTTTCAGAGGGGATCCTGGCCCATGCTCGGGAGCCGAAAACATGGAAGTGGGTGACCTCCGGTTTAGTGCTGCTCCAAGCCTCAAAGGGGGTCTGATCCTTGACAGACCTATGAGGAGATCTGTTATGTATGTAGTTAGCACAATTAAGTGCTTCAGCCCATAGCTTATGAGATAGTGACTTAGCATGCAACATGCAGGAAGCCATCTCTTTGAGAGATCGGTTCTTTCTCTCAGCAACTTCGTTCTGCTGCAGAGTGTATGGCACTGTGTACTGCAACTGTATGCCGGACTCAAGGCAAAGGTTCTGAAGTGCTGTGTTAACATATTCCCCCCCATTGTTTGTACGGAGGGCTTTGATCTTTCTCTCTGACTGTGTTTCAACTAGTGCTTTGAAATCTTCAAAGTGCGCCAAAACTTCAGATTTGGCCTTGAGAAGATACACCCAAGTATACCATGAGAAATTGTTATCACCAAAAAATAGGAGCTTACTTTTTCTTTTGCATGGTCTTAGATGAGTGTGTCAAGTCCTCTTATGCTAAATGGGTAGGTGTTAGGTTAGGAGTCTCGAAGGTTTAGGTTTTCTTTTGTGTCTAAATAAAGTCCAACATTCCTTTCTTATGTTTTACGAGTCCCACAACCATGTTAGAAACTCATAGCTCAAGGAAAATTTGAAAACTTTGAAATTAGTCCTCAAACTACGAAAACACTGCTCTTTTGGTAGCACTTTTCATACCGCGCTACGAAAGCGCAGATTCATAAAAACAGTGTTGTCAAACATCAATCTGATAAAAACCCGTTAGCGTTTTCATGATTAGGTGTCAGTTACAATTCAGTCCGCGAGCATGCCACTGCTCCAAACTCATCATTTCGAATTTAGGGGTCTTTATGAATGATAATTTCAAAATTCAAAGAAGCTGGCCAGTCTCATCGTCTTAGTTTGCATGCAAAACATGAAATAGAGTTGTTTTCGACAATAAACTTTGGCAATTATTCAACAAGGTTTCCTCATCCATCATTCAAGCGAGGCTGATCAATTGAGTTTCAAAAGAAGCCGGTTTTGTTACAGGAACTCAGAAGAAAAGGTGATGGAGGAAAAGAAACACCACAGGTCTAGCCATTGTTTGAGAACCGAGCCAGAAAACACTAAGGTCTTAAGCAGAGACAAAGCAGTTGTTGAGGCCTTTAAGAAAGTAGGGTGTTGGAAGTTCTGTAAAAAATTGCAAGGAGGGCATACCCAAGTAACCAAGGAGTTTGCACTTCATTTTGATGGTTTAAAGACACAAGTTGGAATGTTTAACATGCAAGTTTCTCCAGAGGTTATAGCGTTGGTGACTGAAATTCCTAGGGGTGAAGAGGAGGCTTGGTTCAAGAACTTTAGATTCAACATGGAACCATGCAAGGTGTTCCTGAAGCCACAGTTTGCAGAAACCATCTTAACCAAAGCAATTCCCAAAGACTACATCAAGGACAGCTACACCAACTTGCTTTTCAAGATTCAGCGTTATTTCACCTGTGAAAGCAGATATCAGAAGGTCTATTCATATCATTTTAAACTTCTTTTACATTTTACTGGTATGATTTCTCTAGATTTGCCTTACTTCTTATTTCGAAGTATAGCTAAGATGGCAGATAAAGTTCAGCGAAAGTCCCAAGGGTGTGAGACTTCCCTGTTTTATCATGGCTAGTTAAATTGATAGTGTTACATGAACTCAAAAAGGTCCAAAAAGATTGGTCCAAGCTTATGTTTGTATGTGACTTTGGAATAGGAAAACAAGGTGAAGGTACTAGCTCTGGGGTAAAAGAAACTTCATCAGCAGAAGCTAGCAGACCTGCAATGACCAGGGCAAAAAGGTTTGCTAAATTAAAGCCAAGGAAGCAGGTCAAGGATAAAGCAAGCAAAACCTCTGTAGCTAAAAGTCCAACAGTCATTCTTGAGCCTCCTAAATCTGCCAAGGGAAAGAGATCTGAGCTTAAAGGAGAAACACCAGAACAGTCATCCAACAAACCAGTTCAAAGGAGACTTACTAGGAGCCAGATTGCAAAGGAAAAGGGGAAAATAGTGATTTCAGGAGAAGGTTCAAGCTTGAAGGATGACTTAAGTGATATCTTAAGGGCCATTGACATTACGAAATCCCCTTTGGTGCAGGCAAATGTAACAGAAGTTGATCAAATGAAATCGAAGAAGGTGGAACCCTCCAAAATACTGGAATTTAAGGATGAAGTTGTATCTTTTCTTTTCAAGCGCAGAAAACCCTTAACCCGACAATCTAAGAAGATGCAGGAGTCCAATATTGAATTGGAGAGAACAAGGGAAGCCTTTGTTGTTCAAGAAGAGTTAGAATTACCATTTTCAAGCCTTGAAGGAGACAAAAGTACGATTCCTGCTACTCAAATGCAAAAGGCCAGTTATGAAGTCATGGAAAGAAGGTTAGAAGCTTCCAACAATGAGATTGCTAAACTAAGGGCAAAAGCAAGAGAACATGCTGCTGAGAAGAAAAACTTCAAAAGGGTGAAGGCTCTCTGGGAGGCTGAAAGAGTTCCCAAATCAGAAATAATTAGCAGTGAACAACAATACTTCACTTGGACTATTCCTGCAATCAAAGAAGCCAAATTTGTGAGAAAGATTAATACTCAGCTGAGAGCTACAAACAAGGGATTGAAGAGGAAAATTGAAGATCTGGAAATACAACTAACTACTCTGGAAAAAGGGTCTACAACAATGATGAAACAAAGTGTTGAAGAAAGGCAGTGAAGGAGATGTATTGAAACAGTTTTTGGCACATAAAAGAATTTTTGGCATATAGAGGAAGAACAACTGCAAAGAAGAATATCTATGAAGGGATGTGATTTTGATGCTTGATTAATACATCAATTTCTAAAAAATTTGGAAAAAGCTCCCAAATCACTAATTGTTGCATGCCATGTTGAAAAAGAATACACAGCAGTTTCATAGTGCGCTACGAAACTGCTGAAGATGATTATTTGGCTCTTATAGATGCATTGTGGAGGAAATGTTGGATCAGTTCCGCATTTTGAAGTTTCTAATGGATATAGGTTCATGTGTGAACTCTCAGATAGCAGGGGGGAAGTAGCAAAGCTTCAATGAATACTCCATAGGTAAAAGGAAGGTTGTGCTACGAAAACAGAGTATTTTCATAAGCACAATAATGTCCTCATCAACATGCTCAAATTTCCTTTTTTGCATAGGTGGAGAACAATGTTTCAACAAATCATTAATGCTTGACACCTATACACCAGCAAAAAATTGTTTGAAGATAAGAACAAAGGGTTAAGGGCCTAAAAAAGAGGAACTCTGTTTCCTGATTTTTAGGGCAGTTAAGGCATTTTGTAGCAGGTTTTTGCAACAGCATCATGGTCATCACCAAACTCGAGGACAGGGATGGAAACTGATTAAACAGTGTATTAAAGACTCAGATAAGGGTGTTGAAGACTTGTTTTAGGAGTTTTAGTCCTATTTGTATTAGGATTCTTAAAAGACAGCTAGCTGTCAAGTTGTAATTAAATAATTTGTTTTTTAATAGATAGGTGTCTAAGTTAGGAATTCGAATTCCTTCAAAGGTGGATGATAGTATCCAATGATGTAAAGTTCTATATTAAGCTTGAAAATCGAATTCCTCAAGGTTGGAAATTTCATTAGTAAAGGAAAAATTGTGTTATTGTAAAGAACTGTGTTTTTCATACTTAATACAGAGATCAGTTTGACTATTCAAGATTCACAAGGAGTTTATATGTTTAATGTTCTTATGGCTTTATTCAATTACTTATTTGCAGTGGTATGAGCTTGTGATCCTTAGAATTCATTAGAAAATGCTCTAACTTCCTTCACATGCTTGTAAACTGTGTTGTTTCATTGTGTTACTGTTTTATTCATAAACCTTAAACTCTAAGTACCTTGACTTCCATATCTTGCTGATCATGTTTTTTTGTTGAAGACTCTTTTGACTCCATAGCCCAATAGATATTTACTAATCATAGTTTCAACCAGCCAACTAGTTGTACTTTTGTTCATTTTGTTCCTATAGTTAGCCATCTAATCATTAATCAAAAACGCTAAACCTAGTGAGAGAGCCCTCTCAGGTTGAGGAGTCTAAGCCTCAACCAAAAGATTGGTTTGAAAGAGTTACTCAGAGTTTGCTTGATCAGCGACCTATCAAGGTCAAATTTTGTGATAACAGAAATCATCAATAAATGTAAGCAGATACCTTGCTTTGTTGATGGAAGGATGAGGAAAAGGCCCCATGAGATCACTATGGATCAGATCTAGAGGAGAGGATGCTCTGTGAGTCTTGCCAGTGTCAAACGTTTCTCTAGGATGTTTGCCAAGAACACACTCTTCACAAACTCCTTTGGAGAAACTAATATTTGGCAAGCCTTCCACCATCTGATGCTTGCTTAGCTGCTGCATATACCTGTAATTTAAGTGAGCAAAAATCTCGTGCCAAAGCCTACTACTATCATCAGCATGTGTAAGCAATAAGGAGGATTCAGATTCAATAAATTCAGAAAATGTATACAATCTGGATCCATTGTTTACCTCACTAGTTGCAATTTTGGAGCTGCTATGTAGGTCATATATGTTCACTGCATCTGGAGTGAATTCCACTCTCTTTCTAGTGCCTAAATGAGTGATCTGATAAACTGAAAGTAGGTTTACCGAAAGTTTTGGAACATGAAACACATCTTCAAAGCTTCCGTGTAAAAGTTCCACTCTACCTTTTCCGGTGACCTCAATAGGTGAGTCATCTCCCATGAGGATGGGAGGTCGTTTGCATGCATCCAAAGAGGAATAGACTTCCTTTGTAGTAGTCATATGATGTGATGCACCAAAATCTATAATCCATGCATTAGGGGAAGAATTAATTGCAACTAAAACATGAAAATTGTTACCTTTCCCGTGTGGCGGATCCTCAATTTTCTTCTTGGCGCCCTGAGGGATGTGGTCCCCAAGGTTGTGCTTCTGAATAATTTCTTCCATTTGGTCAATTTTTTTCTTCATGCAGGAGGATTCCAGATGGAATCCTCGGTGACAGTAGGTGTATCTCTCCTTTCTTCCCTTTCTCATTTCTGGAGCCGGAGGAGTCATTGAAGGGCTTGGTGCACCCTTCCTTCTTTGGATGCGAATGCACTTTTCCCTTGTCCTTTTGCTGTTGATTTTTCTGATTTGAATCATATATGTGATTTTTATTGTGGCTGCCATCATGCACAGCAAGTGCATGCTCTTTTGGAGGTTTGATTTTCCCCATGCCAATGAGTTTATCTTTCTCAAAAGTAAGGGACTCCATAAACTCTTTGAGAGAAGGCATAGTGTAGGATTTACCTGTTGCGAGCCTTACTGAATGAAATGTAGACACAAAGACAGAGTATTTTAGTCCGAGCTTTGACATAATAGAGAGAACTTGGTGACTCTCCTCCTTGGATTTGTCAATTCCACAACCCTTGAATTGTAGTAAATGATCATTATATTTGGTGAAGAAGTCTTGAATTTTGTCATAGTTCTGTGGATCCAATGAGAGCAGCTCCACTTCGAGCAGATGTCCTTTCATCTCATCCTGTTTCCCATAGAGTTCTTCAACCTTTTTCCAAATCTCATTGGGAGTATTGCAGGCAGATAGATGAAATTGCAACTCTGGGGAGATGCACATGCATATGGATCCGTGGGCCTCATCCATGCAGTTGAGGTACTTGGATTTCTATATGGATAAAGTGGGTTCCACTTTTGCAACCATGATAATCCTGTACAACCCTTTCTGACGAAGGTATTGAGTCATTTGGTCCTTCCATTCGTGATAGTTGTACAGTGTTAAGATCGATGCTTTGGGAAACTCCATTTTTCTGTCGATCTTCGATCTCCAAGCTGTAATACCTGCAAAATAAAGTACTGGTGTGCCTTTTATCTTGCAACCTATGGGCTCTGATACCATGTAAATGTGTTAGAAAACCTGCACAAATGAATCTAGCTAGTAAAGGTTGAACACACAGCTTTGCAAAGAAAAGACACTAAAAGAAAACTGAAAGAACAAAAAGAATGATTCATTTAGAAAATAGGTGCAATGCTCATGATATAGCATTACTGGGTCAAGATTCCAAGGTAATGTACCATAGTGGTGATCAATGAGAGGACTCAACACCTACAACAAGTTTTGGAGAGAACTATCTAGTTGTAGAGTGAAAGGAGGAGCAAATCAGGGAGTAAATCATGCAGAAGAACTAGCCAGTCGCTGAGTGAAAGGAGGAGAAAATCATGGAGTAAATCGTGCAGAAGAACTAGCCAGTTGCAGAGTTAAAGAAGGAGCAAATCAAGGAATAAATCATGCAGAAAGGATCTTGCATGTAGTCCCATGCTCTAACTAAGTGTTTGCATGTGCCAGTAATGAAGGTCCTAGGTGTGTAGGACCTCCAACACAGTTATCCGACTATACGATATTTTTATGATCTAACTACTTTTTTTTTAGTAAGAAAAAAACAATACATTTCATAAAAGAGGAAGTACAAATGTTAAAATTATAAATGTTAAAATTATTAAGGTTATATTTTTATTTCATTTTTTGTTTCTAGATTTGTTGAGTCATTATCATTATCTTATCTTTTATTTATATATGATTTTTTTTTCAATAATGATCCCTAGTGAAAAAAAAGTGGTAGGAAATCCTAGAGTTATACAAAACAAGTGCACGTGCATGCATATAGGGTAATTTATAAACATTTGTCATTATTCTCAATGGTATAGATGTAAATATAAAAAATATTCTATAACACACTTTTCATTTAATCATATTAATATTCAAGAAGGGTTTAAATATATTAGTTTCCTCCTAAAACAAAATGCATATAAGAATAGAGATTGGATATGATTCTTGGAAGGAATTGGGACAAAGATCAATACTTGGTGTAAACATGGTTATAAAGTAGCGAAATGTTGACATTTACAACGGCAATGCTAGAAGGAATTCCATTGTCATGACATTTTTACTTTCAAAAGGGGTATGGGTGAATATAAGGAACAATCGTTCAAACCTTGATTGATAGGAAAAAAGAGAATGAAGGAATATTTCTACTAAATACATAACTAAGCTAAAGGATGTAGGTGGTAACTGGGCTTAAATAATATTAACATATTTGGAAAAATATTTCCAACTAAGAAGAGCCTACACTTCCTAAAAGGGTTGGATCCAATGGTTGAGAGCAAGGAGTTTTTCATCATTGGAAAAGGTTTAATTCACATAAGAGCTTAGCTTGGAGCCATGGGAAATGTTGAGGCAGTGGTTGAATATGTGATTTCGCCCAATGATAGTTTATTAAATAGCCTCATGACCTACACACAGATAAGTGGATCAAAGACCTGCATGTCTTCCTTTCAAAACCCCACAGAGGGTTCCAAATGGTGATGTCATATCTCATTAAATGGGTAGGAAGAATTGTTCAAGGAAATAAAACACCAAAACACTTGGAATTTCAAAGGAAAAATGATTAATGAAATTCCATTGATGATGGTTCATAAGTTGAATGGATTTTGTTTAAGCAATTCCACAACCTCCCCTATGATTAATTCCTATAGTGGTCATACTTCTAGTGATGCAAGAACAATGATGGAAGGGAAGGTCGAGTCAAAAGTGGGATGTGATAAGAATGGGTAGTCATGAGATTGGAAATTCATGTTGTTTTGCAAGTATTCCCCTACAACATCATTTTTTTACCATCTAAATAATTGGGATATAGTTTACCGATCAAAACAAGAGTATTTATCTTATATTGTTTTAAATTTAGACTAAAATTACAAATTTGTTGGACATTTCAACACAATAGAGATTGCTTTATTTAGGAGAGATATTTCTTGGCAATGTTTCCTTAACAATTCATTATAGTTAAGTGGTTTTTTTAATCTTTCTTCTTGATTTTTGTTTGGTGTTTGAAAGTTAAAAACATCATTTGGTTAGTTAACATCCTCCTCCTTTAGCACTCTTTTCTTGTGTTGGGCTGCTAGATTTCTTTTTCTTGGGGGCTTAGAGGAAGCACAATGGGGTTTATTTGAGGGGATATCCTATTGTCCACATTACTCTCTAGTGTTTCTAGAGGATATGTTTCAATTCATTATCTTGGTATTTCATAATAGGAGTGGAATTTTTCAATGAGGTAAAGAGGAAGCTCTTCTCTACTCCTTCCCATGTCCCCTTGGTGCCCCTTTACCCCGCTACCTCCTATACTTTCATTAAATTTATGCAAGCCTTGATTGTTGTGTATCCCTTTCTTTGAGTTGATCGTATTATTTTTGGTTCCCCAATGCCACATATCCACTCTCCATCTATGCATTGAAGTCATTATTCAACTTATCCAACCTATGATCCTCGAGCCGAGTCAACATTTGAGAACTTGATAGCAAGATATGTTTCCAAGACTATATTCGAAGAATAAAGAGCCATCAATAAAGAAGAAAAGGAGGCAAGGATTAACGGTATATTCATTTATGATCAAGATAGTGGGAATTTGGATCATTGAAATAGAAAATACATGAAATCAACACACAAGTTATCTATAGACAGTGGATCTACATTAGCAACTAAAGATGACCATGGAAAAATTTATTGTCGAAATGATCTAGGGGATCAAATTTATACTCAAAACTTAAAGTGCTCAAATTCTCCCAAAAATAGCTTCAAATTGTAGATCTCGTCGTTCTGATTCCAATGACGCTTGAATTTCCTCATTATCACACCGTATGAGAAATATATCGCATTCCAAATTTTTTGACAGACAACTAAAAAGTCAACTTGTGGGGTTGGCTAGACAAACTGTACGATAATGTGGTGCTGATACCAATAGGATGACTAGGCAATGTGGTTGTCAGATGGGCTAACCCTGTGAGGAAAAGTGGCATATTTCTACTAGCAGTTGAATTTCTTCAAGGGGGAAGGCAACCACATGCCACCACGTGGTCCAATGAAAGGCCACCACATGGCCCTATGGAAAGTCACCACATGGCCTAGGATTCTACGTCAAAAGTTGGACCAAACCTCAACGAGGTTCGACCCCATAACCTCTCAACTACGGAACAAGTGCCCTACCATTGCCTCTTTGGTTTATTTGGGTCATATTTTAGGAGCGGGTGAATTGAAGATTGATCCATCAAAAGTTGATGTTATTGTTAATAAGCCTAAACTCAAAAATGTAATATAAGTTAGGAGATTTTTGGGAGCAACCCAGTATTGGAGAAAATTTATCGCTAACTTCTCACTCATTGCAGCGCCATTACATGCTTTTTCATGTAAGAAATAGGTTTCAACTGAATGGACTGCAAATATGTTCTTCCAACATGTATGGGTTCACTTTTGGTTACCCACTTCTATTATTTTTTATCGAGATTCTCGATTTGTCAGGAAGTTTTGGTCAAGTTTATGGGAACTCATGTACACAAAGTTACACACAAGAATTAGAAGAAGAGCTTTAATCTTAGGTGTTGATTTGTCCTCACTAGATACTCTCCTTAAATATATAGGTGGATTACATAGTTATTTGTGACATACTAAGCTTATTTTTAATCCCACCAATCTAGATGAAGTATGTGTTAAGGCAACTCACTTATAATCAAGAGGCAGGAATTTTCCTTAAGATACTAGCATGAAAGATTCTAAATCTGGAGACAAAGTGAAGGGGAATTTTAAAGGCAAAGGAAAGAAGAATTCTACTGTCAAGAAATAGGGAAAGAAGCTTACCTGTAAACATTGTTCAAAAGAATTCCATGACGAAGACCATTGTTGGAAATTACATCCTGAAATGAGACCAAAGAAGTTCAATAACAAGGGGAAACAAAAGACTATTGTTGCAACTCAACAAGACCTAACATCTGATTCAAGTGATGAAACCAAAACCATAGCCATGGGAATGAAAGGTATAGCTTCGAATGCAGGTACTAGTTCTTCTAGTAAGCCTATTGAATCTCAAAATGATAAAGAAATAAGTGAGGGTTTCCATATGAAGGTCATTACAAAACATAGAGAGGTTGATACATTATTTGATAGTGGTCCATTATTTGTTTAAAGGTTTATACTGACATGTAAATATTGTTCAAAATAAGGCCACAATGAAGAACACTTTTGGAAATTACATCAAAAAATGAGACCAAAGAAGTTCATTAACAAGGGGAAACAAAAGATTGATGCTACAACTCAACAAGATATAGGGTTTGATTCAGGTGATGGAACCAAAATCATAGCCATGGGAATGAAAGATATAGCTTCTAATGAAAGTACTAGTTCTTCTAGTAATTCTATTGAATCTCAAAATGATAAAGAAAGAAGTGAGTTTTTCCTTATCAGAGTGATCACAAAACATACAAAGGTTGACCCACAGCCACAAGCCACCATGTATCCCAATGAAAGGCTGCCACATTACCCTATGGAAATCCGCCACGTGGCCTAGGATTTTGTGTCTAAAGTTTGTTGGCCTGACCGAAAACCTCCACGAGGTTCGACATGATAACCTCTCAACTATGGAACAAGTACTCTACCATTGTGCCACTATCGGTTATCAATAACTATGGTGCATAAATTTTATTCAAGTTTGTGACTGTCGATGGTTGGGGAGAGGGTCATGCCAGCAGGCACACTGAACTGACCTAGCCTAAGGTCTTATTATGATAACATGACTATGGCGTAAGGAAAAAAAGGTGGGGCATGTGGTACCCTACTCATAACCTAGCCCTTGGTTCCATGTATGTTTATGTGAACGTCGGTGGGAGTTCAGGATGGGCGGGTGGTGTGGAACCCTTCCCGTGCCCTGACCCACGATTCCTTTAATGACAGGTGACCAAGAGCATGGCCAGGTGTAGTGTGGCCTATGGCCCATGTCCCACAATCATATTTGCTGCCATGTGATCGATCTGAGGCAGAAGAATAGTGGCACAACCAATTTGTTTTTAAAAATCAACTAATTGTTTGACATTTTTCACCCAACACGGCAGTTTTTGTGGGCCGAATATGCCACCTATGGTGCCTAAAATTTTTCCTTAAAAGTCCACCAAACGAGAGTTTTGTTGCTAATTTTGATAGAGGGACGAATTTCTAGAACATTTAACATAGAAATGGAGGAGGACTAACCTGGTTATTTTTCAACGTTTTTGAGCCCAAGAAAAGCCTACATAGGGGTTTTTGGGTGTTGTGGCCACAAGGGAAGTTTTATTTTTGCAATTTGAGCATTTTATGTTTTTGTAATATCATATTTGAGCATATTATATAAAGGGCCACCATTGGAAGCTGAACCCAAAGATGTATCCTAGTATGGGTGAACTCTATCATCAAATTGTTATGTTGTGATGTTGCTTTTTGTCTATTTTTAATTGTTAAAACTTGAAAATTTTAACTTAGTTTTCATTCTTTTTCAATATCGATCTATTTGCTATAAAACATAAACTAGATTGCAAAACTTTACATGAAACCTTTTGTTTTAATTTAAGATCAATTTCGTACCAGAGCATGGTTTTTATGAAGGTTTGACAATTTTTGCAAGTGTTTTCCTTGAATTATTACAAATTCTAAATTTAAAAGAGGATAAGGAGTGCTTGAATAACCAAACCCTAAAATTGGTTCAGTGAGGCCACAAACCCCACCAGTCATGGCACATGAAGAAGGATAGGAGTTGATGTATGAGAATGAGAGAGATTTTAGAAAGGATCTCTATGATATGCCTAAGATGGTGAAAGTGTTGTACAATGATAGGAAAACAAGGATGCGAGGAGAAAGTTCTAATCAACCAAAAGGTAGTGGTGGTGATGGGATCATGCCTCAGCCTCCACCTCCTTCTTCCCCCCCCATATACACCTCCATCCTCACCCCCTTCTTCACTTCCTTCATCTCATAGACCTATTCCTCCTCCATTTCCAAAAGGACATTCTAAGTCTCCTTTGATTAAGCTTGATGTCACGTTTGAATTCCCTATGTACAATGGGTAAGTAAATGTTGAAAAGTTGGATAATTGGGTTCATCCAATTGAAGTCTATTGGGGGATTTAAAATATATATGATGATTTCAATAAGATCCAACTTACTTCTCCTCACTTGGAAGGTGCAAATCTCATCTGGTGGGAGGCAAGAACTTAATAATATTTGAAGAAAAGTGGTAAAATTGTCTCTTCTGGGAATGATTTTATAACTACATTAAGAAGGAAATTGTATCCATTAGCTTACATGCAAAAAGAAATTATGGATGGGAAAAATTTTAGACAAGCTAAATGTCAATCCGTCCAAAGTTACACACAAGAATTTAGAATAGGAGCTTTAATCTTGGGTGTTTATTTTCCTTCACAAGATACCCTCCTTAAATATTTAGGTGGATTACATAGTTATTTGATATGTACTATACTTATGTTTAATCCCACCAATCTAGATGAAGTATGTGTTTAGGAAACTCATTTAGAATGAAGAGGCAAGAATGTTCCTCAAGAGACTAGCAAGAAACCTTCTAAATTTGGAGGCAAAGGTAAGGGGAAGTTTAAAGGAAAAGGAAAGAAGAATGCTACTGTCAAGTAAGAGGTAGAGAAACTTGCTTGTAAACATTGTTCAAAAGAAGGCCAGGATGAAGACCACTGTTGGAAATTACATCCAAAAATGAGATCAAAGAAGTTCAATAACAAGGGGAAACAAAAGACTACTGCTACAACTCAACAAGATCTAGGATCTAATTCATAAGATGAAACCAAAGTCACAACCATCTGAATGAAAGGTATAGCTTCTAATGTAAGAATTAGCTATTCTAGTAATATTGTTTAATGTCAAAATGATAAAGAAAGAAGTGAGCTTTTCCATATCAGGGTCATAAAAAAACATACAATAGTTGATACATTATTTGATAGTGGACCCCAAGACAATTCTATCTCTAAATAAATTGTCAAGAAACTTAATTTAGAAACTACACCTCATGTTAAACCTTACCCTTTGGGTTGGGTATGTGATGATGACAAATTAAAAGTGACAAGAAAATGTAAACTCAAATTTTCCATCACTGCTAATTTTATAAATGAGGTAGAGCTTGATGTTCTACCGCTTCACATTTGCAGGATTGTTTTAGGGAGTCCATACTTGTATGATTGAAAAGCCATATTCTATCGTCATGAGAAAAAATGTCATAATTTTAAAGATGGAGTTGAGTATATCGTTAGAGCTCATAGAAAGAAGATTAACTTATCTCTTGTTAGTGCTGGTCAAATGAAAAGAATTGTAAACGCTAGTAATAATTTTTTGTTATTAATGATTAAAGCTAAAGATATTGTTGAATATGAAACTTTTACACGATGTGATTCTAAACTCCAACATGAATTTGTTGAAGTTGTTAACAATTATGACAAGATGTTTCAGGAACCTGAAGGTTTACCTCCAAAAAGAGGAATCCAACATGAGATTCACTTGCAGTGGGATGCACCACTTCTAGATATTGACATGTATAGAATGCCAGTTTTGGAGAATGTAGAGATCAAGAAGAAAATGCAAGAGCTTCTTAACAAAGGAATCATTAGGCCTAACACATCTCCTTGTGGGTCTCCTATTTTTGTGGTTCCAAAGAAAGATCGTCAATGGAACATGTGTGGATTTCCGAGAATTGTACAAAATCACACTATACAACCATTATCATCTTCCTCACATTAATTATTTTCTATATTAGTTAACTGAACTTGTTTACTTTACTAATTTAAATTTCAGATGCGATTATCATCAAATAAGGATTGCTGAAGATAATATTTGGAAATCTATTTTCAACAAAACAAGGTTCATTTGAATGGTTAGTTATGTCGTTTGGGCTTTGCAATGCACCTGGAATTTTCATGAGGGTTATGAATGATTTGCTCCGACCATTCCTTGATGATTTTTTTATAGTATACTTAGATGGTATTCTGATTTTTAGTAAGACTCATAAAGCGCCTGAAAACCATGTGAAACAAGTTCTAGATGTCTTGAAAAAGGAAAAGTTGTATTTCAAGATGTCTAAATGTGTATTTGGGAAAACTTATTTGCTTTATTTTGGTCATATTATAGGATGGGGCGAATTGAAGATCAATCTCTCAAAATTTGATGTGATTGTGAATTGGCCTAAAACCAACAATGTAACAGACATTTAGGAGCTTTTTGGGAGAAACCAAATATTGGAGAAAATTTATCGCTAAATTCCCACTAATTACAACACCATTACATGCCTTGACAAGTGTGAAAAATGTATTTCAGTGGGGAGGCAAGCAAAAGAAAGCCTTTGACGCTTTGAAAGAGAAAATCAATACAACACAACTTCTAGCACTTCCAAATCTTAAGCAGCCATTTGAAATTCAAACTTATGCAAGCAAATATGCTATGGGAGTAGTTTTGATGCAGCATGGTAAGCCAATATGTTGTCATTCTGAAACACTTAACAATACAATAATTAAATATCCAACTTATGATAAAGATTTGTACGCTTTAGTACCGAGTGTGAAGTAATGGAAGCAATATTTGATGGATAAAGAAATGATTATTCATACTAACCATCAAAATTTGCAATATTTATAGTCGCAAACCAAGCAACACCAAGCTAGACATTTCAAGTGGATCCAATTACTACAAAAATTCCATTCGGTACTCAAATATAAGAAAGGTATATACAACAAAGTTGCAGATATGTTATCAAGGCCTATTGTTAGTGCAACTATTACTCTTAATCATAACTCAACCATGTATGAAAGTTATATTGAATAGTATGCACAAGATGAATATTTTAAAGATGTTTATGCAACTTTGGGTTAAGGAAATCATGTTGAAGTGTTGGATTATCATGTTCATGACAAGTTGTTGTATCATCTTTGTGAGTTATGTGTTTCATAGGGTGAAAGAGCCTATGTCATAAGGGAATCCCACCCTTCTCTTATTGGTGGTCACTTTGGTGTAGGCAAAACAATTTGTCCAATTCAGAGGTATTGTTATTGGCCTCACATGAATGAAATTGTTTCAATATATGTGAAAGGATGTTCCATGTGTGTTACTAGCAAGCGTAGTAATTAGATTTACCACCTTGCATGCAAATTTATTCCATTATGAATATGGAAAACTTGATATTGTTTGAGCCTCCAATGATTGATGATCAAGAAGAGAATGTTCAAATTCTATCTTTAGAATAATTTTCTCCTGAATATTTAAATAAGTTGTAGTAGGACTCAATTCTTGAGAGGAATACAAGGACTTCCCACAAAGGCAATGTGGAGTATATTCAAGTGGGGCCCAAAGGTATTAATCCAAGCAAAGAAAGGTTGATAGAGATCGGGAAAGTGAGAGATTTTTACCCTCACTTACTTGGTGGGTAAAAATAGACTTTTAGTGGTCTAAAAGCTTCCACTAGGGAGGAATGATCCAGGGGGTCAAAAAATATGCTAAAAAATAAAAGTTCTCAAATTCTCCCGAAACTAATGCCAAATCATAGATCTTGTCATTCTAATTCCAGCGACGCTTGAATCTCCTCAATTTGACACCATATGAGGAAGCTATCACATTCTCAATTTTTGACAAATAGCTAAAAAGTGAACTTGCAATGTTGACTGGGTAGACCATATGATGATGTGGTGCTAACATCGACAGGCTGACTGGGCGATACAGTTGTCAAACAGGAAAATCCCATGAGGACAAGTGGCATATTTCGATTGGCGGTTGAGTTTGTTTGGGGGCCAACCACAGACCACCACATGGTCCAATGAAAAGTTGCCACATGGCCCTATGGAAAGCTTCCACAAGGCCTAGGATTCTATGTCAAAAGTTTGTTATACTAACTAACAACCTCCATGGGGTTCAATCGTGTCACCTCTCAGCTACTGTATAACAACCCTGCCACTGCCCCACCGATGGTTCTCAATAACTATAGTGCATAACTTTTATTTAAGGTTGTGAGTGTCAGCGGTTGTGGAGAGGATCGAGCCAGTGGGTGTGCTCGGCCGGACCAACCCCAGGTCTTATTATAATAATGTTACCATGGCGTAAGGACGGAAGGATGGGGTGTTTCGCACACTTCCCACACCCGAACCGTTGGTTCTATTACGTTTCTGTGCATGTCAGCAGGAGTTCAGGAGGGGTGGGGCGCATGGCTCCCTCTCAGCACCTCAGCACACGGTTCCTTTAATGGACAAGTGACTAGGAGTGGGGATGGGTGGTGTGTGGCCTATGGACCACGTCCCATGGTCATATTTGCAACCATCTTACTAACCAAAGACGAAAGAATAGTGGTGTTGTACCTTAAGAAACCAATTTCTTGGTTGTGGAGAAATTGTGCTTAAGACATTAATGATTATTGTTTGTTGTCACTTATTTGTCACTTTATTGTTTGTTGAATTCTTAAATGAAGGACCTGGAAAACTTGGTCTTTAACCCTTAATACATATGTGATCTGAAAATCTCAGAATGCCATTTGTTGCTAGATATAAATGACAAATGAAGAAAACTTGAAGGAGAAGTTCAAGATAATATGCTGCTTAACACAGAACCTACTATCCATCACTTAGAAGAATTATGAAAATGAGAACTGAATCATGGACAATATGCTACTTGACACAGAAACTATTATCTCCCACCCCTGGAGATATTAAAGATAATATGCTACCTTACACAGAAACTATTATCTATAACTTAGAAACAAAGATGAAAACTTCAAGTATAGAAGCGCTCTTTTAAAGGATTTTAACTTTATCTACATAAGAAAATAAAGACCTGCAACTTCACTACTATACTTGAAAGAAGAAAACACAAGATGACACTACACAGAGAAGTTACAAAATTATACCCAACAATTCATGGAAACTTCTGATTCTTTCATTAATCAACAACTATATCAGGAGAATAGTGGCTTAGTCTCCATGTTCTCCAAAATTCCAACAAACCCCCATTACAATTCCCTTTTCAAGCTTTTATCTCTTCCCTCTCTGATTAACTATCAAATCAGTTTTGGAAACTGATTTCTCAAAATAGCTAATAAATCACTTTATAACAGTTATAAAACTATTTCCTATTTGAAATTATTCAACTTTATTGCATATAAAATATTGAAACTTAGAACATATGTAAAACTGTGCAAAGAGCTTTGGAAGGGGTCCACATATATGTCGGGAGTGTTCTGATTGGCAGAAACACAAGGAAACCCGACCAATCACCTTTTCTTTGTACTCGTCTCTAACATTGATTTTCCCTTTATACAAAAAATCGACACAAACCTTTGGCTATTGTGGAACTCAAAAGAATTAACTCTAATTTATTAACCCGTCAGATCCACCTGTTCAATATTTCATTGACTTCCCATCGCAAATCGTAATCGGTACTCTAAATCGTTGTATTGACTCAATCCTTAACAAACCGCAATATGACGGATGCGTTGGAGTTATAAAACATGGCATAAAAAATATCCGGTATGGCCCATCGCACATCGCAATCGGCGAAACCCACACATATGCAAAGACGCTTTGCAGACCCGCCGGGACTTATAAAATACAACATATAATTTTTTGGGTTCAGCCAGGGTGATTTCATATAAGTACCGCTGAATTTAACACATATATATAGGGTCCATTCTCCACCGTAGATTTCAACCCCACGATCCGATGGCTGATATCAATTTCAGGTGGACTACTTGCACGAGAGTTACTCGCCTGAAATGAGTGGTTTTTCTCTCTCCTCTAGTTGCTACGTGTCAACCATTGAATGGAATCGGGTGCTTTCCTCTAAATATCATTTACCATTTTGCATCCGCCCGAAATCCCGCTTATAGCTTTGAAACTGCCTTTCATCTTGGTTAACGTCAGGACTTGTTTGCACCCGATGACCATAGATCTTCGACCATCGATGGTGGCGATGCTCCTTCAGATTTCTCTTCCATCAGTGCTTCTAGTTAATCTTTGTCGTTCATTCCTTGATTCCAATCTACATGATTTAATCTGGATCGTTCATTTCCTTCGATCTCATCCGTTGATCTCCAAGATCTAACGGTTCCTGTGCATTCATTCTTGATCGGTCCACTCACTTTGACTTTGTGCCATTTCTTCAATATTTTGTGGTTCCGGGCTTTTCTTCAAGGTTTTGGCCTTTCATTTTCCCGCTGCTCAACTCTCTCAGAGCTTGACTTCTGCAAATTCTTACATGTTGTTGTTCTCGAGCTTTACAACACAGTATATATATATTTCGGTTATGGCTCTGTATAACCATTTATATTATGATTTAAATTGATTGCATGCGTATACTGGGACCGATTCTTTTATACAGTTTTCTTTTGCGATTTTGAATATAATAAACAAAATATTTCATTTCCCTTGGACTCTGTGGATGTAAAGAAAATAAGGGAGCTTCATTAAGGTTGAACCCCTGCAGTGATTTTTAAACCACACGTTATAATAAAAGAGATAAATAAGATTAAAAACAATATGAGCTACAACATCTGGCTACAACTAGGGATAGTGCTTCTGCCACGGAAGCACTAAGAACCACAGATCAGTGCCTTCTCCTCGGGCATGGAGTCATACACTGCTTCGCCAAACTTAACTATGTAAAATTTGTTCAGTAAACCCACGCTAATATATGCAGTGATAGGATTCTTGTGCTTTGATAGAAAATATTGAGAATCATAAATCAATAGCCTTATTTGGGCATGGAGTCAAAACTTTGAAAACCCTGAAATTTGACAAACTGAAATTTAACATTCCTGAAGTCTGAAACCTCTGCAAACTAGTTGGAAAGTCACCATTATTCATCAACTAAGATTAAGTTGAAGAACTGCAACTGGAAACCTAATGCTCAACACCTGAGCTTATTTATGTACAAGTTCCTACATATGTACATGATTGATCTCCATCAGGTGAAGTCAATCTTATGGTACCATGTTAGCATTTGAGTGCTTAATCTAGAACCATTCTGCCAGTGAATCTTGAAAAAACAATTCATCCTGAGTTTCTCCTAAGTTCCAATGTTGTGATCCTGCATGTGTTCATCCTGTGAAACCTTCCCTGAGTCAATAGCCACATCATTGGGGTTAGAAAGCCGTTCAAGGGGAACAAGTCCCTTTGGCAAAATATTATCCTTCAATTGAAAAATCTTCTGATTAGCTATTGAATATTTTAAACCACGGATTTCTACAACTTCTATTGTTTCTTCTTTATCCTGATCAATTTTTGTGCTCTGAAACACCTCAACTATAGTAAAAAATTCTTTAATCTGTTGATCATCATCAAAATCTTGCCAATTTTTAACATTATCAGGAACAGAGGGTGTGTGTCTCATCCCTACCTCATATCTTAGTCTTGGATTAATAGGAGGCTTGAAACTACTAGCAGCCACAACCAATGAATCTGCTAATCTATTCTCATTTCTTGGAATAAATTCAATGTTAAAAGCTTCAAAAAAATTCTCAATAAAATCCCATACCTCATTTCTGTATGCCCTAAGCCTAGGATTCTTTGTTTGGAAATGATCTTTTATTTGCTTAACAATCATCTCTGAATCGCCAAAATCAGAAATTGACCTAACTCCCATCTATTTAGCTGTTTGTAGAGCAATAATCAAGGACTCATATTCTACCACATTATTTGTTGCCTCAAACTCTAATTTAAATGAACACGGGACATATTACCTCCAGGCGCAACTAGAAGAAAACCAGCACCTGTTCCTTCCTTGGAATAAGCTCCATAAAAGAAGCATTTCCACACTCCTCCAGTTTGGAGCTCTGTAATTACACTGGTTGAAGCAAGTTGCTTCTGATTATCTTCAACCAGCGCTGCATTATCATGCAACATGAAATAAGAAAAGTCATCCTTCTCTTGGCTATATACAGGTGAATTACCTGCTCCATTTTCTATAATTGTTTTTACAAATCTATTGTCTCTGTACAATCTCCTCTCTTCCCCACCAAAAGTCGATATAACATCATATGTAAAATCTAGTTTCAAAACACCACCCAATTTAACCCCCTAGGACCTAGATAGAAGCATTCCAAATCTAGCAGGGATATCTGTTACTACTACATCCATGACCAAGCTTCTAGTTGGAATTTGAGCTAGTGACACTGCCAGATCCTTAATGACCCCAAGACACTTGACTTTATTCGAATCAAAAGAATACAAGTCCCTATAGGGTTTGGTAACTTGTAGATTTAGTTGCTTCATTACTGACAAATGCATAAGATTGTGTGAAGCTCTCAAATCAAACATACAATTATGTAAGAAGAAGTCATGGACCACTAAGGAAATATAAGAAAGAGATATTGAAGAATCTAATTCCTCTACATGTGGACCAAAAACCACTACTGGTTTATCTTCTTGCAAATTTACAGTGTCATTTATACTCTCATTTTCTTTTAAATTAATAAACTCAACAATCTCCTTTTGATAAGTAGATATATTTGCCAACTCTGTAAGGGGAACTTGTATTCTTACCTTTTCCAACTCCTTAGTAAGACTAAACAAGTGACCCTGTTTAGCAGTCCTTTCGTTCTCATCTTCACCTTTCTTCATGACTGGAATTACTTGAGGAATTGAAAAAAGTTTCTCCAAAGGAGTTTTTTCAACTTGATCTTGAGAAGACTCACCTTGAATTTTCTGTGTCTTGCCATTTACATTCTGCTGCTGCTTTCCTTTATTCACTTGTTTTGCAAGCTGAGATTCTTGTGGAGTCGCCTTTGGTGAGGAAGTTGAAACTTTCTGCTCACTTTCATTTTCTTGATTTCTTGATCTTTTCCTCGATCTCAAGTCATATTTCTTATGTAGTTCAGCCTGCATAAAATCAAAGAATTGCTTCCAATATTCATCAATTTTATTTTCATCATGAATGGCATATGTTTCATCATATTCATACTCTTCTTATTTGATACCAAGTTCATCTTCATCTCCTGCATATAATGTAGGAATTTGATCTTCAGTATGCTCTTGTTTTTCAACAGGATCTGCCTCTATATATAATGGTGCTTGAATCTGATCTTAATCTTTTCTTCCTCTCTACAAAGTTGGCAAAGGTTGTCCTCTGTATTGGGGATTAAAGCTCTTATTATACTGTGTTTGTTTCTGAGAATTTTTTTTTTCTAACTCTAACTTATTTAACTTATCTGACAAAGTTTTAATTACATTACACATATCCTCCAATGCTCGACTTTGAGAGGATTCTATCTTTGCCTTTCCCTTGTCTTGGATAGGGTGTTCTTCTAGTGCTTTTCCTGCAGCCACCAAATTTGCTTCTATCTCTAATGCATCTCTTTGGATCTGATCAAGGGTTGGAGATCTTCTTTCCCTTAATGTGAATCCAAAATTTGATTCAAAAGCCCCTACAAAAGTTATTTTTGCACCAGCAGGAGGAGGCTTAATCTCAACTAGAAGACTATTTTACAATTTGTTAAACCTTCTCACAAATTCGACCACAGTTTCATCAGACTTCTTCTTTATGGCATTAAACTCTGTTAATGAATACCCATTGTCTCTTTTTTCTCCCCATTTCTGGATGAATAAACATTCCATCTCTTCCCAAGAAGGAATAAAATTATTAGGAAGTCCTTTAAACCATTTCCTTGCTTCTCCATCCAAGGACTGGACAAAAAGTCTTAGAATAACATATAAATGTTCAAAGTTTAGGCTGTCTGCAAAATTGCAAAATATTGATACATGATTCTTTGCTACTTGTTCATCTTCCCCTATAAAACGAGGAAGAGTTGTGAGGTAATCATGTGGCATTTGATTAAATGGTTGTGGCAGTTGAAGCGATGCATACCTATTCATTAAGAATGTAGGCACTGCCATGTTTATTGAACCTTGATTACCAACAGATGTGGAACCTGACTGAGAAGTAAATGTAGTGTGCAGAGTTGGTAATGTGGCTATTGGTTCAGGTGGAATAATTATAGCAGGTAAAGTAATGGACACTAAAGAATGCTTTTGACAGTTAGGTTCCTGAAATAAAGATGATGAAAAGGATGACTCTTTATTAGATGAATGTTCGGATAAGTTGTAGCTGATGTAGACAATGTAGGAATTGGCATAATTGGGATCTTAGACTTTCCAACCCTCCTAGAAACTAGCCTTTCAAGATCTTAAAGGACTTGAACCTTCTGTTGTGAAGTGTCTGATCTTGTATGGGGTCTTCTTGAAGCCAGAGTTATTGCTTTGATTCAAAACAACCAAATATTTCCTCCTCACTGAACAACTAGAGGAAAATATTGAAAAACCAAAGGAAAAGTGTTCTTGTCTTCTCTCCCGAGCAACGGTGCCAATTAATGTTGTACCTTAAGAAACCAATTTCCTTGCTGTGGAGAAATTGTGCTTAAGACATTAATGATTATTGTTTGTAGTCACTTATTTTTCACTTTATTGTTTGTTGTATTCTTAAATGAAGGACCTGGAAAACTTGGTCTTTAACCCTTAATACATATGTGATCTGAAAATCTCATAATTCCATTTGTTGCTAGATATAAATGATGAATGAAGAAATCTTGAAGGAGAAGTTAAAGATAATATGTTGCTTAACACAAAACCTACTATTCGTCACTTAAAAGAATTATGAAAATGAGAACTGAATCATAGACAATATGCTGCTTGACACAGAAACTATTATCTGTGACCCTTGGAGAAAGTAAAGATAATATGTTGCCTTACACAGAAACTATTATCTATAACTTAGAAAGGAAGATGAAAACTTCAAATATAGGAGCACTCTTTTAAGGGATTTTAACTTTATCTACAAAATCAAATAAAGACCTACAGCTTCATTACTATACTTGAAAGAAGAAAACATAAGATGACACATGACAAAGAAATTACAAAATTATATCCAACAATTCATGGAAACTTTTGATTCTTTCATTAATCAACAGCTATATCAAGAATATAGTGGCTTAGTCTCTAGGTTCTCCAAAATTCCAACAAACCCCCATTACAATTCCCTTTTCGGGCTTTTATCTCTGCACTCTCTGATTAACTATCAAATCAATTTTGGAAACTGATTTCTCGAAACAGCTAATAAACCGCTTTATAACAGTTATAAAACTATTTCCTATTTGAAATTATTCAACTTTATTACATATAAAATATTGAAACTCAGAACAAATGTAAAACTGCGCCAAGAGCTTTGGAAGGGGTCCACATATATGTCAGGAGTGTTCCGATTGGCGGAAACACAAAGAAACCTGACCAATCACCCTTTCTTTGTATTTGTTTCTAAAAAAGATTTTCCCTTTATACAGGGAAATCGGTGCAAACCTTTGGTTACTATGGAACTCAAAAGAATTAACTCTGATTTATTAACCCATCAAATCCACCTATTCAATGTTTCATTGACTTCCCATTACAAATCGCAATCAATGCTTTAAATCGTTGTATTGACCCAATCCTTAACAAATTGTGATATGACGAACGTGCCGGAGTTATAAAACATGGCATAAATAATATCGGGTCTGCCCCATCTCACATCGAAATCGGTAGAACCCACACATATGAAAAGCCGCTTTGCGGACCCGCTGAGACTTATAAAATGCAACATATAATTTTTCGGCACCGGCCAAGGGTGATTTCATATAAGTACCATTGCATTTAACACACACATATATATTGGGTCCATTCTCCACCATAGATTTCAACCCCAGGATCGGACGATTGATATCAATTTCAGGTGGACTACTTGCACGAGTTACCCGCCCAAAATGAGCGGTTTTTCTCTCCCCTCTAGTTGCTACGTGTCAACCATTGAATAGAATCAAGTTCTTTCCTCTAAATACCATTTACCATTTTGCATCCTCCAGAAATCCCGCTTATAGCATTAAATCCTCCCTTCATCTTGGTTAATGCTAGGATTCTTCGCACCCGATGACCGTAGATCTTCGACCATCGATGGCGGTGATGCTCCTTCGAATTTATCTTCCATCAACACTTTTGGTTAATCTCTGTCGTTCATTCCTTGATTCCAATCCACATGATTTAATATGGATCGTTCATTTCCTTTGACCTCATACATTGATCTCCAAGATCCAACGATTCCTGTGCATTCATTCTTCATCGGTCCACCCACTTTGACTTTGCGCCATTTCTTCAGTATTTTGTGGTTCCGGGGTTTTCTTCAGGGTTTTGGGCTTTCAGTTTCTCGTTGCTCAACTCTCTCAGAGCTTGACCTCTGCGAATTCTTACTTCGTTGTTATTCTCGGGCTTTACAACATAGTATGTATATATATATATATATATATATATTTCGGTTATGGCTCCGTATAACCATTTATATTATGATTTAACTTGATCGCATGGGTATACTAGGACCAATTCTTTTATACTTCTTTCTTTTGCGATTACGAATATAATAGACAAAATACTTCATTTCCCTTAGAATCTGTGGATGTAAAGAAAATAAGGGAGCTTCATTAAGGTTGAACCCCTGCAGTGATTTTTAGACCACGCATTATGATAAAAGTGATAAATAAGCTTAAACACAATATAAGCTACAACATCTGGCTCCAACTGGGGATAGTGCTTCTGCCACAGAAGCACTAAGAACCGCAAATCAATGCCTTCTCCTCGGGCATGGAGTCATACATTGCTTCGCCAAACTTAACTGTGTAAAAATTTGTATAGTGAACCCACACCAATATCTGCAGTGATAGGATGCTTGTGCTTTGATAGCAAAATATTGAGAATCATAGATCAGTAGCCTTAGTTGGGCATGGAGTCCAAAACTGTGAAAACCCTGAAATTTGACAAACTGAAATTTAACATTCCTGAAGTCTAAAACCTCTGCAAACCATTTGGAAAGTCACCTTTATTCATCAACTAAGATTAAACTGAAGAACTACAACTAGAAACCAAATGCTCAACACCTGAGCTTATTTATGTACAAGATCCTACATATGTACATGATTGATCTCCATCAGGTGAAGTCAATCTTCCAATGGTACCAAGTTAGCATTTGAGTGCTTAATCTAGAACCATTCTTCCAGTGAATCTTGAAAAAACAATTCATTTTGAGTTTCTCTTGAGTTCCAATGTTGTGATCCTGAATGTGTTCATCGTGTGAAACCTTCCCTGAGTCAATAGCCACATCATTGGGGTTAGAAAGCCTTTCAAAGGGAACAAGTCCCTTTGGTAAAATATTATCCTTCAATTAAAAAATCTTCTGATTAGCTATTGAATCTTTTAAACCACTGATTTCTGCAACTTCTGTTGCTTCTTCTTTATCCTGATCAATTTTTGTGCCCTGAAACTCCTCATCTATAGTAAAAAATTATTTAATCTGCTGAACATCTTCAAAACCTTGCCAATTTTTAACATTATCAGGAACATAGGGTCTGCGTCTCATCCCTACCTCATATCGTAGTCTTGGATTAATAGGAGGCTTGAAAGTACTAGCAGCCACAACCAATGAATCTGATAATCTATTCTCATTTCTTGGACTAAATTGAATGTTAAAAGCTTCAAAAAAATTCTCAATCAAATCCCATACCTCATTTTTGTATGCTCTAAGCCTAGGGTTCTTTGTTTGGAAATGATCTTTTATTTGTTTAATAATCAGCTCCAAATCTCCAAAAGTAGAAAATGACTTTACTCCCATCTATTTAGCTGTTGGTAGACCAATAATCAAGAACTCATATTCCGCCACATTTTTTGTTGCCTCGAACTCTAATTTAAAGGAACAAGGGAACATATTACCTCCAGGGAAAACTAGAAGAAAACCAACACCTGTTCCTTCCTTGGAATAAGCTCCATCAAAGAAGCATTTCCACACTCCTCCAATTTGCAGCTCTGTAATTACATTGGTTGAAGCAAGCTGCTTCTGATTATCTTCAACCAACTCTGCATTATCATGCAGCATGAAACAAGCAAAGTCATCCTTCTCCTGGCTATATACAGGTGAATTACCTTCTCCATTTTCTGTAATTGTTTTTACAAATTTAGTTTCTCTATACAATCTCCTCTCTTTCCCACCAAAAATCAGTATAACAGCATATGTAAAATCTAGTTTCAAAACACCACCCAATTTAGCTCCCCAGGACCTAGATAGAAGCATTCCAAATCTAGCAGGGATATCTGTTACTACTACATCCATGACCAAGCGTCTAGCTAGAATTTGAGCTAGTGACACTGCCAGATCCTTAATGACCCCAAGACACTTGACTTTATGCGAATCAAAAGAATACAAGTCCCTATAGGGTTTGGTAACTTGTAGATTTAGTTGCTTCATTACTGACAAAGGCATAAGATTGTGTGAAGCTCCTGAATCAAACATACAATTATGTAAGATGAAGTCATGGACCAATAAGGAAATATAAAAAGGAGGTATTGAAGAATCTAATTCCTCTACATGTGGACCAAAAACCACTACTGGTTTATCTTCTTGCAAATTTACAGTGTCATTTATACTCTCATTTTCTTTTAAATTAATAAACTCAGCAATCTCCTTTTGATAAATAGGTGTTTTTGCCAACTCTGTAAGGGGAACTTGTATTCTTACCTTTTCCAACTCCTTAGTAAGACTAAACAAGTGACCTTATTTAGCAGTCCTTTCGTTCTCATCTTCACCTTTCTTCATGACTGGAATTACTTGAGGAATTGAAACAAGTTTCTCCAAAGGAATTTTTTGAACATGATCTTGAGAAGACTCACCATGAAGTTTCTGTGTCTTTCCATTTGCATTCTGCCGCTGCTTTCCTTTATTCACTTGTTTTGCAGGCTAATATTCTTGTGGATTCGCCTTTGGTGAAGAAGTTGAAACTTTCTGCTCACTTTCATTTTCTTGATTTCTTGATCTTTTCCTCGATCTCAAGTCATTTTTCTTATGTAGTTTAGCCTACATAAAATCAGAGAATTGCTTCCAATATTCATCAATTTTATTTTCATCATGAATGGAATATGTTTCATCATATTCATACTCTTCTTCTCCGATACCAAGTTCATCTTCATCTATTGCATATAATGTAGAAATTTGATCTTCAGGATGCTCTTGTTTTTCAACAGGATCTGCCTCTATATATAATGGTGCTTGAATCTGATCTTGATCTATTCTTCCTCTCTGCAATGTTTTCAAAACTTGTCTTCTGTATTGGGGATTAAAGCTCTTATTATACTGTGCTTGCTTCTGAGAATTTTTATTTTCTAACTCTAACTTATTAAACTTATCTGAAAAAGTTTTAATTACTTTACACATATCCTCCAATGCTTGACTTTGAGAGGATTCTATCTTTGCCTTTCCCTTGTCTTGGATAGGTTGTGTTTCTAGTGCTTTTCTTGCAGCCACCAGATTTGCTTCTATCTCTAATGCATCTCTTTGGATCTGATCAAGGGTTGGAGATCTTCTTTCCCTTAATGTGAATCCAAAATTTGATTCAAAAGCCCCTACAAAAGTTATTTTTTGCACCAACAAGAGGAGGCTTAATCTCAACTAGAAGACTATTGTACAATTTGTTAAACCTTCTCTCAAATTCGACCACAGTTTCATCAGACTTCTTCTTTATGCAATTAAACTCTGTTAATGAATACCCATGGTCTCTTTTTTCTCCCCATTTCTAGGCGAATAAACATTCCATCTCTTCCCAAGAAAGAATAGAATTATTAGGAAGTCCTTTAAACCATTTCCTTGCTTCTCCATCCAAGGACTGAACAAAAAATTCTTAGAATAACATCTAAATGTTCAACATTTAGGCTGTCTGCAAAATTGCAAAATACTGATACATGATTCTCTGCTACTTGTTCATCTTCCCTTCTAAAACGAGGAAGAGTTGTGAGGTAATCCTGTGGCATTTGATTAAACAGTTGTGGCAGTTGAAGGGGTGCATACCTATTCATCAAGAATGTAGGTACTGCCATGTTTATTGAATCTTGGTTACCAACAGATGTGGAACCTGACTGAGAAGTAAATCGAGTGAGCATAGGTGGTAATGTGGATATTGGTTCAGGCTGAATAATTATGGCAGGTAAAGTAACAAACTCTAAAGATTTCTGTTGACAGTTAGGTTCCTAAAATAAAGATGATGAAAAAGATGACTCTTTATCAGATGAATGTTCGGAAGTTGTTGCCTGATGTAGACAATGTAGGACTTGAACCTTTTGTTGTGAAGTGTCTGATCTTGTATGGGGTCTTCTTGAAGCTAGAATTATTGCTTTGATTCAAAACAACCAAATATTTCCTCCTCACTAAACAACCAAAGGAAAATATTGAAAAACCCAGAGAAAAGTGTTCGTCTTCTCTCCCTGGCAACGATGCCAATTAATGTTGTACCTTAAGAAACTAATTTCCTGACTGTGGAGAAATTGTGCTTAAGACATTAATGATTATTGTTTGTTGTCACTTATTTTTCACTTTATTGTTTTTTGTATTCTTAAATGAAGGAACTGGAAAACTTGGTCTTTAACCCTTAATACATATGTGATCCGAAAATCTCTGAATGCCATTTGTTGCTAGATATAAATGATGAATGAAGAAAGCTTGAAGGAGAGGTTAAAGATAATATGTTGCTTAAAACAGAACATACTATCTATCACTTAGAAGAATTATGAAAATGAGCATTGAATCATAGACAATATGTTGCTTGACACAGAAAAAATTATCTGCGACCCTTGGAGAAATTAAAGATAATACGCTGCCTTACACAGAAACTATTATCTATAACTTAGAAAGGAAGATAAAAACTTCAATTATAGGAGCACTCTTTTAAGGGATTTTAACTTTATCTACATAAGCAAATAAAGACCTGCAACTTCATTACTATACATGAAAGAAGAAAACATAAGATGACACATGACAGAGAAGTTACAAAATTATATCCAACAATTCATGGAAACTTCTGATTCTTTCATTAATCAATAGCTATATCAAGAATACAGTGGCTTAGTCTCCAGGTTCTCCAAAATTCCAACAAACCCCCATTACAATTCCCTTTTCGGGCTTTTATCTCTTCCCTCTCTGATTAACTATAAAATCAATTTTGGAAACCGATTTCTCAAAACAGCTAATAAACCACTTTAGAACAGTTATAAAACTATTTCCTATTTGAAATTATTCAACTTTATGACATATAAAATATTGAAACTTAGAACATATGTAAAATTGTGCCAAGAGTTTTGGAAGGGGTCCACATATATGTCGGGAGTGTTCCAATTGGTGGAAACACAAAGAAACCTGACCAATCACCTTTTCTTTGTATTCATCTCTAACACTAATTTTCCCTTTATATAGCGAAATTGGCGCAAACCTTTGGTTACTGTGGAACTAGAAAGAATTAACTCTGATTTATTAACCCATCGGATCCCCCTATTCAATGTTTCATTGACTTCCCATCACAAATCGCAATCGGTGCTTTAAATCGTTGTATTGACCCAATCCTTAACAAACTGCGATATAACGGACATGCCAGAGTTATAAAACATGGCATAAATAATATTGGGTCTGGCCCATCGCACATCGTAATCGACGAAACCCACACATATGCAAAGACGCTTTGTGGACCCGCCGGGACTTGTAAAATGCAAAATATAATTTTTTTGGGTCTGGCCAAGGGTGATTTCATATAAGTACCGCTTCATTTAACACATGTATATCGAATCCATTATCCACCGTAGATTTCAACCCCAAGATCCGACGGCTGATATCAATTTCAGGTGGACTACTTGCATGAGAGTTACGCGTCCGAAATGAGCAATTTCTCTCCCCTCTAGTTGCTACATGTCAACCATTGAATGGAATCGGGCGCATTCCTCTAAATACCATTTACCATTTTACATCCACCTGAAATCCCACTTATAGCTTTAAATCCGCTCTTCATTTTGGTTAACGCCAGGACTTGTTCGCACCCGATGACCGTAGATTTTCGACCATCGACGACAGCGATGCTCCTTCGTATTTCTCTTCCATCAGTGCTTCTAGTTAATCTCCGCCATTCATTCCTTAATTCCAATCTACATTATTTAATCTAGATCATTCATTTCCTTCGACCTCATCTGTTGATCTTCAAGTTCCAACAGTTCTTGTGCCTTCATTCTTCATTGGTCCACTCACTTTGACTTTGCGCCATTTCTTCAGTATTTTATGGTTCCGGGGTTTTTTTCAGGGTTTTGGCCTTTCATTTTCCCGCTGCTCAACTCTCTCAGAGCTTGACTTCTGCGAATTCTTACTTCGCTATTATTCTTGGGATTTACAACCTAGTATATATATATATATTTCGGTTATGGCTCCGTACAACCATTTATATTATGATTTAACATGATCGCATGGGTATACTGTGACCGATTCTTTTATACTTCTTTCTTTTGCGATTTTGAATATAATAAACAGAATACTTCATTTCCCTTAGACTCTGTGGTTGTAAAGAAAATAAGGGAGCTTCATTGAGGTTGAACCACTGCAGTGATTTTTAGACCACGCATTATGATAAAAGTGATAAATAAGCTTAAACACAATATAAGCTACAGCAAGTGGTACGACCAATTTGTTTTTAAAATTAACTAATCGTTCCACAATTTGCACACGAAACAATAGGTTTTGTGGGTGAACCCGCCACCTTTGGTGGCTAAAAATTCCCCTTCATAGTCAGCCGAAGGAGATTTTTGTTGCCAATTTTGATAAAGGGGCGAATTTGCAAAATAATTAGGAGGGAAATGGGAATGGAGACCTAACTTGGCCATTTTTCAGCCTTTTTGAGCCCAAGAAGAGCCTAGACAGGGGTTTTTAGGTCTTCTGAACACAATCATAGTGCTATTTTTAAAATTTAAGCATTGTATATTGTTGTATTATTAGATTGGAGAATATAATAAAAATGGCCACCATTAAATCTAGACCCAGAGATGTAACTCATGAGGGGTGAACTCTGTCCTCAAATTATTGTGTTATGATGGTGCTTGTTCTCTATTCTTAACTATTAAAATCTGGAAAATTGAACCTATTTTGTGTGCTTTTGCAATATTGATCCATTGCCCTTAAGACATAAACTAGCTTGCAAAAATTTGCATGAAACCTTCAATTTTACTTTAATATCATGAAAAAACAAAGAAACAATAAGAGATTCTATTGAACATGGGTGAAACTTGGAGGAAAATAAATACATTAGATGGAAAGGTCACTCTAGTTTCCAAAAAGGTGGTAGACATTAAATTCATCAATTATGATGAATAAGCAGGAACTCTGACAACAATCCAAGTGGACTCACCCTCACATTAAATGAATATTTGAAATGTCTTTGATTTTTGTTTTAATGGCAACAATGTTGTTAATCATAGGAAAGTAAAGTCTCTAATTTATCATATTTTTCTACATATCATCAAGCTTTTAGCTAAGATTGAAGATACTATTTTTCAAATTCCAATAGCATGGACACAAGCTATCTTTCTATTCTATTAGTTTGGTGCCCCTAGTGATATGCCCACATTGAAAAAATATTAACTTTATTTTTTGCAGTGCAGTAATACAACGATTTGCCTAACCTTGTAAATTGAAAAGGAAGAGCCTGTGGTGTATATTAATTTTATAAACAATGTGTGGAAGTAAATAATACAATAGAAATATATAATGTTGGTCGCTCTAATTTATTAGATCATAAACCCAAAGAAGAATGTTAATAATGACTCAACTCACTCGAAGACTCTTCTTCAAGCTATTCGTATGATTAGGAATTGGTTATCTTGGAGGATAGGGCATGGTGAACATTGGTTCGAAACACTATATAATTTATAAGTATCTAATATTATTTCTGAATTATGTGAGAGATCTCCTTAATATGCTCCCTAATAGGAAGGACAGGTCACTGCTCAAGCTCCTTCAGGATATGAAGATTAACATGTAAGCTTGTGAAATCTATATGTTGGTAATATTCATTACAATAATATGTTCACATGGTCCATGAATAAACATTGGGGGTAGAGTACTCATCTCGTAATAAAACCAATATTAAACTACCAAAACCTAACTCCTTTAATAGTAAATCACAATTATAAGTAAAAAAATATTAAGAAAATAGAAAAAGTCATGTTAAAATGAAAATTATAATACTAATAATTAGGATTGATTACACTCTATTTAAAAACTATAAATGAATACATAAATACTTAAAGGAACAAAGAAAAATTGCTTATCCCTATTCACATAGAAATGTCTTTTTATAAATAGTGTTTTCATATGGAAAATTGTAATTCAGATCATCCACAACTTTTTCATAATTATATATAAATAATATAATTTAATGAAATTTGATTATAATCATCTTAAATATCTATAAATAGATATAAAAAATGTAAAGGTATAAAGAAAACAATAATTGTTTATCCCTATTCATATGGAATTTTGTCTTTTATAAAAATTGATTTTATAATCTTATAAAAATAATATAACTCAATGAGATTTAATACCTGAATTAATATGTATTTATTTAGAAAACTGAAAAAAAAAAAAAAAAAAATATATATATATATATATATATATAAGTGCATTTTTATAAATGTTCTTTTTAACTGTATGAAAACAATATAATTTAATAAGAAACCCTTAAATGAGGTAACTGAGAGTTATGAACTTAGTTAGATGCTCAAAGAAACAATAAAATACTTACCAAATTAGCAAATTGTTGGTTAATAGTTCCAAATAACTCTTTAGAGAACAATGTTACTCTATGGTTAACTGTGTGGCAAACTTAGGAACAACCAAACTCTAGCAACAAAGATAAGTCAATGCTCAAGCTTTAGAGAATTGGAAGGGAACCAAAGATTAACTACTATATTAATAAATCACAATAAATATATAGAAAAAATAAAACTAAAATGATAGTTATAATACAAATAATAAGGTTCACACATAAATATATAAAAAAAGTCAAACTAAAATAAAAGTTATAATACAAATGATAAGATTCACAAATAAATATATAGAAAAAATCAAACTAAAATAATAGTTATAATACAAATGATAAGGTATAATTATGCTCAGACATAAATAATATAGAAAAATTTAAAACCATATTAATAATAGAAATAAAATATAATAAGAAGAAAACAATAAAATATTTATCTTTATTATATGAAAATACTTTTTATTAAATAATTATCTAATTTAATGAATTTTGATTATGATTATTTTAAAAAACCATGAATATATATAGAATAAATAAAAGAAAGCTGTAATGAAAAGCAAAGAAAATTTGCATATCCTTATTCACATGGACCTGTCATTTTATAAATGTCATTACCTATCTAGATTCATATGAAAAATTCCTTTTATAAATATCATTTTTATAGTTGTATAAAGATAATATAATTTAATGACACTCAATCCATAAACTCATATACCCTTTGGAAAAGTAAAAAAAAACAAATAAAATATACACCAAATCACACGGGAATCTCTTTCTGTGAATTTACTATATAATTTAATAATGTGATAAGACTCAATCTTTAAAGTAGATATGCACTGAATTAGAAAGTTAAAAAAAAACAAATAAAATATATATTTAATTTAACAACTATTAAAAAGACGCTTTATAAAAAAACTATAAATATGTTTTATACAATATTTAATAATTGTATAAAGAAAATATAATGGAAGAAAATTCAATCCTTTAATTAACCATGCACTTACTTCAAGGTGCAAGAAACGATAAAATATCCACCAAACTCACAAACTGAGATTTAAGATTAATGGGATTCTCTGTGAAAAACAAACCGAGATTTAAGATTAATGGAATGCTCTGTGAAATGTGCAATGCTGGTGATGCAGACTCCTTGGGAGCATGCCCTGATCCATCACATCATCTAGGATACCGAATACATAGATACGTTTTCTACTCATGTCCGGGAATCTAAATGAGATTCAACTTGGTTTGAAAGTTCATAATTCCCCAAGGAAAAATTCGTCTTTATGCCTGACCACGGAATACTGACCTATGAGGGTTCAGTGATGCACTTGCTTTGCCAAGGGGGTGAGGAGAATATCCCACCTGCCAATAAAATGCTCGTATACTGAACAGCTATGGACAGAAGTTAAGCAGGTAACAGTTATAAAAAGCATCAGGCCTTGTCAATTGAAGAATGCATGAGAGGTCGGTAAAATAAAAAAGAATCGCACGATTTCAATGTCTTACCTTGCTGCATTATCTGGAGTATTGAGCTCTGAAGTAGCTCAAAATTCTGAAGAAAAACATTTCCTTTTTAACGTATCAACACAGATCAAGGCAATGTTTTCAGTATGCGGTTATAAATTTACAGATAGACAAACCCTAAGCATCGGGTTATAGAGATAGACTAAACCGAAGCATCGGGTTTTTCTTGTGGCCTTCCTTGAGTGCTGAGGTTAATTCAATTATGGAGTTTGGGAATATTCAGTAAGTAATTGGATGTACAAAAGTGGGGCGGAAAACTTAATCCGATTTGATTCTAAAAGACTTTTCAAATCGACAATCCAGATAAATATGACTATCTTCAAATGCAACCGGATCAAAGTAGTGATGCTGGAAGGATCAGAGTATGAAGAAACAATCATACTTATTATACGAAGGATAACTAATTCCCTAAATTCTCTTTGAACATAACATTTATAATATTAGAGTACTACTCCCATATATTTCTTATTCAATCTTTCTCCCATATATATAATTAATGACAGACCTTAGATGACAATTTTTAATAAAATCACGAAGTACTTCCTAGATTGCAGTTAGCATAAGCATCATAACAAGGAGAGTTGTAACCCACTATAATAAGAATTGAATCGTATGGCAGCCAATAACATTTTTTTAATAAATTCACTACTACCTCTAGGCATCATAAGCATGGTAACATATCCAGAGTTGCAACCCATTGATCCTCAGAGGCCCACATCTCAAGATTTTAATATAGCTGTAAGGTATTCTCTGGGCAAGCATTTCTCCCATTTATTTTGGTTATAACCATAACGTAACTAAATGTTGTAAGTGAACCAGGAATTGACAGTTCTTGTAAAATCTATCTAGAGGAACTCTCTGATAATACTATGATAAATGTCTGATATTCACTGTCATTTCAAACAAGATCAAACTAAAGTAGTATTGAATTTCAGATTATAGAATTTGTTTTAAAAAATTTCATATACTGTAATATTCAAGATGTGAAAACTCCTTAAATTTGATTTTCAGATTTTTGCAAATGCTTGGCCGGCAACATCCACTGCAGGAGGAAATACTGTCAACGGTCTAAAAAAATATTACATACCAGATGCTCTGGCGAGAAAGGTCCAGCGTCCTTCTCCGTGCAAATTTACAATACCAATAAGTTGCATGTCCTCTTCCACAGTCCATGGACCCTTCCTCGTATCGGCTTCGTTCTCATAATCAAAGTCTGAACCTCCCCACAAAGATCTGTTCGCCATTAAATGAGCGGACTAAGCCATTCCAACTTTCTGTATTTCTATTGTGAATGCTTCATATAGGCTCCCCTGTCTCGGACATTTATGCCTGCCGTCGACTGCACAGTCGCAATCTGGAGACAGATGAATTTAGGCATGTCTCTATAATCAGCGAATAATGAATGTTCCCTTCATCTAATCTGGCTTCCGAGGGTCGAATCATTTTGTCGTCCGCCATTTATAGCCATCTTCATAGGATACCCTTACATGTTCATGATTCGGAGGATCAAAATCGGGCTCGTTCCGTGCCAGCACGACAGAGTGAAGGACATGAAAAGATCCTCTTTGAAGCATAGTTAAAAAGGCAATCTAACAATAACATCCATACGCGTGAAATTACCATTTTCAGCTCCTTTACACGACGTCAGGCCGCCTCCATTATGCCGGAGGCGCTTCCAGAGCTGCCACGTAAAGTCTGCAGGACCACTATAGGGCATCTATATCGATATATATATTCAGACAGGGGGCCGTGCTGACAGGGAGCCGTGTCTAAGCGGTACATAAATATATTTTGAGTCCCAGATATTGGCGGGGTCAAAAAGTCATAAAATAAAATAAAAATGGGAAATTATTTGTCCAAGGCAACTCCAGCATTAGTTCAAGAATGTTCTAAAATTGCTGTATCGAGTGTTACTACAATTATATATATGGAAAGTTCAAGAATGTCATCCAGTTGGATTTCGGTAAGTTTTCATATTCGAAATTGTTTTCAAATTATTAGGGTTATTTATTAAGATTTTGTTTGTGCTTGATTTAATTATGAAATAATATTTTTTATTGAAATAATATTTTTTATGATAATTTTAATCTTGGTAAAGATTTTTAAAAGTTTGAATTGAAGTTGTTTAATTTGTAGAATTGGAATGCTTTAAATTACATTTTTTCTTGAAATTATTTTGCTAGTGAAAATGTCTATTTTGTCTATAAATTAAACTATTCTTTTTATTTATAATGAATTAACAACCTTCAAATAATTAATTAATAATAATTTATTATATTAATAAGCTTGTTTATTTGTGAATTAACAAAATTTGATTATAATTACTTAATAATAATTTATTATATTATTAAGTGTGTTTATTTTAAAATAAAGGTTTTATAATTTTAATTTATTTATTAATAGTTATTAGGTTAACTATATAAAATAAATGACTAACAAATAAACATCAAGGCACAGTAAGTATCAAACTATTTCTCTCATCATAGAACTCAAGTTGCTAAAATTAAAAATTTCATAAAAATTAACTAAAATTATAATTATATTTAACATAAAAATAATTAATATATAAGTGAAATGTATATACATTTTGAAGGAATATATAAGAAGATTTTTTACCGTGGATATATACAATATTATGGTTTATCAATACTACATGACCAAAACATAGAAGGCATTTCATATGACACTTGCTCACGTAACATTTTTTAACTTAACTAATTTAATTAAAAGGAAAAAAGTCATAACTACTTTGAAAATATACTTCAACCCTTAAATTTGCTTATACTATTAAGAATATTCTATGGAGGTCACATTCTTACTATTCACTTAATAGTTATTAATTATTAAATTAAAATTCTAGAAAAAGAATTTTAATTTATTCATCAATAACTATTAGGTGGATAGTAGGAATTTGACCACCAATAGAATATAATAGAATACTTTTAGTAGTATATGTAAATCAATGTTTGAGATTTATTTCAAAAGTGTTAGGAGTAGTTTGTTCTACATTATGGGTATATTTTCCAATCAAATATTTTCAAAATCCTACAAGGATTTACCAAAAGTTGTTTCATTGGATTTCTCCTTCTTTCTAATTAAATTGATTAATTAGAAAAATGTTACAGGAACATGTATAAAATGAATATGAGTTATGGTGTTTTTAGGCATATAGTATTAGTAAGCCATGTTATTTTATTGTAGCAAAGGCTATTAAATAATAAAATAAAATTGAATCTCATAACTAAAAATCTTGATATGTGTTTTTCTAAATCCATATATATCCAAGTCACATATTAAGTCTTTTCATAATTAATAATAATAATAACAATTTAAAAATTATAATTTAGTTAATTTAATTACTCTATTTAATCTTAATAATATGAAATATTAAGATTAAATATGAAATATTTCTGTTCATATATTATTTGATTCGTCATATTTATTAACTATTTAATTTATATAACTGTATTAAGATATTAAACTATATAAAATAACAAATTAATTTAAAAAATAAAATAAAATAAAAAATAACTTTCCTGATATTAGATTTTTGATACAACTTTCATAACCTATAAAAAATTATAGCATAACTTTAATCAGTCTACTAATTCGAAAACAAATAATAATTAATGCAAACATAAATTGAATCTATTCTATTGTAATCTAATCGAATCAATAGGGCCTGGAGTATGCCCTAACACTGCTTCTGCTTGGCTAAGAGCTCGTCTTCCTCGGACGTAAGGAAACAGGGTAACGGCCCAAGACCCAGAGGCATCTGGCAGGAGTGATAGTCTGCTCCCTTACGGACCACCAGCGGGTTATTTCAGGTGGCGTGGTTTTCCTTGATAACAGTGATGTGTCAACTGACATTCGCGGATAGCAGCGAGAGATGGCTGTCCTCACTGTTGGTTTGACAAACTGAGTTTTGATAGGTTTTTCCACCTTTTGAAAAAAAAAAAAAGAGAAAAAAGAATAATTAAAAAAAAAAAAAATCTAATCGAATCAATGAAATTTATACGACATCCTAAAGAAAACTTCTCTGATAATTGACTTACTCAACCGAGACACCATGGCAAGGGCTAACCAGCCATATATTGTGCCATTAATGCCCTTGCCAGCTATGTATGGGCAGCACGTCAGGCAGGATGGCATAGGATGCATACATGACTCCGGCCGGCGACCTCCCGTTTCCGGTGACATACCCGGGACCCACCAACGAGGGCCCGCCCACCCCGTCCCTCCGTTCCCGCTAACCACGTCAGCGCACGGGATCTATGTTCAAATGAAACTCTTCCCTCGCGCCCATTTCATTAAAATTGATTTTCGAACGCCGATGGCTCTGCAACCTGCTCTGCGCATCCGCTGCTAACAACCGCTGCATCCTGCTTTGCATGTCCTCTGCTACGTGCTCTACGACTGCTCTGCGATCACAGGTATTTCTCTGACTACATTTGACAAGTCTGTTATTTGTCTGCTGCGAAATCTGGCACATGAACTCTCTCAGAGAAAAGGAACATTGGGTTCATCTTCTTTCTTAGGGTTACTGTGAGATAAACTTGCTAGGGTTCCCCTCTTGATTCCAGCAGCATTAGGCAGTTGGATCACTGGGTCCTGTTTGCTTAGACGAAAAATTCTCACCTAGACAACGAGCATCTGAACTCTTCATTACTCGCAATCTCTTCACAGACTCCACAAACATGCTGAAAAAAATAAAAGCATTTTTCCATTCAGAAATCTGCCTGTAACGAAATTCTGGATTGTCAACTTGAAAGTGAGGATAAGCATCTACTTAATAGATAAAATTTTGGTTTCACATAAACTTATGTGAATGATCAGTAGCCCCTTGTGCAGATTCTGGAACCGGCATACCAGATAAGAATGTTACCCTTGAAACTGCCATAAGGGATTTCTCAGGCAAATTGGAAGGATCTATTTGTGAGGAAAACGAGGCAGAGATTTTCCAAAGCTTCACTTCCCATACCTGCCATTGTAAATTTAGAATTCAGTTCTTTGACAGTAATAGCTCAGTTCTTTGACAATACTACTATTAGCCCTTAATGATACTTGCATCCGCAATGGAGGAGGAAAAAGATATTGGTTATTGAATTAACCATAAACAACAAATCATGACAGATAAAAAGAGATCATCTAAACTATAGATGATTTAAAATGGTTAGTTTAGTTGAGGATACTGGACTTTCCAACAGAAAATAAGCTTTACAAATATTTATATAGGACAAGGATGTGACTTTTCATCTCTACTATTCATCTTGCAGGCAGTCTTGCTGATGATATCAAAGGATTTGCAGAATTTTGCAATGGCACTAATCCTTTGACATGAGGAACTGTACCCTTGATTTGACAGGAAATATTTGAAGCTTTGCTGATTGAGAGCTTCAAAGTCTATTCATGGTTCCTCCAATACGAAGAACCACCCGTAGGCGTAAAAAATGGAGTGCAGCGTGAAATCAACATGATCAAAATCCCTGGAAACAAGCTACAATCTCAGTAAACAGTTTAATACAGGAACTCCAGAAATATCATAAAACAAACAGCTATATTGAAGGGAAAATCATATGCAATTACAGATGTAAAGAAGTTTTTCTTGATAACCTTTTTTACTTCTACTATGAAATATGTTTTGTCAACTTCATCTAGTGCCCTAAGCTCATTTGGAGTTTTATCATTTAAATATTTTATCATTTATTTTGTTGTTAGGACTTTGTTTTCCAACTCATTATTAATTATTTTGATGACTGTATATGACTTTCCTAGTAGATATTTTTGTTCTTCCACAATGCAAATATATTTCAAAACTGAGTGCATCACCTGTATGATTTCTTCCAAAACTTTCCACTTTGCTTCCAACAGGGAGAAGTTTCTTTCAATTTGGCCTTCAATTTATTGATTTCTTCTTGAGAGACTTATTTTTCATGTATCAGTTTTTTGTTTCTTTCATTTTATGAATTGAGATGCCTTTCTTTGATATTAAATTGTACTTTTGCCTCTACTAGAGTGCCCATGTTTCCTCAATTCTATTTCAAATAATCTAAGATCTGATAATGCTTTGGACATTTGTTCTACAAGATCCTAAGTATATATGGCATTTGAAGTGGAAGCAACACAGACATGAGCCTTCTGAGATAGTTCTAAATGCTAAATCTTCTCTTGCAGATATTCAATTTCATTGTTTCTTCGTATAAACTCTTCTAGCAGTTGCGCCTTTTCTTTTTCTACTTGTAAAAGTTTTGTTGTTTGTACATGTTCAATTCCTAGGATTTTCAACTTTTTCCTCAAGGACTGCATTTTTGTTTATGTGTTTTGAAGGAGAATATTGATAGCCTTTATGTTAATTGGATTCACTCCCATATTCATTGTTAACTTCTTATATTCTTGTAATTGCATATGATAAAACAAACTTCAAGTTAAACTGATATATGGATAACCACAATTACATACACAGTAAAAGCTGAACAGTAAAAGTGCATCAGTATGCTTATAAATCTCTATATACAAACTGTATGCTCTTTTCTATTACACTGCAATAAATTAGAGGTTTCCATTAACATTTTTTAATAATAATAAGTTCTGGCTACTTAATGCGGATCATTCACAAGGCTGTGTAAGCATTCTTGAATTATGAGACTAGTAACAGAAAAAGGAAAAATGGTTACTTCAACTTAAACTGATATATGGATAACCACAATTACATACACAATATGGTTATAAATTTTGAGCTGACAAAGAGTATATATATATAATTGGCTCGTTTTGTTATATAAGGCCATGGTGGGTATGCGATTGCATAACAACGTGTTTTTTTCTTTTTTGTTACAGCTGAAGCTCCTCCTGGTGCTTTGTTATTGCGTGAGGAGATCAAGGATCAACAGACCTTGGCTCAATCTACAGTTGCAACAGTTTCTCAATCTACAGGACTAGTATCTCTGTCTCAATCTACTGGGTTACATGTTCCTCTATCTATGAGTTCACAGTCAGCCAACAATATAAATTTTCAAACGCCTTTGCAAGGAGTCAAACAGAGTGAGTTGAAATCAGCTTCATCAATTGCTAAATCCAGTGAAGTCAATCTGGCAGGTGCAAAATTTACCTCAAATGTATCCCAGTCAAAATTGCTTGAGATTGTCTCCAGAAGTAACCGACTTATGCAATGGGCATCTGCCAAACCAGCTGAACATGTGCAACCTGTTTCAAGTGTCTAGACGACAACTTCTGGCAGCACTGGTTTTGATAGAAGGTTGGATGGTAATTCCAATTGTGTGGCCAGGGAACCATATGGTGATACAAAACTATCAGGCATTTCTAGTAGTGTTCCTCAATTTATTCAACAGCAGGCACCCATGGACATGCCTCTGTATATGCGTTCACAGCTGAGCTGGATGCATCCTCAGAATCTGTCATCTCATGCCACTTCTCAGGGAGGTGTAAACTCGATGTTAGAATTGCCGAATTCAACCACGCAGAGTCCTTTTAATTGCAGGCAGATACCAATGGGAGCTGATACATCCCAATCTCAAAAACAACTATGGAAGTCTTTACCTTCAAAACAGCCTTCTCAACAGACATCTGAATTTTCAAATTCGATTCCACCAGATTTGAATGTAGAAAAACAGTCTCCAAGGTCTCCAGTTAGGCAGTCTTCTGGAATGCTGGTTGATTCACAGCCTGATTTGGCCCTCCAGCTTTGATTTATTGAGCATTTAAAAGGTTGACAGGGAACATAATTATGTGTGAATCTCTTGGGACAGTTTTGAATAACTTGAACTTCTTAGTGGTTGGTGAAATTTGTTGGCTAGTTAGGGCATTGAAACTGGTTTCCTTCTATTTGTATGTTTAACTATGCTTGTGGTTCCTTTGCAGGCACAAACCAACTTGGTCTTTGTAATATCAAAAGCTCTGCATTTTTGCGACCATTGAAACAGTTCTGTTAATATTATTAAGGGAAAAATTCATGAACTCTTAATTATTTCAAATTCTGAGTTTTTCTTGTTTTCATTAATTATACACAATTCCCACTTGTTCCTGAACTTTGGCTGCTGATGACCTGTGATTCTCCAAGCAAGTTTCTAGGAGTACTGCACTGTTTCTAGTCTATTCTGTCAGCATTGTCGTCAAATCTATATCAAACCTCTTTTTCCATCCATATTTTCAGGCCTTAAAAGAAGTGTGGATTGATAGCACACCATAATTCAGGTGGAGATTGAGAGGCACAGAAATGTCTAAAATATAGCATTTGAAGCTGTCAAGGCAGACAATATATTACAAAACCTAATAAACTCTGGAATTGTTGATAAGGAAGTAATTTTGTAATTATTGAGGAAGATAATGCTTCCTTGACAGTACCCTCATGCTATGAAACTCTTGGTAGGCACAACCATCAGCAATATAAACTACAATCCAGCACTGTAAAATGATTGGCATCATTAATCTCTTGGTTGACTAGAAAGTCTATGCATCTCTGCATATGATGTTGCAGGAAACAACTTAACGATACCAGTGTCATATTGGTGTGATAAGAACTAGTGTATTATGGCAACTCTGACATTCTATTGGAAGTCTGAATCACTGTAACAGAATTTTTGCAAGGTTCCAGAATGACCAAAGAAATTGTGCTTCCCAATGCTATATGAAATGAGGACAGTGGGATCTTTGAAACATTCAGAGGCATACAAAGTGAACGGGCTTCCCATTGTTGTGCATCAATGGACATGATTATCACAGCTCGTTTAACCATTTATGTCATATTGGTTCTTCCAGAGACCCTGAAAACCCTTGGGACATGGTCGAATATAAAATTGTCATAGATCCAAAAAGAACCATGATTAAAGTTCTGAATTTCAGTTGAACTGACACACAGTAAATGGCTGATTCACGTTGATGAAAAACTCACCTGTTCTTGAATCATTTCAATTTTCACTATATGTGACATTTGGTTATTCCCTGGGTACTAATATTTCTCGTTGTATGGAGGGAATATAAATCCCATCTAATTAAAATAACTGAATGGAACACAAAAGGAAGAAGCATCAGTCAGTTTCTCAAAACAAATTGTTGGAAGCACATTGGAGGAGATTTCAAGAGGGTGTGCTCCATTAAAGAAAACTGTTGAATGGAACATCAGTTTGAGATGACGGTATACACATTAAATCAGAGATCAGTTTCAATGGTAGACATGAACAGCACCAATCTGTTGTCAATTTTCGGTAACACTGGTTTTCCTCTCAATTGAGTGGCCAGTTTCTGCAAATTAATAATCACTTAATTTACAGATTTAATTGAAATGATGATTTTTCAAAAGTGAGTACAATTTCTAGGTGAGGCCTAAGATCAAATCTAGGGATTGCCATTATAATGCCAAGGGTATATTCAATAGCCAAATATACCAGGAATTTTTGATTTAGCAAGATTTGAGACTCCACGACAGTGGGGGAGCCTACTCTTTGAGCCTTATCACAAGGAGCTAAAGATGCCCCTGTGTGATTTGAAATCGGGTGGAGAGGATAACATCCCATTGTGCCAACCACTGAAAAGAGGATTTGAAATTTTGAAACTGGATAAAGGGGATAATATATCCCATTGTGTCAACCACTAGATCGTCCCATCAAGAAAAAACAAGCTCGTCCCATGAAGAGAAAACAAATCCAAATTTTTAAGCATGTTTTGAAGACATAAATTTTTAAGCATGTTTTGAAGACATAAAAGGTTCATGGTAACTGATTTGGTTTGGCAGGATATGATAAAAGAGGCATGCAATTGAAGAGATTAAAAACTCAACAGCAGGCATTAAGTTTTATTTTGTGAAACAATACTTTAAGTTAACGAGAGAGCAAAAGAATAAGAAAGGTCATTTGGGTTGTTATCCTGCCCCTGAAGATAAGTGAGAGATCAGAATGTGAGGGCAGGTGACTGAGACTCCTGGTTAAGATATTCTAGCCAAAAGCAAAAGGAAAAATTCTCGAGAGAATTCACACTAACAGTAATGTAAGTTATTATCACCAATCAGAATCATAATGTTCATATTGTTGCAGGATAAACTTAATTGGAATTAATTTTGAATAAAAACCACCAAAAGCACAGACAACCCAGATAATGTATAATTGCCCCTTTACTATACTTGTATGGTAAAATTGTGCAGTGCATATATTACTACAACAGGGGCAGTAAACTGTCCCTTCCCGAGTGGTAGAGGTCCACTTATCATCAAAGATATGAAATGTAAATGTTTCTCCAAGTACTGATCTGTTATAGATGCCAGGATCACCACCAGCAATGCTCTGATTATATTGCTGTGTATGCTCGGATTAGTTTTCAAAATTTACTTTGGAAAGTGGCATTGATTATTGTTCTTTTGTTGAGCCTGAGATTAAATAACCAAGGGCATGGTTTTTGATTTTTTACTGCTAAGAATTGTTATATGTAACCCTTCATTTTCATATTATGGATTACTTTATCTTGTTTTATGTAGATTTATTTTTTTGATATCAGTCTACTTTGCAATTAAAATACAGCTATTAGCCTATTGCTGGGCAAATGACTTTACATGTTAGCCAGTTCAGACTTTCATTTCATGGGTGTATCTCTGTTTCTGATTTTGCTTAGTGTTTGCATTCTAATCTGGCATATACAACTTTGTACAAATCAAGTTTGCATTATTAATCATCATGTTATTATGAGTACTGGATACAGAGAGTTCAAGAAATATCTCCCTCTGCAATATTGATGTCTCTGTTATTTATTTGTTCATGCTTATTATAGCAATTTGCTTTTGTATTCATGGTGATAGGAATGCGTATACTTCAACTAAATTACCGATTGTGATATGTGTAGAAGATCGTTTATATAGAGATAATTACATATATTAGCTAAAATTGTTCAGTGCACATAACATATGCCTTTATTGTCGTTATTGGATTTACACATGTTCCACTACAACAGGCCGTGTACATTTGTATGTTTTTAAACAAAAGTTTGCTTTAGCTTGAAATACAGAAGAAAAATAGTTTTGTTCGTATCACTTACCTATCAAAGCATGTAACTAAACAAGATTAATACCAACAGAATTAAGGAGAAAACTTCTAGCTACTTGGGCAATGCCATCCAGCACATCAATAATATTATTGCAAGAGCTTCTGATTGATGATGCAAAAGAAGTGAGGAAGCTAAAAATTAAAGCCCAGCTAAAGCAGCTCAGCCTCAAAAAGAACCCAAACCCCATTATGTCATTCTTTGTCATTCTCAGCCTTTGGTGGCATGAATGGCTAATAATCCAATCTACATAGCAAGGACTGAACAATCTTAGTTTTTTCAAACAGTTGAAAGATAACAAACCCCCCAGATATTTTACCCAAGATAGATTGTTGTGCAACTAATTGATAAATCAATGGCTTAGGAATTTTTTTTGATGATGCTGCTCAGGGACAACCTCAATTCAGTGGAGCTGGTGGAATAATTTTCTTTAAGAGGTGCTTATTTTTTCAGTCTAAAGCCGGTCTAGAGAAAGAACTAACCATTAACAAATTTCAGAGTTTAATTAACAAATTTTCAAAGCTCGTGACCTTAAAGTTGACTCTCATTCTTGCTGATGGAAAAATGTGTAAACAACATCCAAATTTATGTGATTCATAAATGGTAATAAACTAGATGAAGAGTGCATGCACTATGGAAAGACAAATGTTAAGATCGATTTTGAGGAAGTCTAGTTCATCACAAAACAATTTTACCATCTTTTTTCAACATGTGTAACAGGAAAAGGATTGAGATGACAGAGGGTCTTTCCAAAACTGTTAAAGATCCATTTTAAGTCGAGTTCATCACAACCAATCTCTTTTCAACATGAGTACAGGGAAAGGATTGAGATGGCAGATGGTTTTTCCATAACTACTTTCTGGTTGATTCCTGGTCGTTGGCACATTATTCAAGAGGAACGTGGTCTCTCAGTTGACTATTTTCATCCTTTTTTTCCTTTAAGTCGTCTGCTCTGCTCTATGTATGAAATGTATTCTTGCAGAAATTTATTCTAACGAAGTTGTGGATCATTAATGCTATTCCATGATAATGTGAGCATCCATGCACTGAGAGTGTAGCGTAATTATGCATGGAGGTTGATTAACCTACAAGAAATAAGAGGTCTAACATGAATGTTACTAAAGTTCAGTTGTGACGGTTGTCTCACCCAAATGTCGAAGAATGGTTATCATCAGACGACCAGAGGTTTGCAAACATGCTTGAACCTGGCTATAAAACAGTTGTCCTTAAAGAAACAAAAAGAGAATTAATACTTACATGTTCCAAGTGATCAGCATTCTAAGTTTATATGTAGGTGTTAAGGATTCCAACTTCGTGTCAAGCAACAAGTTGAAGGAAATAAATATGTGGTGAGTGCATATAGTATGGAAAGCAAGGAAAAGAAAGGATTTATTACCTAGAATTGCTTGTGTGTTGCAAACCCTACTCAACAAAAATGCTTCAAATGAAGGAAATCAGATTGCTTGTGCAGATAGTTGTGTTGTTTTATGGAGCAGCTGCAAGTATGTGGATGGAATTAACAGGTGTAGATAACAAGGTAACTATGAGCCTTTGGTACCCTCCAAGTATTAATAGGCAATCATGAATGATGCTTGAAGAAGATTGTGCATACATATTATTAAGCTGAGGAGTTATAATTCCATGTCCAATAGTAGTCTAGTCAAGTTTGAAAAATATTAAATGGACATAATTAAAACCAATCAAACATTCACATATTCATATGCACTGAAAGCAATGATCCACACATTTGCCAACTTGTGGATGGCCTTTAGAATCACCAGTAGGTTAAGAATAATTAGTTCACCTCAAATATAATGTACATAATTGGACACATGAATTCAGTTATAACATGATTGGACATCCAAGGTGAATGATATTACAAAACCAAAAAAAAGTACATCCACGAGTACTTTACTGAAAGAACCACGGTATGAGAATCCCAATAAAAATGACAACCATGGTGTATACACATAGTCGAGACCTATATTGATGCTGATCAATGTTTGCCAGTGGAATGAACGATGATCCTGAATCATCTCTGGCACCTACATCTACACTTGAGATTGCTCCAACCATTAGATGAGTAGAGATTTTATGGATCTCCGCAACGTGTTTTATCGAAAAAGAATTAAATCGAGCACTCCAGATTTTTGCCTCTCTGTAGAGGGGCCTCAAATTGTCTGCGCGAACATTGTAGATGCCTTCCATGTGATTACAGATTAATTCTGAGTTTGTCAGCACTGTTATGTTATTCACCCCATTGTGTTTTGCCTCTTTTAAACCTGCAACAAGTGTAATGTAGTATTCTTCGTTATTGGTTGTCTTTCCCTGCACTTCCCATATTCTATAAATCACATGATTTTTTGCCCCATTGTGAAGGACAATTTTTAAAGATGCTGGACCAGGATTGGGGCGGCATGATACTTCAATGCATAGTGTCCACTTTTCCACCATTCCGTGGGCTTAGAAGCACTGCATAGTGACAACAACAAAATAGATTCATGTTAGAATACTTTAACATGACAAAATATCCTGATTGAAATTGATTATTGTTATGCTACCTCAAGTCTGAATGCACATCCTTGAAACATAACAGAAAATACCATATCAGTGATAAGACTTAGAGGATGCACATCCTCAGCATCAGCAAGTGTCAGAGGATGAGTCCTCTACCACAATTTGGCTTGACAGCTCTTCAGGTTAATTTTGTTTGGTTTATCCTTCGGTAGATTAACTAATTTTTGCATGAAATGTGATGCAGTCTAAAGAGTGTTTGTCTCCCTGACTTTGGATGTTAGCCATGGTTTTGGATTCTCCTTAACTCATCAGTTAGCTCTGGTATTCTTCCTGATCCAAGAGATCTGCTGTTGAATAATTTCAGGTAGTATCTGCTCATAGGATTGCACTCATCATGAACAATCCTGATTAAATGTCATTTACTACTGTTTGATTTATCATTTATACTTGAAATTAACATCGACTATCACATGCTGGAACCAACAGCTTCAACCAGGGCAGCCACAACAAGAATTAGGAGTCATGGATTTTCTACTAAGTTTGCTTCAGGAGCAAAGCGAGGTTTCTCTGATGCTCTGGGAGTGAATTTGATGCGTGATTTTGGGTTTGGATTACCAGAGTCGGACTCAAAGTTGTTGAATCAGTTACAGCCAAGGAATTTCATATTTCCTTGGGCTGTTCCGCAGCAGTATGGCCTTGCAAACGCTTGGCTCACTTGGGAGCAGAAAAGCAAGCAGAATTTGCAACACTATTCCAAGGCTTTAGCGCCCAGCGGGATTCCAGATGATAAAACGAACAATCGATTTGGGGAGGGTGCTATATCCACCCAAAATACCCAATCTGTAGTTAAAGCTTCTCAGGAGAGCCAGAGACCGCCGGCGCCTGTTGCTGCCTCTGAAAAGATACAAACCCCAGCTGAGACTGATCGTGCTCCGAACCAAAGTGTAACCCCTTCCAGGTCTGTACAACTTATTGTTTTTATTTTCTTAAATTTTTGGTCTTTAATTTATCTTTCCTTCAATTTCTTTGTGTTTTTTCTTTTGAGATTTTGGGTAGAATGCATTTTTCATGAGTGCGTTTAATTTTTTGGCTGTTACAGAGCACCGCCGGTGGTAGGATGGCCTCCTATCTGGAGCTTCAGAAAGAATTTGGCTGCGCAACCCAAAGTAGCCGCGGCCCCCTCTTGTAATCGTCCTCCACCTCCACCTCCAGCAGCAGATCCAGGGGAAAAGAAAATCAACACCATGTTCGTCAAAGTAAATGTGGATGGCGTGCCTATAGGCCGCAAAATTGACTTGAAGGCCTATGACAGTTACGAAAAGCTCACTGCTGCTCTGGATGAAATGTTCCGAGTCGCCATAAATGGTTTGTTTCCTAATCTCTCAATCTTGCACAGAAATTATGATAGAAGTATTCTGAATCTTTCGCTTGAAATAAACATACAAGTTTTCTGAATCTTTCGCTTGAAATAGACATAGAAGTATTCTGAATATTTCGCTAGTTCTATTTGCAGCTCAAACATCGGATGCAAATCCTTTACCTGAAAATAATAATAACCAGGCGAGTCTCTTGTTTTATCATCGTTACAGGCAGATTTCTGAATGGAAAAATGCTTTTATTTTTTTCAGCATGTTTGTGAAGTCTGTGAAGAGATTGCGAGTAATGAAGAGTTCAGATGCTCGTCGTCTAGGTGAGAATTTTTCGTCTAAGCAAACAGGACCCAGTGATCCAACTGCCTAATGCTGCTGGAATCAAGAGGGGAACCCTAGCAAGTTTATCTCACAGTAACCCTAAGAAAGAAGATGAACCCAATGTTCCTTTTCTCTGAGAGAGTTCATGTGCCAGATTTCGCAGCAGACAAATAGCAGACTTGTCAAATGTAGTCAGAGAAATACCTGTGATCGCAGAGCAGTCGTAGAGCACGTAGCAGAGGACATGCGAAGCAGGATGCAGCGGTTGTTAGCAACGGATGCGCAGAGCAGGTTGCAGAGCCATCGGCGTTCGAAAATCAATTTTAATGAAATGGGCGCGAGGGAAGAGTTTCATTTGAACATAGATCCCGTGCGCTGACGTGGATAGCGGGAACGGAGGGACGGGGCGGGCGGGCCCTCGTTGGTGGGTCCCGGGTATGTCACCGGAAACGGGAGGTCGCCGGCCGGAGTCATGTATGCATCCTATGCCATCCTGCCTGACGTGCTGCCCATACATAGCTGGCAAGGGCATTAATGGCACAATATATGGCTGGTTAGCCCTTGCCGAGACACCATATCGTCGAGCAAATACGATCAATCCTACCCATGGAATTATTTTTCTCTGAAATCGACAAAGGGGCAGCGATGTGGTTACCGATACACTATGAAATTAATTTTCTCTGAACTCGACAAACAGGGGGCGATGTGGCTGCTGATGGTTGGATGGAACAGCCATTATTTATGTCCAGCTTTTCGTACAAAAGAATTGTTTACTTGAAATTATGACAGCGGAGACTTTATCCCAAGCTGCCTCGTGGACTGCAGCCATTCGATTTTATAAATTGGTGATAACGTCGGTAAAACACAGTGTGGACGATGGCTCCCTTCATGCACGCCAGACAGGCGTACCATCTCTGAGATACGAAGTGTCGCTGCTTTGGAATAAATTTGTTTAAAACTTCAGATTCCTTATTTCCCATTGGATTAATCCACTCGTTTTTCACGGCACAGGTTAAAATAGAAAACGAAAAGCCTGGTGAAAAGGCGGGCTAGAAGAAGCATTGCAAATGGCAACCAGCAATTGCATAAATAACTATCAGCCAATGGCCTTGAGACAGACATTAATGGAAATCTAACCCAGCAATTTTATAATAACTTTGAAGTACCATACCAAATAATAAAATATAGTAAGAATCTTAAAAAATATTTGAAAGTGAAATTTTTTATATTTAAAACCTTTAGCATTAAAAAGTTTTATAATGGTTTACATAAAATGTAATTTATGTAATTTATTATTAATGTTTTGGGCGAGTTAATTTTTTTATAAAATAATGTTGTCAAAAGATTTATTATAATTTAGTTCCAATCAAGTAATAAAATATAGTAAAATTTTTAAAAATAATTGGAATGGAAATTTTCTATATTTAAAAGCTTTCACATTAAAAAGTTTTATAATGGTTTACAGCATGTAACTTATGTAATTTATTATTAACGTTTTGGGTTAGTTAAATTTTTTATGAAATAATGTTGTAAAAAAATTATTATAATTTAGTTCTATACCAAGTAATAAAATACAGTAAGAATTTAGAAAAATAATTGAAATGGAAATTTTTTATATTTAAAAGCTTTCACATTAAAAAGTTTTATAATGATTTACATAAAATGTAATTTATGCAATTTATTATTAAGGTTTTGGGTGAGTTATTTTTATTTTATAAAATAATGTTGTGAAAAGATTTATCATAATTTAGTTCCATACCTAGTAATAAAATATAGTAAGAATTTAAAAAAAATAATTGAAATGGAAATTTTTTATATTTAAAAACTTTCACATTAAAGAATTTTATAATGGTTTAAATAAAATGTAATTGATGCAATTTATTACTAATATCTTGGAGTTAAATTTTTTTATAAAATAATGTTGTGAAAAGATTTATCATAATTTAGTTATTATATTGATAGTAGGGATAATTATTATTAATTATTATTTGTTATTATAAATTTATTAATTATTAGTATTGATAAAAATTATGTCCCTTCAAATAATTTAATGATGGTTTCTAAGAAATTGTTGTCTTGGGCTATTAAGACAAATCCCTAAAAACAATTAAAATAAATAACAAATGTAAAATGCACTCCTTAAAACATATTTTTTTTAAATAACTACAATAAATGAACTTATATTCATAAATGATAACATTATCCTAATACTAATAATCATAATTAAATTAATATTTTTTTGTCAATAATACAAATTTTGGACTAAAAAAAATAAATTACGGTATTATTTCACACAATCATTGTATTACTCATAGATTATCGATTTATCATTGATAAGTACCACTATATTATGCAATAGCATTGTGATAAATCGATTTGTTATATTAATATTTAGAACAAATTATTGTTAAATTTCATTTTTTGTATTTTCATATATTCATACCATTTATACCTTTTTCTTTATTTCAAATAGAACTCTAGACTTCACTTAGAAAATATAAACTTTACTTTGATAACTATCTAAAAATTCATGTTGATATTAGGTCCCCTTTCCAGCATCATATAGTCATCATACATTTTCTAGCATTCCATGGTTGAGGAAGATGAGAGGTGCTAAAATTTTATTTCACGTAAAGCTTCACATTATTGAGACAACTATCTAGACACCCATGTTTCTATGATATGATATGTGAGTATTGTATATTTGAACCATACAATCATTGTACACCTTTTTATTTTTAAGATTATGAGAGTTTACATTTTTTCACTGCCGCACTAGGGCTCCAAATCTCAAAGTTGGAGTCACACTAATCGTACAAAATTAATGTTATGAAGCAGGGGTGATTGAAGTAGCATTCTTGGGAATTTGGGAGCTCATCAAAACCACATTTCTGGGGTCTGAATACCTCAAACTAGGCTTTGAAACCACGATGTTTGATGTGGCTCTTACATTGACTCTCATCCCCATGCAACACTACACCCTCCAACACGACGTCGACATTAGCATACTTGAACTGGTCACACGCATTTATCTCTAATCTTCAAACAAAATCGATGGGTATAACTTCGTATTTTTATTGGTGTATTGAGGAACAAACTCCCTCCTGTACCCACTAGCAACCATTTGGAAAATTCTAGCACAATCCCATAAGCATCTTCCCCACTTGAATTGACATGATTTCAATATATTGTGTAGGACTAGCATGGCCTCCAACGGCATCATGACGATTTTATTACTAAAACGTATTATTTCGCTCATCTAGGTTTTTTTTAAGAGTTGGACTATCACTTGAGGGACCTCTCAATAAATGAAGACCTCATCAATTTAAACGTGGACAATCATCAAAGGATCATTGTTATTTCACTATTTAATTTCTGTTATAGAAAACATTCTTTGCTCGTACAAAAAATCCACAAGGAAGCATCATCTACTATTTTCCTTCGGTTGCGCGTAGTGGTTTATAACATCTTGGAGAAACGTTGAGATGAGTTTCTTCCCATTTTCACAGAGTTATTGATTTGTTACTACTTTGTTTTTATTAGAGAGATCACTATGGTTTGAATATTTGTGTTAGAGATCTTTGTCAGATGCATAAGTGAGGAAGAAGAAATAGGCACTAAGAGTTCATTTAAAGATGTCAACTTGGCTATCTCTTCCAGATTTTGTAATTTCACTTAAATATTAGGTACTTCAATTGCACCTAATTTATAGCATTTTAAAAGAATTCTACTCTAGATTGATGGAGGAGTAGCATAGAACTTGGTACATCGTAGAGAATTTTTAGGTGCATAACAAATATATCCCTAAGAATTCCTACTACTATTTGAGATTCCTACTCTTCATACTATGCATACCCATCTATTCATGTTTACTAAACTAAGGGAAATTGGGTTTCCTCATCCATTTTGGGTTCCCTATAAACAGTGGTTCTATTATTTTATACAAAAACATAAATGCATCTCACCCTAAAGGCCCCCAGAGGTCATCATGTAATTGAATTATAAAGAAATTGATTTGTTAAAATGTATGAATATGTGTGAGAATCTATATACATGGGCGTGAGGCCAACTTGGCGTTGTGGGGGATGATGAATGATGCAAGGGTGTGTTGCATACATGGAACCACCAACAAAAACATATCATCAGATCTATTTTCCAACATTCACCAAAAATCTATTGACTTGTTGTGTATGTAGCTAAGTGTAGGCACAATACTAGTTTTGTGTTCGGTCAAGTGCAAGACTAGTATAGGTCGTAGTCTTTTGGAAAGAACCTCATTGTATTTGAAATTGTATACACTATTGGGTTGAGGCATGAGAGGGTTGAAGCCCCCAAGAGGTGCACCATACCTCTCTTCCTTGGTACACCACTAAAAATTCTAAAGTTAAACACTCAATCTTGTTTGTAGATTGGAGAGAGATGCAAATTTGCAGTCTAAGTACGCTAACGCGGACATTGTTTTTGCAGCACTATCCTCCCGCATCTACCCAATTAATAGGCCAACCGAGGTAAACGTGTGATGAGAAGTAAATATGATTCAAATCCTTATGTGTCAGTTAAGGAAGTGGAACTGACAAAGCACATCACACAAACCTTCCACGTCAGCAATAGAAATCCTGGGAGCTTTCCCAACCACTCAGGTAGCCAGCCCATGAGTCCCACTGAATTTTTAATGCATCAAGCTCCTGGACACTCCCTTGATATGGATCATCATGCATCTAGGAGGCTCCAGACGCTCCCAAAGCAAGGGTAAGCGAGTGTCTGGGGACTTGTTTCCCCTTTGTTGTGCCCGCGACTCCAATATTTGTGCCACTTTTTTCAGGCCCATAGCCCATGTCACTACCTAAAACTTAATGACACCTTCATAAATAAATTTATACAACAAAATTTTTATTCATTTTCAAAAGCATTGACAAGGACTAGACTGGAAACCTACCAGCCATGACAGGAATTTCGTCAAACATGTAAGAAACATGAAAGCTACAGGTCTTAATAGAAAAACTCATCATGGGGGTCTCATACTTAACTGAGAATCACTAAGAAGCATTGATGCATCCACACATTAGCTACAATTTCATATATTAGGCGATAGATACATTGTTCATTCATTTACAAGTAAAAACATGATGAGACCCATACATAGCCATTGTGATAATACATGTTCATAACTACAATAATAACAATAGAAATACCAAGGAAACAATAGCCATATCATCCACATATAAACCAATATAATACTTATGAATTAACAAGGATAAATAACCTCATATTAATTATGGAAAGTCGAACGAGGTGTGGGATTTCCACGAACCACCCAACTATAGACATGGCTGAGCCAAATCTCTCTTCAGCCAGTCACGCCCATGCCATATTCCAAGCATGAATGTGGGATCTCATGGAGCAATCCATCAAACCCAACCAAAGCTTCCATAGGCCAAGCCACCTCAACCCATCAAACAGTGATTCCACCTCAAGGTCACACATCACAAACCATCACCAAATTGGTCTCTACCCCAGCCTTCCAGGGCTCCATAGCGTTTGTTTGAACCAAGGCTTCCATGACTAGTAACTCAACCCACAACTGTCGTTGGGCTTCCAAAGTGTTTGTCCAACCAGGGCTTCTAGGACTAGTATTTCAACCCACCAAGGGCTTCTAGAGCATTTGTCCTACCAGGGCTTCCTGGATTAGTAACTCAACACAAGCTGTTACAGGGCTTCTAGAGCATTTGTCCAACCATGGCTTCTGGGAACTAATAAATCAACCCAAGCTAAATGAAACATGAGAACCAACCAAAAAAATAAAAAAATGAATCCACAAAACCATGCCCATCCAATTAATGGAAAGGCTAGGAAGATCCATTTTCAATCCATGAAATCCTCCATGTCAATGACAGATCATGACCAATAAACCACATGCATATGCCATGCATGCAAAAACTAGTGAGGAAAACATACATGCAACTCGGTATCTGCAAGAAAAACCCATTATAGTTTCTGATCTCGTCGTCCTCTTCCGCTTTCCTGCTCTTCCTTTTCCTTCTTGCTCCTAAACTCCAAGTATGCAACACTCCTCCAAGAGTTCTCCAAGAAAACTCTAAGTGTCCAAGAGTATGAGAGAGATAGAATAGAATGAGAGCTCCAAAACTGAACTGACAAAAATCTGTGAATTGATCCTCAGAAGCCTTTTTATTAATGAGGCCAATATTTTGTTCATTTTCCATTTTTTTCCTCCTCACGTGGAACCTGTGATCTTTCACCTCCCTTTTCTCCTAATTTCCATTATTTTCATAAATAAATGTGCAAAAATGCCACTTTTCCTTTCCAAAGCCTTATCCGTTGCCTTTGCCAATTTCCTTAGCCATTAATCAATCTCCAGTGATCCCCATGACTATGCTTTTGGCCAACATTCAACTTGGAATAAGTGTCCCATCAACTGTGGTTATTATTTTGCCTTTATTAACTTTTATTACATGGAATTTTGATTAGGATTGTTACATAACCCTCCCCATTGGGAGAACATCGTCCTTGGTGTTCAATGACACATATAACCAACAAGGATGTTGTAAGAGAAACATACTCCCCATGGAGATTTATAACTTAGCTCGTTGCAGTATTTACAATGATCATCCTGCAGAGAAGTAAACCAACAAGACAATATAACAAGTATAACATCATAATGACATGATGTCCATACCGCTTACTGGAGCTTTATAACATAGCTCATGGCGATATTTACATCCATATACATATGTACATATACGAAACATCACCAAAACATGTACCAAAAACATATACCAGAGACATATACTAAAACATCCACTCAAACAACAAATAAGGAAGGATACATAGCCTACATTTGATTCATCATCTCCCATGTAGCTCCAATAGGCCCAAAGTGCTTCCATTTGTAACAGCCCTGGTGAAAATTCCATGTAAAAATATATCAATACCACAGATGATGGGACATGTATTCCAAGCTGAATGGTCAAGAAAACATCCTAATGGGTGTTGATTTGGTTGTATATGGCTAAGGAAATTGGCAAAGGCAATGGCTAAGGAATTAAAGAGGCAAAAAGGTATTTTAACACATTTATTTATGAAAATAGTGGAAATTAGGAGAAAAGGAAGGTGAAAGGTCACAAGTTGCATGTGAGGAGGAAATTGAAGTAAAATAATGGAAAATGAAGAAAATAGAGGCCTCCTTAATAAAAAGGCTTCTGAGGATCAGTGGGCAAGCTTGGTCAGTGAAGGCTTGATGAGTTTAGTTTTGGAGCTCTCTCATTATTCTTTCTCTGTCTCATACTCTTGGATACTTAGAGTTTTCTTGGAGCACTCTTAGAGGGTGTGGCATACTTGGATTCTTGGAGCAAGAAGGAAAAGGAAGAGTAGGAAAGTGTAAGAAGGAATTGAGATCAACAGCTACATCAGATTTGCTTGCAGGTACCAAGTTGCATGTATGATTTCTTCACTAGTTTTGGCATGCACGGCACATGCATGTGGTTTCTTGGTTATGATTTGTCATTTGCATGGAGGATGGTCGAGATTGACAGTGTATTTCCTAGCCTTGCCATTTCCTGGATAGCCATGGTGATTGTGGGTTTACTTTCATTGCTTTATTTTCGTTGGTTCTCATGCTTCCAAAGCTTGGGTTGAGTTACTAGTCCTGGAAGCCCTAGTTGGACAAACGCTCTGGAAGCCCTTGGTGGGTTGAGTTACTAGTCGTAGAAGCCTTGGTTGGACAAATGCTCTGGAAGCCCTGTATAAGCTGTGGGTTGAGTTACTAGTTTTGGAAGCCTTGGCTCGAAAAATACTCTGGAAGCCCTGGAAGGCTTGGATAGATACCAATCTGATGATGGTTTTGGTGATGTCCGACTGTGAGGTGGAATCACTATTTGATGGGTTGAGGTGGATGGCCTCTGGAATCCCTGAATGATTTTTTATTGATGTGTTCTATGAGATTCCACATTCATGCTTGGAATATGGCATGGGGGTGAATGGTTGAAGAGAGATTTGGCTAAGCCGTTCTACGGTCGGGTGGAATGTGGTAGTCCCATATCCGGTTGGTTCATTGCATTCACTAATGAGAAATCAATTCCCTTGATTTTCATGTGTAAAGGTATTGATGTACTTATGGATTTTATGGCTAATATGTTTACTGTATTTATGTTCCTATTATGTTAGTTATATGCACATTTCATGACAACAGCTATGTATGTCTCTTAGCATGTATTAACTTGTATATGAATGGATAACATGTTTATGAGTTAATGGAGGATAATGCACCAAATGGCATGAGGGAACAATGGTTCATAGCGATTCTCATATAAGTATGAGATCCCTACACTTAATTATGTTATTTACACTTGTAGGTTACATGTTGATGATATGTTTGACGAAATGAATGTCATGGCTATTAGAGGTCTGATGATGATCTTGTTCATATTATTTCTTTTGCATCATTGTTTCCTTGCATCCTTACTAATTCTAAGTGATCATTCCATTCTGGGCAGTGTCCCGGGCTCTAGGCTGAAAAAGGTGGCTCAAATCCTGGAATGTTAGCATTAGTGCTGAGACTAACTCGCCTGGGCAGTGTCTGGGTAGCATTATAAATCACGTAGGCAATGTCTGGGGAGCGTTAGTCCTGAAACTAACTCGCCTGGGCAGTGTCTAGGGAGCGTTACCCTGCCCTTAAGTCTCTCAAACAGTAGTGGGACCCAAGGATAGGCAGTCTGAGTGGCTGACTTGTCCCTTGAAGGTTATTTGGATGAAGTTGGATGACTATATGTGATGTTCTATCGATTCCATTTCCTTAAAGTCACCAAGGAGGTTGAATCTTATCATAATGGCCTCTCGTCGCATGTTTACCTTTGCTAGTTGGTTGCTTGGGTAGATGTGGGAGGAGGGTGTTACAGAGTGGTATCAGAGCATGATTCCATTCTTGGACTTGATGGGTTGAATGTGTGTTGGTCATTCATGCATTTCAGTTACATGTATGTCTCTTACACTTGCATTTCATGTGCATGTTGCATTTTCTTTATGATGGATTAGGGTTATAGTATGGTTATCATGGAGGATTTGATATTGATTTCATGAAATATATTTGAAATAAGTATGTGACTGAATGTATATGGTTATTTATCACTTACATGTTGATTTCATGTCGCCTACATACATCCTTGTATGTTAGGTTACATTTTTGAATATTTTGGATTACATGCATGATCCTTGTAGGTTGATTACAAGAATTGATCTCTTATGATCGACTACATGCGTTTATGTGTATGTGTAGTTGATTATGCATTGCTTCTGCATGTTGATGGTTGCATGTGGAAATGTGTACAATGGAGTAATGTTTGTTGTCATGCATGACGTCATGGTTTGTGTAGTTGATATGGTCATGCATTGATGATTGGATTCCAGCTGGAATGATGAGTATATGGTTTGGCACTCATTTTTTATGTGTGTATATGCATTTGTTATGCATGTATGGTCTTGGTTATGATTATGCATGTATAGTAGGTCCAACATGCCTTGTGAAGTCATTGTAAACAATTTAGGTCATCATGGTTCTATTGGTATGTTATGATGCTAATATGTTGAATGAGATAGAGCAACAGATGCAGATCATCATAATGAGGTTGCAACATTGGACTTTAGGGTAAGAGCAGATCGTCATACAGGTTTGCATGTTTGGCATGCAGGTATGTAGATTAAGGATTGTTATATGCATTAGGGTTATATACATTAGGTTTACATACATGTCTTTTGATGTTATGGTTACATTCATGATAGATGTTAGTTGATTAGTGTAGTTATATGCACATGTGTCGGATAGTCAAGAATGATAATAACTCGTAGTTGTATTCATTGCTATTGTTGCTTTAGATTAGATAACCTTATTATTATGTTGTATGTTGCTGATGACCATGATAAATAGCTTATTGTTGTAATATGCTATTAACTTGATGATTAGAGTTATTTCATTGAGATCTTGATGTTGTAATTTGGATTGGGCATATGTGTGATGGTTATGTTCATTGCATTGAAGATCTTGATGTTATATGTATTGTGTTAACCTGGTTTGACCTATGAAGATGGTTATGGTTGCAATATTCAGCCATCAAACGACATATTTTGATTGGTGTCATACTAATCTAGACTGATCATACATATGTGATTGTTATGCATGAAAGACAAATTCTTATGAGCTTATGATGTGAACATATTAGTTAGTTACAATTATGGATATCATGATTTAAGTTTGAATTGATATTTTATGAAGTTATATCGTGCTAATTAGATTGGTTATGCAGACAAGACAGCCTCCGATGAGGTCCACTAAGGTATGAGTTTGCTTATGTATTATACTTAGTGTTTCATAGTTGATTATGTCGTATATTTGGTATTTGAGTGTTTGGTGCCGATTATGTCATCTCATTGATTTATTTAACATGTCATGTTTGTGAGTTGGTTGAATGTTTGATGAATTGCATAATATGAGTATGTGTTCCAATGATCTTGTTTTAAGATGATGGTACCAATACATATGTGTTAAGACAGTTGATAAGCACGTGAGTGTAGTAAGTGATAGTTTTAGTATTATGTCTAATGACTATGAGTTGATTATGGATTATGACATGATTGTTTGTAAAAGTTGATTTCAAATTGATACATATGATTGTCTTGATGTTTGGAACATGTGGTCGACATGTGTGAGTAGTTGCAGGAAACATGTTGGTATTATCTTGACAAGGTAGTAGTTGATGTGTTTATATCACTAACAGTTGGATGATGTGACAATATATAGTAAGGCTCAGTTGCATCAAAGTAAAAATATAAAAGGAAGGAGTTGGAAAAGAATTCATTTGTCTATGTTTGGAAACCCTAATTCCAAACGAGTGATTTCTTGACATACATGAAGTCTTCTCAACCTTGATTTTGTCTGACATTATGTGGATATGTGCTATATTCATGAACATGCACTTGAGAGGTATATTAGCTAGTCTTTAGCTACAAGTGGATCTGTTAAAGGATTGGAGTCCCTTGAGAGATGGTGTGGATGTGTTCAGTTCCAAGAAGTGTGCTTGGCACAATTAGATGAGGTAATTGGCGTATTATTATGCTTAATTATACATTGATAGTTATGTGTTTATGACAGCATGATGTAGGGAGTTGCATGGCAATACAGGTTTCCATGAAATCTTAAAGATGGCTCAGGTTGTGCTTTTGTTGAGAACCATGGGGATTAAGTCATGGTGTCAGTCTTGTATTTTTGGTCTTTTGAGCTTGATCTGTGGTTTTTTTTAATGTCTGGTGCAAGGCCTTGCCACTTTGTTGTAGTTTCATATCGTTATGGGTTTTTGTGGTCTTCTTCTTGCTTTTTTCTTGTCTTCTCTTTTATTGTTTTGAGTCTTGGGAATTGGTTGGGAAAAGGGGAAAGTTGATGGATCTTGGAGAGAGATTTGTGGTACTCGAAAGGTAATGTAAGATTCAGACGAAGCTCAGTGCATGAGTAAGCACAGTGGAAGGTAAGGCTATGACAGTCGGTTGGACTGGCTAGGGCCATTGTGCTAAATGGATGGTAGCAGTATAGTCATGAGAAAGGTAACATGAAAAGGTAAATTACATGGATTTGAGGAGTCATATGCCTTGGCTATGTTGGGAACTATTGTTCTCAATGTTGTGCATGTGTTGCATGAATAAAGGAAGTTCTCTTAACCTAGACCTTATGTTATCTGGTAATTATGTTATGTTCATGATTATGTCGATGTTTATATGTATATATGTGTATATATGCATATTATTGCCTGACAAGATCATGATTGTTTACGATAATGCTTGTATATGTGTATGTATCTATGTCATGGTCAGATAGGGTTGTTAAGGATCATTCTTGCAGAGGAATGATTGCCTATGGAGGAGAATGGCATGAAGAGGTCCCTTGTCTTATGAGGAATCAAGTGGGAAGAGTAGTGATGACAAATATACGAGGTCGGTATCATGTGGATATGATCTGGTGTTGTATACTTGTATTATGCCTATGTTTATCTTATGACAGGTAATGTTGAAGGATACATTAGCAAAATGAAAGCAGTGTGGCTGTGACATGCTGGGATAAGCATGAATAAGACATTCGAAGCAAGGTGTCTTGGTATGGAAAGTGTATTTTTGGATGTGTGGTACTACTATTATGCATATGTTGTATATGGTGTACATGTTTCATCTGTGATGTTGCGCGCATCTGCTGTTGTGCATATTGTAGAATTTCCTACAAATTCTCTACAAATCTACCTCTGAGATCTATGTAGAAAATCTGACTGTACATTAACTCAATAATACAATATACCAAATAAAAATACTATAATCTACTTCTACTATCAAACTTGTGAAAGCTTAAAGATCGAGCTGGATCAGAGATGAACACATATAACCATAAGAAGAAGAATAAATGCACATGAAACATAGAAAATACTCAGGAGAAAGACTCAGCTAAAAACCCCACTATCTGTATTATCATACAAGGTGGAAATACATCAGAATTATACAAAGCCTTAGCTCTCATAGCTAGCCAACTCTCATAGCTAGCCAGCTCTCAGTACAAACCTCCTCTATGCTCACAAGAAATCAAAGCTTCTCACAAGCCTTCTCCTCTGCCCTCCAAGCTCCTATTTCCTTGCACAGTTCCTCTGGGATGATCTCCTTCACCCATTGGAACACTGCTCTCACACACTACTCTAACACACTTTCAGAACTGCGCAATCCTCAAGGAACCTTACCTTGAGTACATGGATGAGTTTCCTTTTATAGGAAAACACATGCAACTGATAGTAACATGTCCTTGACATTTAGCTAAACTAGGTGTTTCTCTAAATAGACATGCATGAGTTTCTGATGAGAGAATCTTTAGTTATCTGGAGTACATTGTTTGAGTGCATGCATGCATCAACTGACTGATAACTCACAATTAGTTCCTCAAATAGTTTGGAACTAATTTAACTAGACTTAACTCAGTAAACAGACTTAACTAATTACAACTCAAATATAACTTAATCTTATCTCTTTAATTAAGGGATAATCTCCTTAATTTAAGGGATAACTCTTGCATGACTTCAGAAAGACTTCTAACTTGAATTTCTCCAACTAATTAATCCATAATGAATTAATTAATTAATTCCAAGCAGCTGGTAGGACTAAATTCGATTTTAATTCACAATTTTAATTCAAGGACAAATTAAAATTGGAATTTCTGGATTCTATTTTTATCATTTCTTGTTGTTATTTTCAACACTCCCTCTCAACAAGAAATGAATTCAACTCGATCCCGATCCTGAACCTTTGGAATGTTCTGCACGCAACACTTCTCTCTGGTGTTGTTGCTCCAACAATCTCCAGAAACAAAAAAAACATCCAACTTGAATCAGAATGATGCCTCTGTCATCAAAATCTCTGATTATTATTGCGTCTGTCGCCTGAAAACTTTGCACTTCTACTGACTCAACCTTTCTGCACTGTTGTCAATCCTTCTCTATGCTCTTCAATATCTGACTGCTATAGCCTTTGTCACTTTGATCTCTGACTGCATCAATCCCACTGATTCCTCCCGCTACTATGTACTTTAGGCTCCTGTAGCAAGGTACGATCCATGAGACAAAACCTCTTAGTGGACCCTTCCCAATTTCAACCTTCTTGGGACTATCACTTCACATCGCCCCACCTCACACCTAGAGGTATGGCTGCATGTGATCCCTCTGCCCACTTCTCCAATTGTGGCTCCTCCACAATTGTTTGAGACTTCTTCTGGGACTACATGTTGAGAGGTAATTTACTCTCCCTCTAAACCACCAGGTCTCTAAAATTTTCCTTTCTCCTCAAGGCTTTGCATGCATCTTGAACCTCAAGAGCATACAGCTTCTTAACTCGTGAACTGATCTGTTTCACTTGTCTCGTGGTGATGTGTCTAAGGAAAACCTTTCCCTTACTAAAGACAACATCATAGCCTTTGTCCTCCAACATCGCGATCGATACCAAGTTCTTCTTCAGTTCAGGAACATACTTCACATTGGTCAGTGTGATAGAAGCTCCATGCTCCCTCTGAAAAGCAACAACACGCACTCCTAAAAAACTAAACCTTTCGTCGTCACCCATATCTATGTGCATCTTGAGGTCTTTCTCCTCCAAGGTACCAAATAAACTTTTATCATTGGTCATGTGGAATGAGGCTCCACTGTCAAGAAACCAACCACAACCCATCATCGATGACACCATGAATGCGATGAGGGTAAAGTCCATTTTGCACTGAGAGGCTAATGCCTCACCTTCCGATCCTATCGATGATCCCTTCTTGGACTTCTTTGATGGGAAATTAGTCACATAATGTCCCATATCAATATATATATATATATATATATATATATATAAAGTATGATATGAATTCGATTTGCACCTGCAATCCCGAACTTCAAACTTCTAATTCTCTTCTCTGTATATTGTTCACTGCTCCGATAAACTAGGCTTTGATACCATGTAGAATTTCCTACAAATTCTCTACAAATCTACCTTTGAGATCTATATAGAAAATTTGACTGTAGATTAACTCGATAATGCAATATACCAAAGCAAAATACTATAATCTACTTCTACTATCAAACTTGCGGAAGCTTAAAGATCGAGCTGGATCAAAGCTGAACACATATAACCATAAGAAGAAGAATCAATGCATATGAAGCATAGAAAATACTCAGGGGAATCAGCTAAGAACCCCACTATATGTATTATCATACAAGGTGGAAATACATCAGAATTATACAAAGCCTTAGCTCTCACAGCTAGCCAGCTCTCAGTACAATCCTCCTGGATGCTCACAGGAAATCAAAGATTCTCACAAGCCTTCTCCTCTGCCCTCCAAGCTCGTATTTCCTTGCGTATTTCCTCTGGGATGATCTCCTTCACCCAGTGAAACATTGCTCTAACACACTGTCAGAGTTGCGCAATCCTCAAGGAACCTTACCTTGACTACATGGATGAGTTTCCTTTATAGGAAAACACATGCAACTAATAGTAACCTATCCTTGACATTTAACTCAACTGGGTCTTTCTCTGAATAGAAATGCATGAGTTTTTGATGAGAGAATCTTTAGTTATCTGGAGTAAACTAGTTGAGTGCATGCATGCATCAACTGACTGATAACTCACAATTAGTTCCTCAAATAGTTTGGAACTAATTTAACTAGACTTAACTCAGTCAACTGAGTTAACTAATTACAACTCAAATATAACTCAATCTTATCTCCTTAATTAAGGGATAATCTCCTTAATTTAAGGGATAACTCTTGCATGACTTCAAAAATACTTCTAACTTGAATTTCTCCAACTAATTAATCCATAATGAATTAATTAATTAATTCCATGCAGCTGGTGAGACTAAATTCGATTTTAATTCACAATTTTAATCCAAGGACAAATTAAAATTGGAATTTCTGGATTCTATTTTTATCATTTCTTGTTGCTATTTTCAACACATATATAGCATGCATACATGTTTTTTATGCAATGCTATGTACTAGGTGTTAGTATAGATATTGTTGTATGAATGTTGCATATTCAATGTTTGGTATGTTAGGTTCCTATGCCAATAGGAGTCATAATTTTGAATGACTAAGGTTAAGCCTTGTAATATTGTACATACCTTTGCTTTTTGCAAATGTTTTCCATATTAAAAATTAAAAAAATGTGAAGAGGGTATGTCCTAAAAGAAAAATCAAAGGACAAAAAAAATAACAAAAGGTAAAAAAAAAAAAAATGAAAATATATGAACCCCAAAAAACAAAAAGAGACCATGAAAGTGTGCAAGTCTAAATGCCACTATTATTTACTTTTACGCATAATAATGATTGTGTGCAACTTGTTATTTATGCCACAATCCATGGTAATCAAACTGTTTAATCTTGGTTATTCCATGCTTTGAATTTTATGTTTTTAGTTAGAGAATAAAATCTGACCAAAAAATTTAATCTTGACAGATTATTAGATAGGTAGAGAAAATAAAAGGAGCTCATCAGTTTAATCTGAGACCTTGGATGATATAAGATTAGAAATAGATAGATTAATTTTCAAAGGAAACATAGATGATAAGGGTTTGCTAGCCTAAATGCACCCAAATAAAATGAAGAAAAAATTGTAGAATATGTAATGGGTAAGTAGAAGAAAGGTTGCTGAAGTTCAAAGTTGGTTGGATCAAAACATATGTATCATGCTTAGACACATATTTCTATATGTATGATTAACTATGGAAGCAAAAACAAAGGTTTTCAAGTTAACATTTTTAACCCCCCCTCATGCAGTTTCCCCTTACTTACTAATTTCCTATCCACAAGTATGTTCTAATACTTTAAATCCTTCAAGTCAAAGAGGCTCAGAGCATTTCTATGACTTTTGGTGGGACCGGACCTTCGGCTTAATTACTTATGGGTATCAAGTGTTAGAATCCCCTTCATGAAAGTCATCCCCCTTCATTACCCTAATAAAACCCCTTTTCTTGAGTTCAAACTTCATTTGACTAGGAAAAGAAAAGCAACTCCATGTTAAATCCCTTTTCATTCAAAAAACCCACAAAAAACATCTTATCCTAAGTGTTGAGTGTATGTAAATAAAGTGCAAAAATATTACATTTTACATTATGCTAAGGATATACCCACTCTGCCAATTTCATATTAATTTTTAATTTTATTATATAAATCCCATAATACCTTTTCCCTTATATTAATTAAATCCCCTATGTAATATCTGAACCCTTAGTTTTAATAAAATCTATAAGAGGAGAACATAGGAAGACCATATCCTCAAAATGACTGAAGAAGCCATAGAGGATTATGAGATGAATTTGGGGGGATCTTCTCTTCCCTAGAACACAAAGCACAGATAACCTCTCTTCTGGCTAAGAGAAGCCAGATTCTTAAGGATAGGGAGGAGAGCTGGAGACTGAGAAGCAGAGCTAGTTGGATCAAGGAAGGGGATGATAATACCAACTTATACCATAAATTTTCAAATGGGTGCAAAGCTATAAATACTATTTGGCAGCTAGCAGATGAACAAGGAGAACCGGTGAACACCTTCCCCCAATTAGCAGCTATGGCCACAACCCACTTCAGGAACATCTATAAGACTCCCCCAAATGCCACCCTGGCTGAAATCATGAGGACAACTCAATTATTTCCAAGGTTTGTTGACCAAGAGGAAGCCTTGGAATTGGAAAAGGAGGTCACCCTGGGAGAACTGGAATCCACCCTAAAATGGTTTAAGTGAGACAAAAGCCCAGGCCCGGATGGCTAGAATGTGGAATTCTATCTGGCTTTCTTTGATACTCTGGGAGGGGACCTCCTACAAGTTATAGAAGAATGCAGATCCTCTGGAAGAATGTATGAGGCCTACAACACAACCTTTATCGCCCTCATACCCAAATCGGACAACCCCACCTCTTTCAATGACTTCTGACCCATTTCCTTGTGTAACTGTATCTACAAGATCATAGCCAATCGCCTCTGGCCGATCTTATCAAACCACATCTCAGCGAAACAATTTGCCTTCGTTCAAAATAGACAAATCCATGAAACGGTTACAACTACTCAAGAAATTCTACATTCTATTCAGACCGAGAAGCTCAAAGGTATGGTCCTAAAAGTTGATCTTTCAAAAGCCTTTGACAGAGTAAATTGGCTATACATTAGAATGATATTAACACACTTGGGATTTCCATATGAATTCATAAGATGGATTATGTGTTGTATTACTAATGTAACATTCAATGTTCTTATAAATGGTGCGGCCTCTCCTTTCTTCCACTCCGAAAGAGGTCTCAGGCAAGGATGCCCATTGTCCCTGCTACTTTTCTTACTCATCATGGAAGGTCTCAGCCGTATCTTAAAGGAGGAACACCGAAAAGGTAGGCTAAGGGGGATCTGAATCATAGAAGGATGCACATTGACACACTTGCTCTTTGTTGACGATGTGTTACTCTTCCTAAATGGGAGTATTGGTGACGTGACTGCTCTTCTCAACTCTTTCACTATCTTTCTAGCAGCTACTGGAATGTTGGTAAATTATACAAAGTCCACTATAATTCCTATAGGGTGCTTGCCATACGAGATTCAGTATGCCCTGCGAAGATTCCCATATACCCTCCAGCAATTGGATGAGGGACTTAAATACTTGGGCTATAGATTAAATCCCCTTGGATATAAGAGCGTTGATTGGATCTGGCTTATAACCAAAATGGAGAAAAGGCTAAACATCTGGTTCCACAAATACTTATCAAGAGAAGGAAGGTTGTTCCTCATAAAAGAAGTTCTAGAAGCAACCCCAGTATACTGGATGCCTTTAGCATGGATACCAAGGGGAATACTGGCCAGAATAAAAAACCTACGTTACAGATTCTTGTGGAAAGGGAAACAACCGGGAAGGATATTTGCTTGGACCAATTGGGAATCCCTGGCTATCCCAAAGAAATGGGGATGATGGGGAGTCAAAAGCCTTGGCACTTTCTCCACAGCCCTGGCGACAAAACTAGGGTGGCAGCTAATCACATCACATAACCTGTGGACTAAGGTGGCTATCTCTAAATACATAACTCCTTTAAATCTCATTGATTGGCTACGACAACCCCAGTGGATACAAGCCAGAAAATCAAACATATGGAAAGCAGTCCTAAAAGCGATGCCCCTTATCAGGGAAGGCCTCACTTGGACAATAAAGTCAGGAGATGTCGTCAGAATAGGGATTGATCCTTGGATTGGATGTGGGAATGCTCACAGGCTCCCACAGGAGCTTAGAACACACCTCACTGCTAGAGGGATCACACATCTTAGTCATATAGCGGACAATGAATGCTCTACTTTTTTGCAACAAGCCTGGAAATCTGGGAGGGTATTGCAGATCCCTCAACCATGGCAACAACACTGGAAAGAATACACGGAGGCCCTCACGGAATCTCATATCAAGATACAGGAAGGGGAAGATGAGTTAATATGGGCACATGCAAAGCATGGGAAATATACACCAAAAGTGGGTTATATAACTCTTATGAACCTAATGAAACCTCCACTGTGCAAACTTTGGTGACGAAGTTTATGGAAACTAAAAGAACCTCCTAGAATGAGGCTCCTCATGTGGACCATTCTAAGATATAAAATCCCAACACGAGAAAATCTTATCAAAAGATCCTTTCATGGACCCTTTTGGTGCGTCCTTTTCAAATTCGACAATGAAACAGTGGACCGTCTCTTCCTTACATGCCCATTCATAAAAGAGCTATGGACTACTATACACTTACATATACCCTCACTCCCACATTGGTAGGGCACGACTGTTCAGGAAGCCTGGCAGCGATGGTGGTCTATTGTACCCTCAGTGAAAGCTAGAAACCTCCACTTACTTAATTGCTAGGCAATATGGATTGCCCAGAATATATATATTTTTCAGAACTCCTTCCCCCACTGGTCAGCCATCATTGCTCAAATATTAGCTGACTATCAACTTATCCCAGAAGAGGAACCTAATTCCAATCCTAGGCATATCATACCAGAGAGCATAAACCAAACACATCCTTGGGAATATTTTAACGACTCAGCACAAGACACGAAATGTGAGGGGGGTGTCGTCCTACATCTTACATCAACTCATTATTACAAAATTCAAATTGGCCTGGGCAAAGGGACGAACAATTTTGCTGATCTTTCAGCAGCAAAATACACCATACATTTTGCACTGGAAAAACAATGCAAAAAATTACAACTTTTTGGAGATTAAAAAACAGTATGCAATTGGATAAAAAAAATTGCAAATTGTAAGGCTTATTCTCTGAGACACATCATGGAAGAAACTCATAAACTTATTTGACACATTTAATTGTCAACATATATACAGGGAGCGAAACACAACTACCAATCTAGTATCCAAGGAAGCAGCGCACAGGCCTATAGGAACATGGAGCATACTGGAGCAAAAGGATGGAACCTTCCATTAGTACTATCATTGACCTTTTATAGACATATCAAAATAGCTATCTCTAAAGGAGATTGAAATATATTTTTGTTTATTTGTTTATATAATCTTATATATATGCATCATCAAGTAGACTTATACATGATAGTTATTTTTTGATACTCTCTGTGTAGAGTAAGTACATATCTTTTATTGCAAATCTCGGTAACAAAGTAGTGTCTCCCTACATGGAGTACACCTCAAATTTTGATTTCTCAAACAGGATAGGCTTTCTAGCCCAAAGTACAGTATATGCCATGGGCATTTGCAAAGTGTTATTTTCCTCATTAATGAAAATTACGACTTTTTTCCAGGGAAAAAAAAGCCTATACAATTCACCCCATATCCTGACAAAACCCTCTTAATACACCCCTATGGGATGAACCTAAACTAAACTCCGTCATTAAACCCCGCCTGATTAATTAAACCTGTGATTAACTCTTAATTAATCACAAATCACCAAATATTAAAGTCCTGCCCCCCCCTGACACCTCAGTTCATTTCATTCGTGCACCTCCATCACCCAACTGTCGTCTGATTACCATCTCCCACATCCGATGGTCCACAACCATATCGGCCGCGCCTGATGGCTGATCGTTACCCACCCGATAAAGCGGTTTTCCCTAGCCCCGACTGCTACATGTTGATCTCTGAAGTAGATCGGGTGACCTCTCCTCAATACCGCCTGACCCTCATAAGCAGTGCGATGGCCTTGGAAAACACCTCCCTGCTCGACCCGATAAACCACCTAATGTTGATTCTTAAAATTTGCCGCCAAAAAGTGACTGTTGCTCCATAAAAACGTTGGGAAGCGCTTTTCCGTCTTTTTTTGCTTGAGCTCTTTGTAAACCTCTGTGAACTGGTGGGACACCTGCAAACCTGAAAATTACCAATTAGCCTCATTTCAGTCCTCAAAGAAGCTACAGAGACCACCTACAAAGCTCTCAGAGCCCTTTCAACCTTACGTCGTCGTCCAGAACACCAGCTTCAAGTCAATTCACCTAAAATCTAGGTATTTGTGAATGAATTACCAGACCTCCTTTCAAAATTTGAAAACCTTCACTCTTGAAGTATTTTAATTAAGTAAAATTAATTGAAAATTACTTTAAATTTAAAAGCCTGCGACCAAACCCTTTTGAAAGTTTCCATTTTCCATTTAAAAAACCCCTGAATAAACCTTTAAAGCCAAATTCAAATCCACAAGAATTGAATTATGGCTGCCCCTGTCGCCATGGATGTTAGACCTATCACAACTCCCCATCTGGACCTAGACCACCTTCCCCTGGCAGACAGGGATTTCCAAATCAAAGATACCAATGCATATGAGGTCCTGCTCAAACTTCATTGTTTGAGTAGGGACAAATATCTAAACCATTCTGATGACATTGGTCTTTGGGAATCCAGTTTGCCTAACTACCAATTTCCCCAAGTGCATGTCTTCCCTGAAATTGTCCATATGTGCCATTCCTGTTACATTCCTAGCTAGAGAGCTATTATGTCCCTTGACCAAAATATTTTGTTCACCATTACAGTTGAAACAATTAATGAAATGTTACAAGTCCAACCAGGTCCAAATCTGACCCCACTCTCCATTCGGGATTTGTTGTACCAGTACTCCAAATTGAGTCTATCTAGGTTAGCCCAAATATTCCAGACATTCATTGTTTCAGAGCAACATATTCCCAAAGATGCCCCTCCATATGTTTCTGCCATTTTCTCTGAGAGGGGCAAGCATATTGTGACTATGATATCAAATGTTCTGGGTTGTACCATTGATGAATTTGTTGATGAGCTTGTCCTGGCCTTCATGTCTATTTAAACCCCAAGACATCCTCTTGTTGTTGTGTATGATTATGACCAGTTCATAGCTGAAAGAATGCATGAATAGTTCACCAGAATGCTCAATGAGAGAGTATTTAAATACTCATTTGTTCTCTACCATATGTACCTATACTATGAGCCAGACAAATTTCCTCTCACTCTTGAGAAGCTAGATACTAAAGGCTAACGCAGGTCTACCATATTTTGGACCCCACTTTTCCACAAGTTTCAATCACCATACACCTATACAAATTTCATTGATTCTTTTGTTCATCTATTCGTGACCATGATGACAGGAAGCCCTCCATCCAGAATAAGTCAAGAGAACAGAAGGGTGCTTTAGTTGTCTAAACAAAGCAAAGTGGGAGATTGGTACCTTTACCAAAATCACACAGAGATAATAATCTATGGTTACCAGCTTGCACCATATAAACTACACAATTACCTCCCCATGAGGTTATTTGCTCTAGAGTACTATAGACAAATAATGAACTTTGATAAGATCAATTTTGTCTCAGCTAAGAAAAGATCACAATGTAAAGTCAAAAACCAGTTAGGCCCCTTCATTTGCAATTCTAGAGAGGCATGAGAGGAGGCAGACCAAATTTTGCAGCAAATGAAGTTCCAAAAGAGTTTCGTGTGGAGGTATGACCCCTAGGAGTTTATAGAGAGATTGAGAAAGAAGGCCAAGTTGGGACCTTATATTCATCACCCCATACCATAGATAGAAAGATATTCCAATCAATATGAGTGGGTGGAAAACATTCTTGTAGACAGGGATAGTAGAAAGGTAGATGTAGAGAATACCTTGATTTACTTAGAAAGACAGCTTGATGAGAGCTCATTTCTGCACGTACCTGAATAGCTAGAAAGAACCCCAAAAAGGACTACAGAGGAACCCTCAAGTTCAGGAATGGGCACACCAAATATACAATGTGAGACCAGTCAGAGAAAAAGGCCTCTAGCTAAATCCCATTTCAGAGCAGGAAGACACGGAAGGCTCAATAGAAATAACTAATACTGAGTTGGATAGAAGTAAAGTCACAACTCCATCTGGGGAAACACAGGGACCATCCACAACACAGACCCAGATTTTGGAAAGGCAGCTAAGTGTAGAAGTATCCTCATTCAGTAGTCCCGCTGATAAGGATAAGGATATAAAAGATAGATATAAAGATATCAAGATGAGAAATGAGAAACTGAAGGCCCAAACTTATGCTCAGTATCTCAAACTCACACCTACCAATCAAACCAGGTTGATGTCATCTTTCGACATCAAAGAGGGAAAACTATAGATGTCCTTCATAAAACCAACTGCACAATAGCCAAGGACATCATCGGACTACAAAAAGATTGACTTTGAGGTATTGGCAAGGGATATTCATCCCATTGACCAAATTGAATTGCACAAATAGGCTGGAGAGATTATTTAATCCACCCTCACAGGTAAAGCCATAGCTACTCATCAGTTGCAAAATTCATTGAGAAATATCTCAACTCAGTATTAGTTAGAGAAGGCCTCCTCACAGGCCAAAGACACCAGAATTAAGTCTTTGGAAGACTTAGTGATTGAATTGGGACATGATCCCAAATATGTTAAAGCCACTGAACAATTGATAAAGAAGAAGAATGATGACATTGCAACACTTAAAAAACAACTGAAGATACCTCAACTGCAGCATCCCCAGACACTGGAAGTCTTGGAGAGCTAGACTAGATATGAAGAATTGATGGACCTAGTCCTGAAACTCATAATCAATTAAGAGAAACAGAGAAGGAATTGGACACTTTAATCCAATTGAAGCAAAGTGATATTGCCACTACACCTGCAAATGTCATCCCAACAGTCTCAACAACAGTCCCTTCCACATAGGCAGCCTCATTGGCACACACAGCTCCTATACCTACAACAAAAGCAATTTCCATAGAGTCTACATCAACAGTAGGTGCATCAGGTGAGGAAGCAGCAAAGTTGGTTAGAGATATGGAGGAAATGTCCATATAGGCTACATAGATGAACAAACTGAAAGAAAAGGTGACAACCTTGGAAACAGATTACAAGCTTGCCAAAATCATGCACAAGGAAGAAGTGCAGAAAGTAGCCAGAATGAATGAAAGATTAAAAGCCATGGAGAAAGATCTGACACTGAAGGAACCCCTTGGGCAAGCCAAGGAACTATTATGGGCCAATATCATTGACTCTGTCAATGATATTTGGCCATCCATTCAAGTGGTTTTTGAAAAGATAGATCTAATAAAGATGGCTACAGATGCTATCCAAAGAGTCAAGGAAGAATTATGAGACATGCCTGAAGATGCTACCAGACTTATCAACTTCCTCAACAGTAAAAACAAGTATGAACTTCAGGAATTAGATATAGAAGATAGAACTGAAACAATTTTGGAAGTGAGGAAGGTCCTTTCCAAGAGAAACTTGATGTTAAGCTTCGAGGACAAATGTCAAAATATTTAGGTAGCCATTGATAGATTCATGGCTAAGCTTCAAATTTTAAGAGAGAAAGGGTTACCCAGTCCCTTAGTTATAAATGACAAGCTCATGGCACAACAAGATTGCAACAATAAACTCAGAGAGCTAGCAAAAGAACGGGCTAGTACATCTTCAATGAAGGCATTGCCAACATGCAAAGTACTATACCACACGTTTGAAAACTTGTTTTACTTCCAACATGAGGTAAAACACTTGTTTGTCAATAAACCTACTTTTTCCGAGTACACTAAGGCAGATGAAATATACAGAAGGATGTTGAAGATCCAATTACCTGATGCTGAAATGTGGGAAAAATTGACTGATTTACTGTAAGAAAAATGCAGTAAAAAGGTAAAAGTGAAATAGCGAGGTGAAAAGATGAAGACAGATCAACAGAGTCAAAGAGTATTAGATGAAAAGCCTAAAGTGACTAAAGCCTCCAGTGTGAAAGTTCAAACAACAAAGAGCATAAAGGGCTAAAACCAAACCATAAAGGCCAGCAGTACCATAATAAATGGGACAACATGAAAGCAGTTCAATAGTTGTCTCTATCTTCTTGCAAGAAGATATTTTTATTTCCTAGATTAAATCTCAAGTTAGTTTGAGATATTTTGTAATAATTTTTGTATAAATACTTCACAATTCGAAGTATGTAGTGTGGATTCTTAGACATTTCTATAGACTTCTTGATCAAAAGACTATAAAGCTATTGTATCATTGACTAAGCCGGCAACTGGATTGATGAATAAAGACAAGATATTTCACAGGATTCATGTGTTGAGCAAAGTGCAGACAAGTATTTTCTTATGTTATCGTTATATTTCTTAAAGTTTTTTACAATCTTCAATGTATTTCTGAATCTTAATGCTATAACTGGAACAATATCTCAGGATTTGTTTAATTACACTCTGCTTTAACAGTTATGCATATAAATGTTTGCTACTGATATCTAAGTTAAGGAATTCTTAATTTCTCCTTAGTTTAGGTTGTTTCCTGATAATCTAGGTCAAAGGATTCTTAATTTCCCTTTGCTTTTGATTACCCTCTATTCCTCGTTTATATCCTGGTCTGAGAACCCTTAATTTCTCTCTCACCATGATTAAAACCATTTCACCCCCCCCTGCATTCCAAATACCTGCACTTTACTCTGCTAGCTTGCCCTTTGAACATTCCCTTTAGTGAGTTGACCCAGTTCTGCTGCCCTTCCATTGACTCCATAGCCCAATGGTCTAAAGACATTATTCTATCCATCTATTTTAAGGATCCCACCATCCAATTTTTAATACAAATCAAAAACCCCCCTGAACATTCGTAACTAGCATGAAATCCCAGCAAAAAAAGCTAAATCCTATAGAGAGAGCCCTCTCGGAGCCTAGGTTGGCTAGAGCCTATGCTCAGAAGTTGGTTTGTGGTTACCTCGGTCATTTTCTTTCTTCTAATAACTTCTAGAGAAATTTCTGAGTGACAACATAGTGGTGACTCCACTGGGGAACATCGAATCCTCATTCCTAATAAAGCTTCAAGAAAATTCTAAATCTACATTCTGAGCTTCTTATAGTGATTTCTTAGAAGTTATCTTGAAAAATATCATAAAAACAATTAAAAAATTTGAAATTCTGGCTTCTAGGAAGACTCATTTTACTAGGGCTAATCCAGATCCAAACCTTGCCCCAGTAGTTGATAATCCCAACCTAATTTCAAGAAAATCTAAAAAAGAAGAAAGTTCGGTTAGCAAATACCATTAGTTAAAGCTAATTCATGTCCTGATGAGTGGTTATTTCTAGAATAACTTCCCTTTGATGTGTCATTTTATCTTTCATTATTTAGAACAAAATCTGAAAATGTAATCGATGAAACTATCCTAGATCCTAAATTTATTGCATACCTTGAAATTCAACAGGCCAACAAATCAATTGATGAATACATTTTGAAATCTCCACAATCATCCATTAATACTGCCATGACCCCTGAGCTTTTTGAACAATTTTCCACTACTTTGAGTTCACCATTGTTCCCTTCAACTTCAACAATAATACCTTCTGAAGTCCATTATTCACCACCATTTATACCTTCACTCCCTCACCAACCTATCATTACTCATTCATCATCTACTAGTCCTGGTTCTTCATCCACTACTGCATCACCTCCAAGTACCTCAACCCCACATCTCAGCCCCTCCCAACTTACAGCAATGGAAAATAGATATGCTCCCTTGTTTTACCTACCCAACTTCATGCTATGCTTGCAGATTATCAGAGTAAGATTTTCCTGTTTGATGCTACTGGTCATTACACTACCCAACAGCATGTAAACAAGATGTCTGACTTTTTTGAATTACACAAAATAGATGAAGCAGATGTCCAGATGAGACTCTTTGCCCAAACTTTGACTAGTGATGTCAAGAAGTGGTTTAAAGCCTTTCCTGCCAACCACATTGCAGACCTAGCAAATTTCCTAAGGTTGTTTATTGATAGGTTGGAAAAGAAAAAGAATCCCTTACAAATCCTTTTAGAATATGAGAATATTAGAACATGACCTAATGAAACTGTTCAAGATTATTGTACTATATTCAATAATATATATAACGCAATCCCAGTTAACCTTAGACCCCCACCTAACTTAGCATTAATAAATTTCCCTAATGGTTTTGACACAAATATGGCATACCAACTTAGGGAAAGAAACCCCCCAACATTAGAAGAAATGCAAAGTGTAGTTGTTAGTGTAGAAGCTAATTTGTTAGCTAAAAGGGCTAGAGTTAGAAATGAAAGGAGAGGAACTACAAAGGATGAAACCTCACCATCTGACATTAAAATAGATAGTTTAGCCAAAAGTATGGAAAGACTAATGGATAGAATAGAGAACATGGGGAGGAAACCTCAATGGGATAACCAAAAAGCACCTCCATTTAGAAACCCAAATTTTAGAAAAAACCAAAACATTGGGAAAAATGGACCAGATCAGAGCATTAGGCCTCCTTTTCAAGGAAATTATGTAGAGACATCCCATCTGGAAGATCCAGAACAAGATACACAAATTAACCTAATGGGAATATATTATGAGGACATTGATTTTCTAACTCAAGATGAGTAGGAACTGTATATGCTGCAACAATTACAAATACAGTCTAGGAAATCATTTGATTACAAACAGGGATATGATTCTGCCATCTTTGAAGTTCATAAACAATATAACCTAAGAAGAAAAAAGAATGCTGATGTCCCTCACCAAACTAAGAAAATAGTACAAAATCAACCCAAGAAAATAAAAGAAGCCCTTGTTTCAAAAATCCTCCAAATTCTCCCTAGGGAAAGCCCAAAACCTTCTAGCCCCACAATTGTAGACATAACCTCTGATCAACCATCCACTTCAAAAATCCTCCAAATTCTCCCTAGGGAAAGCCCAAAACCTTCTAGCCCCACAATTGTAGACATAACCTCTGATCAACCATCCACTTCAATCCCACCTAAGGAACTAGTGGACAAAGCTAAAAACATCAAATTTGAAAATCCACATAAGGAAGTCCCCAATAAAGGAAAAGAAGACAAGCTTACTCAAATCCCTGATGCAAAAGTTTAAAACCTTCAAACAGAAAAAGTATCTTTGCCATTCAATTTGGGAACGGAGATAGAAAAGCTAAAGATTTCAATTCCTTTAACAGAACTAATAAAGAATGAAACTTATAAATCACAGATAACCCAAAGCTTAAGCATTGCTAAAAATGAGGATTCAGTCAACTTGTTTGATGACCAACCAAAACTAATATTTGGTTTAGATGTTAATGGAAAACCATTAGAAGGAGTTCCACCTTTTTACATTAGCCTTAGTATCCATGACAAAATTCTACATGATGCAATGTTGGATTCTGAGGCCTCTCACAACTTAACGCCCAAATCAGTGATGGAGAAATTAAACCTAGAAATTATAAGGCATTACAAAGACTTATTCTCATTTGACTCCAGTCAGGTAAAGTGTCTAGGATTGATTAAAGACCTGTGTGTCACTTTAGTCCAATATCCTGCCAAAGGCATCCTTATGGATATTGTAGTTTCTGACATCCCACCAAAGTATGGCATGCTGTTATTAAGATCATGGGGAGCCAAACTTTAGGGATCCTTACAACTAGATATGTCATATGCAACAATCTCTATTTTTGGACAACCTAAGAAACTATACCGAGAAACCTTAATGAAATATATGGTAAGTAGCCAGGATTGGCCTCAAAACTTTCCCATCTACTCCATACACTCAGATATCGATTCTTTTATCCTGTATAATGTTGATCAAACACAAGAAGAAATTTTAGACAGTATTAATACAAAACCAAAAGAAATTGCAGTTTCTACACAAAATGAAACTAACTAGACTACAGAATTGTTCAATGAACAAGATGGTCAAATTGTTGTAAATGATGAAAAGTTTGTTGCACCAGATAGTGTAAATATAGATCATGAGATATTATGGCATTTAGAATTTGATGGATCAGTCAATAGGTTAGGAGCAGGAGCAGGAGTGTGGATATATAATTTGGAAAATAATCACTCAGAAGGCCATGCATATAGATTGAATTTTAAATGTACCAATAATATGGCCGAGTATGAAGCATTAATTTTAGGTCTTAAGTTAGTTAGGAATCTAGGAGCTAAAAGAGTTTCTGTCATGGGAGACTCTGAACTAATTGTAAAACAGATTGATGTTGTATATATGACAAAGGACCCTAGATTAAGTTGTTATAGGGGAACTATCGTAGAAATACTTAACACTTTCCTAGAAACAAAGCTTGCAGTAATTCCTAGAAAACATAACATGCAAGCCCATAGTTTAGCAATGTTTGCCAGCACTTGCAAATTACCCTTCCAGCCCAACCATCAGTACACTGCTGAAGTTAGGCACAAACCTGCAATTCCAGATAATTTGAAGAATTGGCAAATATTTTCTGATGATAAATAGATAAATAACTTTTTAATTTCAGAAGAAGAGTTTACCAATAACAATATAGATACTGATACATCAATAGATCTTGACACTAAGGATGAGATAGAAATAAATGAGATAGAAGGTGATGAAATAGATAGACTCAAACAAACTAAATTTCCCAAAGTAGATGTAGATAACTTAGAGCAAATTGAGATTGATGAAATAATCAGTGAAGAAACCGAAGTAATTAATCTCAAGGATAACTTCTTACCAAAGGGATTAACCCCTCTGGAAGATTTATTTGATTCAAATGATGTTCCTAGGAAACCTAAAATGGAACCTTCCAGGTTTGATATAGAGGAATGTAATATAGGCACTGATGAAAATCCTAAACTGATCAAACTTTCAAAATCATTACCCCCAACTGAAAAATTAAAATACATTGAGTTGTTGAAAGAATTTCAGGATGTCTTTTCTTGGAGTTATGAGGACCTCAAATCCTATGACACCAACATCATCCAGCACACAATTCCTATTAAAGAAAATCAAAATCCTTTCAAACAAAAGCTTAGAAGGATTAATCCTGTCTTATTACCTGCAATTGAAAAAGAAATTTAGAGGATGTATGATGCCAAAATAATTGCACCAATCATATTTTTTTATTGGGTCTCAAACTTGGTGCCAATTAGAAAGAAAAATGGTGAGATCAGACTCTGTGTATCTCAGAAACCTCAACAAAGTGTCACTAAAATACAATTACCCTCTCCCCAAAATGGACCACATTTTACAGAGAGTAGTTGGATCAACCAGAATCTCATTGTTGGATGGGTTTTCTGGTTACAATCAAATCTTGGTTCATCCAGATGAACAACCCAAAACTAACTTTACTACTCCTTGGGGCACATTTATGTATGTGAAAATGCCTTTTGGGCTAATGAATGTAGGAGCCACTTTCCATAGGGCTATGGTTATAGCCTTCGCAAAAGAAATTCATGATTTCCTTGTGATATATCTAGATGATATTACTGTATTTTCAAAATCTGACAATCAACATTTGGATCATCTAAGGCAAGTTTTTATTAAATGAGGGAAATTTGGAATCTCCTTAAACCCAAAAAGTCCTTGTTTGGGTTAGAAGAAGGAAATTTTTTAGGTCACATAATTTCGAAAGATGGTATAAGAATAGACCCTGCTAGAATAGAATCCATCCTGCAAGTAAAACACCATAGGAACATTAAAGAGTTACAAGCTTTCTTAGGAAAAAATAATTTTCTTAGAAGATTTATATCTAACCTGACAGAGTTAATTAGATCACTAAACAACATGCTGAAAAAGGACTCCACCATAAAATGCACTGTTGAGGCTAAAAAATCCTTTGAAGACATTAAACTAGCCTTGACTAAAACACCTGTATTAATCAGTCCTAAATTTGACAGAGATTTCATATTGTTTTCCTTGCTTCTAAGCACACAATTTTTGCAGTTCTATTGCAGAAAAATGACCAAGGCTATGAACAACCCATTGCTTTCTTCAGCAAAGACCTGAGAGATGCCCCCTTGAAACATAATATAATGGAAAAGCAAGACTTCGATTTAGTCAAAGCCATTAAGTATTTTAGGGTATACATCTTATATTCTCATATAGTAGCCTACGTTCCTAATTCAGTAGTTAAGACATCCTAACTCAGGATGGTCCTGATGGAAAGAGGGGAAAGTGGATTGCTACTATTTTAGAGTATGATATAGAAATATAACCTACTAAGTTAATAAAGGGCCAATGTTTAGCCAAACTCATGGCTGAATCAAACTATCAGGTCCTGGATATAAACTTTATTGCAGCAATAGATAATGAAGAGGAGATGGCAACTCCACTGATCAGCCAAGCCTTTATTGAATCACCTTGGTATGCTGATATTATTTATGTTTTACTCAATTTGCAAGCTCATCCCGAATTATCTAGGACTAAAAGCAGGTTTTTGAAAATGAAATCCTTGAAATTTTGTATATTAGAAAATGCTCTGTTTTGGAGAGATCATGAAGATATTCTTCTCAATTTCTTATTAAAATATGAGGCTGACAAGATCTTGGAAGAATTTGATGTAGGTGATTGTGGAGGACACCTTTATTGGAAGACAACTATAGATAAAATCCTTAGAGTTGGTTTCTACTAGCCTATCTTGTTTTCTGATGTCAAAAAATATGTGACCTCCTGTCACAAATGCCAAATTTTTGAGGAGAAGAAAAAACTCTTACCTTTACCCCTCAAGCCAATCTCTGCAGAAATACCTTTTCAGCAATGGGGTTTAGACTTCATTGGTGAAATTCACCCACCCTCCTCTGCCCAACACAAATGGATCCTCACAGCCACAGACTACTTCACAAAATGGATAGAGGCCATACCTTCAAGGCAAGCCACAAATACTGTTATCATAACCTTCCTTGAAACCAATATTCTATCAAGATTTGGATGTCCAACTAAGCTCATTACTGATAATGCAACAACCTTTAAATCCAAAAGAATGATAGATTTCTGCAATAAATACCATATCACCCTTGGCCATTCCACAACCTATTACCCTCAAGGTAATGGACTGGCAAAATCCTCAAACAAAAGCCTAGTAAACATCATCAAGAAGTTACTAGAGGACAATAAGAAAACTTGGAATAAAAAGCTAGTCAATGCCTTATGGGCAGACAGATTGACTACTAAGAAATCAATTGGTACTTCTCCCTATCAACTAGTTTATGGGATGGAAGTTGTCTTTCCATCCTCTTTGGGAGTACCAGTAATGAAGATACTTCAAGAATTGCAGGTTGAACCAAATAGTATCCAAATAAGAATCAACCAAACTATTCATCTACAACAAACCAGAGAAGAGGTCTATGTCAGGTGTCAAGTTGTGTAGGAAAAGATTAAAAAGATTTTTAATAAGGTGAATATTTCTACATTGGTGACAAACTGCTCAAGTGGGATTCAAGGAGGGAAGACAAAGGCAAACATGGGAAATTTTATTTCCTATGGAAAGGTCCCTACATCATTTATACTTACAGAGGAAATAATGTTTTCTTCTTGAGATAAATTGATTGTACAGATGCAGAAGGTGGGCCAGTGAATGGTCGAATGCTAAAACATTATTTTGAACCAAGTTACTAATTTTCATTTCCCATTTGTACATATTTTATTTTCAAAAGTCTAGTTTGGATTGGATGGTGATATTTGAAGTTGAAGCCCGAAGAGAAGGCCCTAAGCTTTAAAAGATTCACTGTCATAAGTATCAATAATGCAGATTCACAGAAGGACACTTTGCAAGGTAACATCAGCAACAATTCAAAGGCTACTGATCTTTAGAGTTCTTGACATTTCACTAGAAAATTCCATCCCCAAGTGGAGCCACTGTTAGGTTCCTATACCAATAGGAGTCATAATTTTGAATGACTAAGGTTAAGCCTTGTAATATTATACATACCTTTGCTTTCTGCAAATATTTTCCATATTAAAAAATAAAAAAATGTAAAGAGGGTATGTCCTAAAAGAAAAATCAAAGGAAAAAAAGAAATAAGAAAAGGTAAAAAAAATGAAAATATATGAACCCAAAAAAACAAAAAGAGACCATGAAAGTGTGCAAGTCTAAATGCCACTACTATTTACTTTTATGCATAATAATGATTGTGTGCAGCTTGTTATTCATGCCACAATCCATGGTAATCAAACTGTTTAATCTTGGTTATTCCATGCTTTGAATTTTATGTTTTTAGTTAGAGAATAAAATTTGACCAAACAATTTAATCTTGGCAGATCATTAGATAGGTAGAGAAAATAAAAGGAGCTCATCAGTTTAATCTGAGCCCTTGGATGATATAAGGTTAGAATTAGATAGATTACTTTTCAAAAGAAAAATAGATGATAAGGGTTTTCTAGCCTAAATGCACCCAAATAAAATGAAGAAAAAATGGTAGGGTAAGTAATGGGTTAAGTAGAAGAAAGGTTGCTGAAGTTTAAAGTTGGTTGGATCAAAACACATGTATCATGCTTAGACACATATTTCTATATGTATGATCAACTATGGAAGCAAAAACAAAGGTTTGCAAGTTAACATGTTTAACTCCCCCTCATTCATTTTTCCCCTTACTTACTAATTTCCTATCCACAAGTATGTTCTAATACTTTAAATCCTTCAAGTCAAAGAGGCTTAGAGCATTTCTCTGACTTTTGGTGGGACAGGACCCTCGGTTTAATGACTTATGGCATCAAGTGTTAGAATCACCTTCATGAAAGTCATCCCCTTAACTACCCTAATAAAGCCCCTTTTCCTAAGGTCAAACTTCATTTGCCTAGGAAAAGAAAAGCACGTTAAATCCCTTTTCATTCAAAAAACCCACAAAAAACATCTTATCCTAAGTATTGAGTGTATGTAAATAGAGTGCACAAATACTACATTTTACATTATGCTAAGGATATACCCACTCCGCCAATTTCATATTAATTTTTAGTTTCATTATATAATACCTTTTCCCTTATATTAATTAAATCCCCTATGTAATATCCCAACCCTTAGTTTTAATAAAAACTATACAATTCACCCATATCTTGACAAAACCCTCTTAATACAACCCTACACGATGAACCTAAACTAAACCCGCCCAATCAATTAAACCGTGATTACGTCTTAATTAATCACAAACTGCTGAAGATTAAAGTTCTGGACCCCCTCGACAACTCAGTTCATTTCATCCGTGCACCTCCATCGCCCAACTACCGTCCGATCACCATCCCCCACATCCGACGGCCCACAGCCATATCAGCCGCACCCGATGGCTGATCGTTACCCACCTGATAAAGCGGTTTTCCCCGGCCCCCCGACTGCTACGTGTCAATCTCTGAAGTAGATCGGGTGACCCCTCCTCAATACTGCCTGACCCTCATAAGCGGTGTGATGGCCTGGGAAACTGCCTCCCCGCTTGACCCGATAAACCACCTACTGTTCATTCATAAAATTTTCCGCCAAAAAGTGACCGTTGCTCCATAAAAAGGTCAGGAAGCCCTTTTCTTTTTTTTTTTGCTCGAGCTCTTTGTAAACCTCTGCGAACCAGTGTGACACCTGCAAACCTAAAAACTACCAATTAACCTCATTTCAGTCCTCAAAGAAGCTGCAGAGACCACCTACAAAGCTCTCAGAGCCCTTTCAACCTTCTGCCATCATCCAGAACACCAGTTTGAAGTCGATTCACCTAAAATCCAGGTATTTACAGAGAAATTACCAGACCCCCTTTCAAAATTTGAAAACGTTCACTCTTGAAGTATTTTAATTAAGTAAAATTAATTGAAAATTACTTTAAATTTAAAAGCTTGCAATCAAACCCTTCTGAAAGTTTCTAGTTTCCATTTAAAAAACCCCTGAATAAACCTTTAAAGCCAAATTCAAATCCACAAGAATTGAATTATGGCTGCCCCTGTTGCCATGTATGTTAGACCTATCACAACTCCCCATCTGGACTTAGACCACCTTCCCCTGGTGGACAGGGATTTCCAAATCAAAGATACCATTGCATATGAGGTATTGCTCAAACGTTATTATTTGAGTAGGGACAGATATCTAAACCATTCTGATGACATTGGTCTTTGGGAATCCAATTTTCCCAAACACCAATCTCCCCAAGTGCATGTCTTCCTTGAAATTGTCCATATGTGCTATTCCTATTACATTCCCAGCGAGAGAGCTATTACGTCCCCTGACCAAAAGATTTGGTTCACCATTACAGCTGAATCAATTAATGAAATGTTACAAGTCCAACCAGGTCCAAACCTGACCCCACTCTCCATTGGGGATTTGTTGGACCAGTACTCCAAATTGAGTCTATCTAGGTTAGCCCAAATATTCCAGACATTCATTGTTTCAGAGCAACATATTCCCAAAGATGCCCCTCCATATGTTTCTGCCATTTTCTTTGAAAGGGGAAAGCATATTGTGACTATGATATCATGTGTTCTGGGCTATACCACTGATGAATTTGTTGATGAAAGTGCTCTGGCCTTCATGTCTATTTACACCACAGGATAGCCTCCTGCTATTGTATATGATTATGCCCAGTTCATAGCTAAAAGAATGCATGAACAGTTCACCAGAATGCACAATGAGAGAGTATTTAAACACTCATATGTTCTCTACCATATGTTCCTATACTATCATCGAGACATATTTTTTCTCAATTTTCAGAAGCTGGATACTAAAGGCTAGCCCAGGCCTGTCATATTTTGGACCCCACTTTTCCACAAGTTTCAATCACCATACACCTATATAGATTTCATTGATTCTTTTGTTCATCCAGTCGTGACAATGCTGACAGGAAGCCCTCCACCCAGAATAAGTCAAGAGATCAAAAGGGTGCTTTAGTTGTCTAAACAAAGCAAAGTGGGAGATTGGTACCTTTACCAAAATCACACAGAGATAAGAATCTATGGTTGCCAGCTTGCACCATATAAACTGCCCAAATACCTCCCCATGAGGTTATTTTCTCTAGAGTACTATAGACAAATAATGAACTTTGATAAGATCAATTTTGTCTCAGCTAAGAAAAGATCACAATTTAAAGTAAAAAAATAGTTAGGCCCCTTCATTTGCAATTCTAGAGAGGCAGGGGAGGAGGCACACCAAATTTTACAACAAATTAAGTTCCAAAAGAGTTTCATGTGGAGGTATGACCCCCAGGAGTTTACGACCAGATTGAGAAAGAAGGTCAAGTTGCGACCTTATATTCATCACCCCATACCAGATATATAAAGATATGCCAATCAATCTGAGTGGGTGGAAAACACTCTTGTAGACATGGATAGTACAAAGGTGGATGTAGAGAATACCTTGATTGACTTAGAAAGAGAGCTTCATGAGAGCTGAGCACCCCTCCTATCATGAAAACTCCTCAAAATGAGGAAAAGAACCTCAAAAGGACTAGAGAGGAACCCTCAAATTCAAGAATGGGCACATCAAATATACAATATGAGACCAGTGAGAGCAAAAGGCCTGGGCTAAATCCTATTTATGAGAAGGAAGACACGGAAGGCTCAGTAGAAATAACAGATACTGAGCTCGACAAAAGTAAAGGCATAGCTCCATCTCGGGAAAAACAGGGACCATCCACATCACAGACCCATATTTGGGAAAGGCAAATAAGTGTAGAAGTATCCTCATTCAGTAGGACTACTAATAAGGATAAGGATATAAAAGATAGATAAAGAGATCAAGATGAGAAATGAGAAATTGAAGGCCCAAACTTATGCTCAGTATCTCAAACTCACACCTACCAATCAGACCAGGTTGATGTCATCTTTCGACATTGAAGAGGGAAAACTAAAGATGTACTTCATAAAACCAACTACACAATGGCAAGGACATCACCAGACTACAAAATGATTGACTTTGAGGTATTGGCAAGGGATATTCATCCCATTGACCAAATCGAATTGCGCAAACAGGCTGGATAGATGATTTACTCCACCCTCACAGGTAAATCCATAGCTACTCATCAGTTGCAAAATTCATTGAGCAATATCTCAACTGAGTATCAGTTAGAGAAGGCCTCCTCACAGACCAAAGACACCAGAATTAAGTCTTTGGAAGACTTAGTGATTGAATTGGGACATGATCCCAAAGAAGTTAAAGCCACTGAAAACTAATAAAGAAGAAGAATTATGACATTGCAACACTTAAAAAACAGCTGAAGATACCTCAGCTGCAGCATCCCTAGACATTGGAAGTCTTGGAGAGCCAGACTAGACATGAAGAATTGATGGACCTAGTCTTGAAACTCAATGATCAATTATGAGAAACAGAGAAGGAATTGGACACTTTAATCCAATTGAAGTAAATTGATATTGCCACTACACCTGCAAATGTCTCCCAACAGTCTCAAGAACAGTCCCTTCCACATTGGCAGCCTCATTGTCTCCCACAGCTCCTATACCTACAACACAACTAGTTTCCACAATCTACATCAACACAGGTGCATTAGGTGAGGAAGCAACAAAGTTGGTAGAAGCCATGGAGGAAATGTCTATAAAGGCTACAGAGATGAACAAACTGAAAGAAAAGGTTACATTCTGGAAACAGATTACAAGCTTGCCAAAATCATGCACAAGGAAGAAGTGCATAAAGCAGCCAGAATGAATGAAAGATTAAAAGCCATGGAGAAAGATCTGACACCGATGGAACCCCTTGGCAAGCCAAGCAACTATTATGGGCCAATATCATTGACTTGTCAATGATATTTATTCATCCATTGAAGTGATTTTGAAAAGATAGATCTAATAAAGATGGCCACATATTTTATCCAAAGAGTCAAGGAAGAATTAGGAGACATGCCTGAAGATGCTACCAGACTTATCCACTTCCTCAACAGTAAAAACAAGTATGAACTTCAGGAATTAGATATAGAAGATAGAACTGAAACAATTTTGGAAGTGAGGAAGGTCCTTTCCAAGAGAAACTTGATGTTAAACTTGGAGGACAAATGTCAAAATATGCAGGTAGCCATTAATAGATTCATGGCTAAGTTTCAAATTTTGAGAGAGAAAGGGTTACCTAGTCCCTTAGTTATAAATGACAAGCTCATGACACAACAAGATTACAACAACAAACTCAGAGAGCTAGCAAAAGAACAGGCTAGTACATCTTCAATGAAGGCATTGCCACAGCCAAAGTACTATACCACACGTTTGAAAACTTGTTTTTACCTCCAGCATGAGGTAAAACACTTGTTTGTCAATAAGCCTACTTTTTCCAAGTACACTGAGGCAGATGAAATATACAGAAGGATGTTGAAGATCCAATTACCTGATGCTGAAATGTGGGAAAAATTGATTGATTTACTGTAAGAAAAATGCAGTAAAAAGGTAAAAGTGAAACAGTCAGGTGAAAAGATGAAGACAGATCAGTGTATCAGATGAAAAGACTAAAGTTACTAAAGCCTCCAACGTGAAAGTTCAAACAACAAAGAGCATAAAGGGCTAAAACCAAACCATAAAGGCCAACAGTACCACAATAAATGGGACAACATGAAAGCAGTTCAATAGCTATCTCTATCTTCTTGCAAGAAGATATTTTTATTTCCTAGATTAAATCTCAAGTTAGTTTGAGATATTTTGTAATAATTTTTGTATAAATACTTCACAATTTGAAGTATGTAGTGTGGATTCTTAGACATTTCTATAGAATTCTTGATCAAAATACTGTAAAGTTATTGTATCATTGACTGAACCAGCAAGCTGGATTGATGAATAAAGACAAGATATTTCACAGGATTCATGTGTTGAGCGAAGTGCAGACAAGTATTTTCTTATGTTATCATTATCTTTCTTAAAGTTTTTCCACAATATTTAATGTATTTCTGAATCTGAATGCTATAACTGGAACAATATCTCAGAATTTGTTTAATTACACTCTGTTTTAACAGTTATGCATATAAATGTTTTCTACTGATATCTAAGTTAAGGAATTCTTAATTGCTCCTTAGTTTAGGTTGTTTCCTGGTAATCTAGGTCAAAGGATTCTTAATTTCCCTTTGGTTTTGATTACCCTATATTCCTCGTTTATATCCCAATTGAGAAACCTTAATTTCTCTCTCACCCTGATTAAAACCATTTCACCCCCATTCCAAAGACCTGCACTTTACTCTGCTAGCTTGCCCTTTGAGCATTCCCTTTAGTGAGTTGACCCAGTTCTGCTACCCTACTGTTGACTCCATAGCCCAACAGTCTAAATACATCATTCTATCCATCTATTCTAAGGATCCCACCATCCAATTTTGAATACAAATCAAAAACCCCCCTGAACATTCATAACTAGCCTGAAATCCTAGCAAACAAAGCTAAATCATATAGAGAGAGCCCATTCTGAGCCTAGGTTGGCTAGAGCCTATCCTCAAAAGTTGGTATGTGGTTACCTCGGTCATTTTATTTCTTCTAATAATTTCTAGAGAAATTTATGAGTGATAGCAGGGTATATATGGTGCTATCTACATGTTGGATATACAATGTTGTGTGCATATTGTACTGTGTGCATCATGGATATGCGGCGTTGTATGCATATGATGCTATGTACATGTTGAATATGCAGTGCTATGTATAAGTGGTGGTGCGTGCATGTGGTACATTGGTACTATGTACATATGGTGTGGTGTTCATGATTGTACAAGTGGTGTCGTGTGTGTGTGGTGTTGTGTAAATATCGTACAAGTGGTGCTATGTGCATGTGGTGCTCTGTACATGTCGTGCATGTGGTGTTGTCTACACGTGGTGTCGCATAGATGTCATGAGCATGGTACTGTGTACATGTTGTACATATGGTAGTGGTGTACATGAGTATTGTGTGCATGTCATCCATGTTGTGTTATGGGCATGCAATATTATGTATGTGAATCAAGTAGTCATGTCATAGCAGCATGTGTACTCGTTGTGTTATAATTTTTGTAGATACATGTATTGGGTGGTATTGCACATCGAGTATAGATGGATGCATTGTGTTTTACACTGGTTTTAGATGTATGAGTTGTACGTCAGGTGTAGGTGCATGTATTGCATGGTGTTGTGTCTCAGGTGTGGTTGTATGTGTGTGATGCACACTATGTGTATGTGCACATGGTTGAGGAGAAGGCATTGGGTGTTTGTTGGGTGTGGAAATTGATCCGATGTGTGTACAGAAAGAACAAAGGCAGAAGTAAGGATCGATGAAGGATAAGTATCAGTATTGTATTTCAGTTTTACTATGCATATGATTTATGATTATGGTCTATGATGATTACATGTGAATTATGATTTTGGTTTATGATGGTTACATGTGATTTATGATTTTGATGGCTATGTTTTGAGCTAACCTGATGCGATATTTTTATACATGTTGATTTGGTCAAATATGCTAGTTTGACTTCTTGTGACGGGAAGCAAACAAGATTGCAAATGTACATATTGACGAGCTACATTGAGGTATGGTGTGAATTTATTTCAATTTATTTTAAATCTAATGGAAGCTATGTGCTTGGTACAAATGCATGAAATGCCCAGTTGGGTGGTTGAAATCAATAGCAAGAATAAGCAGCAAAAAAAAAAGGAATTCAAACATGTAGAAGTATGTTGTAAAGCACTACAAAGCAAGGGCCATTTTGGGACACTAGTACCCATAGATTCCATTCATTGCCATCAGCATGC